>OX439009.1:32473154-33073154 GCA_949316495.1 Amphiduros pacificus | reverse complement strand
GCCAAGATACACTCTTGGCAATAAGATATTTCTCACCTGCATTAAACGGCACAGAAAAAGTAAAAACACTTTCTCCTCCTTCCACTGCCCGTTTATAGTACATCTCTTCTATGCTGTTTTTGTTGGTTTCAATAAAGCTTCTGAAAATTTCAAGAATCTATTTAGGTAATATCTCTCATTTAGATTATTTACTTTTCAATATCTGAAAAAAAATTATAAGCTTTATAATTAAATACTATATATTTTCAGAAATATATCCAGCACAATACTTACGGGTCCGTGAGGTTTTCTACGAGCGGTAGATACCGAGTCAGCCCACTCTTTGTGCCAATGAATACCAGTTCAATGCCATTCCTAAAATAAGATATACATCTGAATGGACAATGTGTAAAATAGCTGGCCGACGAGGCCTTGGGGTGGTTATGGTGCCAGGCAGCCATGCATAATATAGGGCACAGATGGTACCCTGCGATCACACCCAATAAAGCTGTACCCACTGCAGTGGTTATATGCCATGCATATCCGCGCACCCTTCTCCCATACTGGCACATGCAAACACGCACTATGTGGGTGAAGACAACATGCCTTTCTATATAATAATAATAGTAATAATCTAGGTGAGCTGCGATTCACACTATTTGTCATGCTTGTGAACCATCACACCCATTTATGTACCAATTAAATCATTTAACTAAGACGTGTCTACATGTACAGCCTGCTGTGTAGTCTAAGGTGGTCACTGGACCATAATACGCTACATCCAAACAGCCACAAACTGCGAGCACACTAGCTACTGCATTACGCTAGTGCCAAGCGTCGACTCCTCTCTCAGGCCACTGAACAATAGTAGCATGCATAATAGTCATCATATACTTGACTATGTGGACACTTAACACTACTGGATATGTATGACAGGGTATGTAAACTGGATACACAGAAGACTGGAAGTCAATGAAATGTAGAGTAGGAAATGAGCAGCACAGATAAGGGATGCCGGTGGTGGTGGTACAGGCTGCCAACTACAGGTGGCGCCACAAGCTAAAGACAAATTTGCATTTACAGCACGAGTTTACAAAATTGCAGCAGTAAAATAGGCGCAACCAGAACTTAGAGTAACTTAAACTTATTTAAAATAACAGATGGTGATCAATCATGGACAGTTAAAAAAATGTTGCTTTTGCCAGTTTAAAAATCGGTCAAAGCTGCTTGTCATGACAGTCAACATACAATTTACCTGGGTTATATAAAATGTTTATGTTGATAAATATATACAGATATAGCTGGTATGTAAAATTGCGGAGATCAAAGAGTCTGCATGTTCAAAAATGTCATATCCAAACATCACCAGTGATTTAAACGCTTAGGACTGAGGCTCGGCAGAAAAGAAAATGTTTGACAAAAGCAGCCACACTTTAAGGTGTCTGCACACATATTATAGTGTCTATAGGTTTTGCACATTCAGCACTGAAATGTTACATGGAAGATTAGGTTGAAGAGCTCAGACAGTAAACAAAAGACAGGGATTCACGTTTAATACACCTTATATTTGCACTGAATCGAAATTATAGACCTCTTTTTACAGGACACCTTTAGTAATATAATTTTTTTTTAACCATTTCCATTTAATAATTGAATTTTGAATTTCCCCACAGCAGCTGTTTTGCTTTTCTAGCATTGTTCAAATGTAGAATTCAATTATTTGGATATTTTGGCATAAAACAAAAGAGAAATTCACGTGAGTATTGTGTTAAGCCACAGATTGACATATCAAAAACTCGTCCTAATGTTATATAAAATCCTTAACATCTGTATGATGAGAAGCAGACTAACCCAGAACTGGCGACTACTAAGAAGCGTCATATCTAGTCATAGAATAATGCTTAATGTTACTATATTACCATTTCGGAACAACAAGATTTTTCTTGTTGTTGTCATTGAAGAAGTTCATGTGCCTATGGGTTGGTGAAAAAAATCAGACACTTTATACTTAATATTTGTTTCTTTTTCTTAAGATACTCTATATATAGTTTTTGGACTAGACGAGGCAAAATGTCTACAGTCATTGTTAGAACTAGTCACACTGGTACATATATTTTATGTTAAAATTCTAGATCAAAAGATTAGTTTTATTGTTGCTTATCTATTATTGTAAAGAAACCAATCTACTTAATATTGTTTCTAAAATGATGGGGTCATAGATGAAAATGTTATGGGCGAGATATGATATAACTATATTTTTTTATATTTTTATAAAATGTTAGTATGGATTGATAAATAAAATATTAGTTCTACATTATACACATATACCAAACTTAGAAACTCGAAGAGCATATGACTACAAAGAAATTGTGATGCTAAAACTTAATATCTAATAATTTACATAACTGATATCTATCTACAACTTAACATCTTATGAGATTAAAATAATTCTTAAATAAAGGATGAGTTTACTCTATCCAAACAACAGGATAAATGCCATGTACTCTATGGGCTTTAAAGATATTAGTCAAAATAAAAATGATTTTTAAAGTTGTAAGTAGGGTGTTAGAGAGGACAGAGAAGATGAGAGAGAGAAAGATTATACAGCTAGTCAAAGACAGTTATTGTTAAAGACAGGGAAAGTGTGGTGGTATCTTATATATATATATATACATATATATTTTTTTCTTTTTAAAAAGAAGGGGTTGTGAGTGGTCACCACCACACGACATGGTTGTCTTTGTTCTGCACCACAAATGAAGGAGTGAAGAGAGGCACATTACCTGGGACGGTGATCCGGGGTGCACGAGTGCAGTGTGCAATTACTGTGCAAAACCAGGCAGGAGAGGCTCAAAATTAGTACAAGACCATTTGGAAACTCAAATAGATTAAATCGCAAGACTCAAATCACCAGAATAATGACTTTAAATCTTAAAACTAACAAAAAAAAATTGGAAGACCTTCTTTATGTATAATCCAACATAGAGTACAGAAACTTGAAAATCATTGAAATTCAGTTCTCAGATTATCAATTAAATGAAACCCTTTTTTGCATGTAAATAATTGTTGGAAAATAGGTTTCTGTCAAAATATGAAACCTTTAACTAAAAAGCCAAAGTGAAATGTTGGGAAACTTTCAAATTACACAGAAACATTTCTACATGATTGGTTCAACATACCAATATAAACCAAGGAATAAAATCAGGATTCATCAAACAGGTTTTGAAAAACATGCTTATGGTAAAATTCTCTTTGGAGTTTTACCATGTCCTTTTTTTAAGGATGATATGTAATAACAGCACAAAGTGAAGCCAGTGACCTACATTTCATGGCCATTTCTGTGATCTTGACACACAACATTTACATTGACATTCTGCCATGGCCTAGCAGTAATATATATATAGAAACC
This sequence comes from Amphiduros pacificus, assembly GCA_949316495.1. NCBI lineage: Eukaryota > Metazoa > Annelida > Polychaeta > Phyllodocida > Hesionidae > Amphiduros > Amphiduros pacificus. The sequence goes on along the minus strand of OX439009.1, from coordinate 33,069,766 downwards.
GGGAAGGGTCTTTTGGGAAATGACTGAGTGGCTAAAGCTAAAGCACCACGTAGCCATGTTGATTATGCATATAGCGTGCTACCAAATCTATATGGATGATCAACATGGTGGTGAATATGTTGACACTATAGTCCCACGTGTGGTGGAAAACACGAAGATGCAAGATTCCAGCTGAGCAATCATCAGACTGCTGGATAACACATAAACACAACCAACTGGGCAGGCATTCAAAGAAAACATCATCAAGTCATTAAAGTCATTCAACAATTTCATTAACACTCCTTGACTTCCTCCTCGGGCATGCCATTTGTTTCTGGTAAGAATCTAATTTTATTTCTTATCTTCATTTCCACTGCATATTCTCTCTTCAGCATCTCATACATTGAGAACTTTTCTCTTCCTACTTCCAATGTCTGCATATGACATATGAGTTTCTCAAACAATATTATATATATACTCTATCAATAATATCATAAAAACGTGCCTTTCTTATTCCCGGCATAATGATACATACATTTAAGAAATGTTCATACAAAGTTATAGTAAAGAAGTTACAATTTGAATGTTAGACATACAGAAAGGTACACAAACTGAGAAGACATGCTGGCAGAACATGGGCTGACACCTGCTTTATTTATTTAAAGTCTTCCTGTATTAAAGTCTTCCTGCTAATATCTTGATCTCAGCTTGCTATCTGATGTGTAGACAGTAGATCAACAATTGAGAAGTCATCATGCAAAAACAATCATCCCACAAAAGAACAAAAATTTTCCTCGGTCATTCAAAGGGCTCTTTTCTTTCAAAAAGGTAATTTAGCAAGGTTGCGATATTTTGAGTGAAACAGATCTATAAACCAACCTATTATCTAAAATTAAGACCCCAGAGTGTAGAATCACAAAGATAATTATCTCACTTTTATTAATTGCATTGATCATCTTCAAAATTAGTACACCCACATTTGTATGATATCCTAAATCATATCTTTGTTTGAATATATATATCTCTCCTTTGTTGGAGAATCTTCATGGAAGTATAACATGTTTGTTTAATACTGCTTAAGTTTGTTTACCTTCTTGAGGTGCTGTCATTAAGGGTGCCATCACGATTCTCTTTCATCCAGCTTGCGAGAGCGCCCCTGGTGGCAGCCACATCAAACAGCAAGCTACGGATCAACTCATCATCACCTGAAAGATGAAACAGGCAATAAAGCTTATCCCTTTATCTTACTGAAATGCTACATCAGTGCATAATTCATCTGGACACAATTCAGATCTAGTTTATTCAGTTTTTTTTCCTTATGAACAGGTTTATACGACATCTTTGTGGTTTTTATGATCAAAAATTATTTTTAACATGTAACATGAGAAGACAATATAAAACTGTGACCAACAACTTAAGAAGGACTAAAGATTATGGATTTTTTGTTTTTCCTGAGCTCTGGTTTATTAAGCATTCATTAAAGGAATTATTAGGCCCATACACTTGCTATCGTAGAGAGGACTGCCCTGTTGGCCGAGCTCCAGGTATTTCAGCAACATTTCTACCATGTCTTGTCTCGTCTCGTTTGTATCCATTTTGCAGTAGTTCCATTCAGCAATCTTCACAAGGCTTGCCTGGAATGCATCTAGTTCTGCAACATTCACAACAAGTAAAACCATCATCACCCAAATCAGGTTGGGGACCAAGGATTCAGGACTTTAATTAGTATTTGGAAATTAAAATCTTCCATTTTTATATTAAAACTTCCATTTTAACATGCAAAGTGTAGAATTGGGCATCTTGGGCATGTAAAAATTTGAAAATAATGAAGCATTAAACATATTCATAACTATCAGATATATCTTGCATTTTGTCATATGTATACTTAACAATAGCATATTTGGAAATAAAGGGTTTTAAGTGGGCACTTACTGATATCAGAATTGAGACTCCTGGAGCCATCTAGATAGTTCATTCCATACCCACTTGGCAGAGCAATTCCCAAACTATAACAGAAAATATCAACATTAAAACATTTGCGGTCAAATGCAATTTCAGATTTAGGGACACTGTGCCTTATTGTGCCTTAATCATTGATTGTAAGGTTGCCACGTGGAGCTGACCTTTAACTGATTTTTCCCTTAAAGGACTTCAATTATTCCCTGGCTATATATGTACACAGAAAAACCACTGATTTTAAAGATTAAAAAAAATTAGATTCAGTTAAATTAATTTTCGAAAGACCAATGCGATACTGGCAATGAAATATTTTAGAGATGTGCACCAAAAATGAAATGTTCTTGGAAAAAATGTATATAAGATAGGAAGGCAAGCTGGGCTAAAAACGCTACCTAGAATCATGGGGTTTTAGAGGTTATGACTGAGGTTTAAAGGTTGATTAAATATACCATACCTGAATGGTGTATCCTCTATATCTGTGAAGAAGTAATTATTCTCACGAATGGCGACACGTTTCTGTAATGATTAAACATAAATATGTGTGTTAAAATGAGGAAAGATTCTCATAATGTGTGAAACCCAAAACTTTATTATTCTAATCTGAACAATTATTTCTAAAACATACTGGACGAGCATTAGCTTTTCTATCAGAAAGTTATAACCCGATAAGTTCATATCTGAATACTATATTATATTATATTATATCATATATTGATACTGGTGTGCTCTACAAAATCAGTCATGCATTTACACGATTTGATTTGTTTGTTTTCACCTTTATTGCATAATTTAGGCTATATCATGTCAGACAGTAGCCTGCTACCAGGACATGATGCCCTACTCTTTTCGAAGGAAGATTTGGGGTCTTTATTTTGGATTATCACAAAACTTGATAACACATGTACAAACCACTGTTTTTGAGTCATGAACATGCCTTTTGAATGTATAAATACAATATATTAAAACATTTACCACAGGAAGCAGCCATAAAAAAGTACTCTTTCTTGCACACTTACCATATTGTCATAATGTCTTTTGACCTTCATTTTCATTTTTCCATCAATCCTGTTTACCATTTGTCTTCTTAGCTAAAATATAATGTATTGATTGATTTCAATTCTCTTTCACTCAAGGTCCTAGGTATTAAAATTCAGTATGAAAGATAACAGAACAATTCTAAAGAGTGTCACATAAAAGTTGCCCTTGAAAAACTAAGATACTGTGATGATTGGTGTATTTTCTGAGAAACCTTGGTAAGAATGCATTAACTGCATGTTAGCTTTAGGAAGCAATATATTCAAACTGATGTTAACCCTGAAAGAAGAACATGCACGTGAAAGGTTGAAGAAATCAGAATAAACAAGACTGAGGCTGGATTAGTACGGATTATTCAGAGAATCTAGGTTCCTGCAGAAGAGATTATTGTGAAGAAAATGCAACTTAAAAAGCATGCATCAGCCTGAAGTATAGAAAAATGCATGTGAACATTGCCTGGGAAGTGTAGGGGGTCTTTTTCACAAAGTGCCACCAAAAAGGACTGCCAAAATCCATTGATTCACTGCAATGATGCTACCTTGGGTAGAAAATTTTATTATCAAAATTGTGGAAGCAAAAATCTATCAAAAATTGTGTACAAAATTATTCAAATATCACCGATGGTGCATATTGAAACATGGAATGTAATTATTCTCTTTGGATGATGACAAAAAGTGAAATGATGTGATTGGAATGAAGAGCCCCTGCATCAAAAAAGCTGCTTTACAAAATATTGACAGCTATTTGTCATTCATCCAAGAAATCTTTAGAAGTTTAATGACAACTCGAAAAAGGTAAAATGGGCACTGTGACTGAATTTATTAATGTTTGTTTAGATATGATTATATATTTATTTCAATATTTATTGCACATTCGTAATACAAATTGTTTTGATTTATTTAGATATATCTATATATATATATATATATATATATATATATATATATATATATATATATATATATATATATATATATATATATATATATATATATATACAGAGAGACTATGTATGATATTGTAACTACTTGTGTTAACTATCACACTAAATAGTGGTTACTATATTATATATAATTGTTTCAATGTAATGTAGGGTGTAAACTTTAACTAAAGCATTAAAAAATGAAAAACTGTGTGATATTGCAACTTTTGGTTTAAATATTCTTTTTCTAATAAACCGTACAGGAGAACGTATTTGAAATTTTCCTGATATAAATAATTCTATAAATATTTATATCAGAAAATGAACACCTAAATGTAATTCAACTCATTTCTATGCAAAATATAAGGTGGTAGGGAGAACAAACATTTTGCATATTTGTTATAAAAATCATGTGCATTAATTCAATATGGGTATTCAGATAAACATTTTAAATTTTAAAAGTTACATTTTAGTCACCCATGTCCACCAGAGGGGGTGACAGAGAGGAGACAGGAATGAGAGGAATGCTGGGTAAATAATGGTACGGATGACACTTTTATATGTAATTTGTATATTTTACTTGTATATTTTTCTGTTGAATGACACAAAATGTGAAATATATGGGTACTTGCCAATATCATTACCAGTATTTCAATACATATGTAAAACATAAACGTTTTAGGTTAATTCAGATATGTTGAAATTGATCTTGTTATGTTGATCTAATTTATCTCACATTACCTTTCTGGGACAAGATGATGGTGAGAGTCCTAATTAATGAAAATAGGACTCTCGGGTGAAAGGTCTTCAATGTAAGTGGCATCAGGACTTCAGTAGATTAAATTCAAACTGATACTTATCTTTGAAGAGTGATTTTGAATATTTCATGGACAATGAAATGTGCCTGATTTGAAAAGGCAAGAAAATTCATCACTCCAACGTATATATAGGTGAGTATGATAGAACAGGAAGGTTATGTGGAGGTTATGTACAATGATCCACAAAATACCACACAGATCTTTATGATTCCCATCAAAATAGGCTATCTGGGTATAATTGTCAAAACCCATATATTAAGGTTCGTCAATGGTGTATTTATCACCAAGAATATCATACAAACTCAAGAATACAAACTCAAATTGATCAATTCAGTTAAATATCTTTGTAATTTAATCAGATTTGATAATTTTATGTTTGGATCTTCTTTTGAATGTGGGAGGTATGGTATTTTGTTTGTTGCAGGATGAGTTTAGGAAATCACCAATAGTGTGAGCAAAGATATCAACAGAGCAAAGTAGATCTTATTTTTAAAGGCTTTCGTACCATCTCAGACTAAAAAAAATGTTTACAATGTCACATAGGTTCTGACAAATCAATAAGAAAAAAAAATACATAACTTTAATATAATCATACAGCTATGCCAAAATTTAAAAAAAGTAAGTATGGGTTAGTTTGAAATAAAACGTTTTAGTTTCTCAACTTTAAAGCTGAACCTGGGGTAAGTATAAATAATAAATTGTTGGCATGGAAACGACTGAGGAGTGTGCTCATGCTGATGAACCAATGATGTCGTATGTGCACTTGAATCTTAGGAAACATCAACAAAAGTGACAAAACATGACGTAAGAAACAGAGTCGGTTGGGGATGAATAAACTTGAAAAAGAGCAAACCTCAAAATCATAGTTAGGCATGGGAACACCATCTTCCTGAAGAGCAAGAAATATCATCCATTAGTATTCAATAACACAGAATTAACATATTCATCATCAAATGACAAGACAATAGTTAATCATGTATCAATCAATATTAAAGTTCATTCACAGTTTCTCACACATAACAATTTTGAAATCATTTTTAGCATCAGGAGTTTAAGGTGAAATACTTTGCAACAAATACTACTTTTGCTTTGCCTATTTCTAATCAATAAACATTCCCTCACTAGGCAAAATCTAGTTTGGTTCAGACATTTTTGGAAACTTTAATTAAAAAGTGATTAATCCTGATTGTCACCATTTCAATAATTATTCACAAATAATGTTAAAAACCAAAGGACACTATTAAGAATACAAGGTCAATCAAGATTTCACCAGGAAATTATATAATGTAGTAAAAATCATAAGACAAATTATAAAATCCATATATCTGATGTCATAGTGGTTATTGATATCAACTTAAGAATTTTTTCACCTTTCGTCTTAGTTGTAGAAATTAGGTTGAAAATCAAACAAACCCCATAAAGAATATCATAAGATTTCACTGATCCTTTGATAAACAGTTATTTAAATATTTTACTGGATCAGGTATGCTTACCACATAAGAATAGATACATATTTGTGTTTCTACATCTCAACATCTATAACAAGGTGTTCTGTTAGTACACAACCCAAATGTTAACTCTCAAAAATGCTCCGAGAAAATAATCACATATCAATTATGGTTCATATTCTTGAGATAAAAATAAAACTGGCAGAGCGGCCATAGAAATGTAGGACTAATACTAATTACCAGATTACTCTTCATGTGATAATATTAAGTTATTTTAGAATAAGACATAGGAGGAATATGCTGTAAGTCATGCCCACTGTGGATGATCTGGTGCTGCTCATACCAACAATGCATGCAATATGTAGTCACATGACTGGAGCATTCCATGTGTTTCTTAAACAACCTGCCCTTAAATTGTATCCCTTTCTTCACCCAACATACTCCAGACATCCTCATGGCAAGTAAAAATTAAACTTAACCTGTCCTGGTTCATTTAGTTTTTACACAGCACTATATATATAGTTTGTGTTATTTCAAACTTGACTCATATGTGGCTACCTTGGCATGGAAGGGTGGGCAGCCTAGGCTAGCTAAAGGTTCTAAAATTGTGGCTGAAAAGCAAAGTCTTAGATGTGCAAAACTTAGCACAGGCTGGGTATAAGGAGCATGGTAACAACATTTGTCATGCCATTCACATGTCTATGTTTTATTTCATAACATCTTCTATAATTAATAGGAGAGATCAAATCTGATTAGATTGACAACTTTTTAATCAAACTCTCTTCTGTCATCATGTTTTTTATTCTTGAATAATATTTCTTTCATCACTTCCAATTTTAAACCGTATTCAACATGCACGTTCATTTCAATGTTTAGTTGATTATCCCTCTGAAATTTTGTTACCGGTCATGGCAATTATAAAAAATGATGGAAATAAATAAATGATTATCATTATGTTCAAAATACAGAAAAAGAATTTGTATTGAAGAAATGTTTCTATTTAGCTTGATACGATGGTAAGTTTGCTGCTAATTAAGCTTATAAACGAGCTAAAAACTCATCTAAAAAACCTTTGCCTATCAATAAGGTTCAGAATATTCTATAAAAAAATTAAAAGTGCAAAGTGACCTTTTCCATATTAATTACTTTTAACGATCTTATATATAAATATATATCTCTGATGACCATCAGTAAACATTGAAATGTTCATACAAACAATATCAATATTATCAAAGAACTTGCAAATCAAATCATACATCCAAATAAAAAAAAAACATCCTTCTTCAGCAAATCATTTAAGTAATGATATGAATTCAATAATAATATAACATGCAAATAAATGTTAATTGAATGTGAGCACAATTTGAAGTTATCATGTGTTGATGTCCACAATAACTAGAGTTATCATTTCAGAAAGTATTAAAACATTGAACACCTCATGATTTACATCTCATATTTAATCATTGACAGAGATTTGATTATTGACAGAGATTCAATTATTGACAGAGATTCAATATTTGACAGAGATTCAATTATAGACAGAGATTCAATTATAGACAGAGATTCAATTATAGACAGAGATTCAATTATAGACAGAGTTATTATTATTCCTTTTCATTCATTCTGTCATTTTGATGAAGCTGATTTCATGTAATTTGGTTTCCTTTTTTACCTCAAACACAAAAATATTAATCACCATCTCAATCACTAACTTAAATATTTATTCAAAACAACATATTAAGAAACAAAAACATTATTATTAATAGATATCTTTTTATTTGATTAAAAATATCTTAATATCAATAAAAGGCATTTATTTCTATGCTTGTTTTGGATTGGACTACTTGATTGTTGAATTCTTTCTGATTTGTGAGAAATGCTACTTTATTTTGTTTCCATTTTTTTCTATTTCATTTTTTTTCTATTTTGTTTCCAGGTGGCACACACAATCAGCTACATCATGTTAAGCATGCACCATGGGTACAACATTAACGGATCAAACAATGTGAAGGGGGCATGATAGTTTAAGGTAGGTGAGTTCTGATAAAGGCCAGCAGGTGGCACTGCAGTGGCAAGTGACACATGGGTTGAGTGGCCCTATTTTTCAAAACTTCTCTTCATCTCCACTGTCTCGAGGCTGAGTTAAACATGAATTCAACAAGAATGATTGACAATCAGGAAATTTATTCACAGGTTTCTAAGCTTTGTGGTTGAGTTCACTTTTAACTCATCTAGCGAGTATATTTGAAAAATATGGGCCAGAGTGAAAGTGCACCATTAAATAAGACATTGATGTAAACATATATCTGCTTACAACGTCAGGTAGAGGCAGACTGTTGGTCGTGTTGTCATCCTGCCAAACACCAATATTCATATATCAGAAATTTAGCTCATTTGATTCCCATGCAATCATAAATAGTCCGTGGATATAACTATCAAATATCAGAACTTTTATTTCAATACAACAAGAAATAGTTCATGGAACAAAGCATTGTAAATGATCGACAGAGGGTCGTTGATCACATATTAAATAGATGCCTTAAATCCACTCTGGTTCCTTCAAATCACCTAGCAGACTGTCAACTACATTATAATCCTTACTCTCAAACTTACTCCTAGCCAATATCTTCCACAATAGGATTTTTCCCATTAAATTAAATTATCATTTTGCAAAAGTATAATCAATGTTTTTCTCATCATATATTAAGAGCATTGTCTTTTTTCTATGGTATCCCTCAATCCCTTATAACAGAGGTTTTCAATATTTTTCAAATAAATGCTCTCTTCTACTTAAAGATAACTTTACACTGCCATCAAAATTTTCATTACTTTTTGACTCGGCGAGAAATCAACACTACATGGAAAGACATAGCTATCAAACAATAGATTTTTTTCACATTTGTTTTCTTATTTCTCAATATACCACTTGTTATATTTGTTCATATGACTTTTTTAAAACCATAATGTAAAGTCTCAAAAAGAGATTGCATCTTCTCTGCCAAACACACAGATTCTATTTATATATACATGTATAAATGCATCACAGCACTGCCTGGTAATTGAGCATAAAATGGGAGGAATTTTCTATCTTTGTAATATAATTACGTTCCTTATTACCCTTGGAGTTAAACCTACATCTGTATCTATACCTGTTTTCAGGACATTTCTATGTATCAATTACACAACTGAAATGAAATCATAATCAGGAACAAACAGAAAGGTTTTATCAATATATTTATAAAATGAGACCTTGGACAACATTAGATGTGAAATGTTCTGATGTACTTACCCCAGGTTCATCGTCTGCTAACTCTACCTCTGCCAAATCTACACTGTTATAGTTAGGTTTCTCCATATCACCTTGCTGTAGATAATACAAATACAAATACAAATTTACGGCTAAATATTGCAGTGCATTTGAAAAAACAAATTGTGAAATGGTGTTTTTACGATCCTCTCAGAAACTATGGCCATATCAGGTCACCTTTCAAGCTTTTTAACCAGTGTGAAAGTAACACTGTGACAGTGGGAGTCGAACCCACCACCTCCCGTCCTCCACTTATATAACCATTAAAGGCACAGACACTCTACTAAATGTGCTAGTGGAGCTGGTATAGTGAATTTGACTGAAATGGGTAAACCATGTCAAAATAAATTAAAGAAGTTTGCACACTGCAATTTTATTAATACTGATTGTTGATCTCTATATAAACAGACACTGGAATTTACCAGAATTTACCAGAAAGAGACCTGTAAGAATCTTGTAAATTTAATCATTGATTATGGCAACTACAGGCATTGAAAACTGTTTGCTTTTTACTGCAATTGCAGTCCCTTGTTGGTTTATGATAACTTAAACATTTTACTCACAGTTGGTCTAAAATCTGGATGAAAGAGAATGTAGCCATTGTTTGTGATGGCAAATGCATATCCATTCACTCCCAGCTGAAAAATAAGGCAGAAATCATTTAAATGACTTGTGTCAGGAGCAGGAACATACTTATATTCTAACTAGTAATCGAGACAGGCACTACTTTAGCTAAAATATCACACACAATACTAACCTATCTGTTTTTATTTCTTCATGTCAAATATCTATTAATTATCCAAATTCAACTGGTATAGGTATTATACAATAAATGAACTTTCATACTGAAATAAAATGAATTACAGACCTTATATTGTGGTGTAAGTTTAATGAGTTCTTTGAGAGGAACATCTGTACCCATCACTCCCAGCAAGATGCCTTCATAAGTCTGCAAAAAGTGCGGTTAAAATGGGATTTGTATAAGCATCAAATAACAACATAGTGATATTTAACACTTATCGCTGGATGAGACAAAGAAAGGTAGCTCTAAATTAAGATGTATTCTAGTCTATTCCAAAGACTGAATAAGATGTCACTTGTCAGTATTATGATGTTCATTCCTAAATTTAAACCAAATTTTCCTGAAAGTCCTCTGTATGGATATACTTACGGTTTTATTGCGTCTGTCAAAAACTGGTGCAGCGACTGATGTCATAAGTTTTAAACCCTACATAATAAAGGACAGATTTGGTGAACTTTCTATTAAAAATAATATCGTAATTCATATATATGGAAGAAATTTTTTTATTTTATGTCATTTATATTTTCTTTTGTAACTATTTTTCACATCTATATATAATAAAACATGCAAAAATATCGGCATGGGTCATTCCACAAAATTAGCCAGATATATTTGCTTCAGATGAAAAATTATCATATATCAATTTAACTGAACACATATAAATGATGTTCAAGATCATACATACATGTATGTATATAAATATCTTTAATATTTTTTATGTTAGATTCCTGGAAGTGGATATGGTGATGTAAAATATATAAATAGGTGAAAATAAAATAGAAAATATTGTGAAACATACTTATATTGCTTTAAGTTTTTGTGAAAAATAATTTTTTGTCCAATGAAACAAGATATTAGTCATGATTGTCTGTGAAGGTCATCAAAGGAAAAGCAATGACGATGAACAGTAAATAGTAATCAAGGCATTGAAAGTAAATAAAATGTAATAAACAATTCAACGTGGGGTATTTTACTATCTGATAAATATTTACATTCATAGAAACATTGTGTCCCAGTTTTGATATCAGAGCATGATATTCAATGGATGCAAATAGCTTTAGTTTGATGGGTTAGGAGATGTTTACACGAGGATGAGGATAATAGGAAAACATAAAAACACAGCAATCACACGAGTTACATGAGAACAGTTATCTTTTCTTGATATATTTTAAAATGAGAAAAGTGTGATGTAATCTGACAAGATTTGAAATATTGATTACAATGTACAGTCTGAGATAAGGGTGCAATGATATGATGAAGAAATACAATAAAATTAACCATAATAAAACGACTTTTAAGAAATTTTGTTTTCCAGGATGACCTTAGATGATAAAATAACAATAATGATGGAGAAACAAATTATCTTAAAAAGGGATGAGGTTTGCGAGAGAGATGCCTGTAAAGTAGTCTATATGTACAAGAGAAGAAGTTATAAACCAATATCCACGAAACATTAGTGCAGTTGACCCCCTAAAACCAACTGGCTAATTGTTTGGAAACATGGAAAGTTGAAAAACTGAAAAATTCACTTCAAGGTTAAACTGTCAAGAAAGCAGGTCACATTTTAAAGGTCACACTTTCAAAAAGGTCACATTGTTAAGTAGGTCACACTTTTAGTAACTCACATCTTTAATGGGAAACACTTTAAGTAAGTCACACTTTGAAATTAAGTTACAGCATTAAGTAGGTCACACTTTAAAGTAGGTCACACCATGGAGGGAGGGAAGGGTCGGGCTACAACCAGTTTACCTTGTTCTCATGCTGTCAGATTTTCATATGCAAAATCAAATCCCGAACAACCGCCACCATATTGACAGCATCCAGTAGTAGGCAAATAATCAATTAACAGTCAATCTAATGAGTTGCCAATTTAAATCAAGTTTCATGCCAACCCATCATTATGTTATATTTAATCTTTGTTTACGGCCATGCATTTTCAATAAGGAATAATTCTTAATTCTTAAAAACAACAAAATATATGTGGACAAGAAATGTTTTAGACAGGTTTTTCTTTTTTATAAATGAACATTGAACAACAGAATTTAACTTATTTTTTATAAAAAAAAAAAGAAAATAGATATTGAATATTCCTGGGTATTATTTTTTTTTAAATAAGAAAACAAAATAACATATCTTTAGATTAAGACTGAAAACTTACTAATCAACTCATTTACATACTACAATGTTCCTAGCAATAATTTGTATTAATATCCAGGCCTTGGTGGAAACTGCACTTCAACACTCACATTAAAGCTTACTAGAGCTCGTCTATTTCATCAAACCCAAGGGAACAAGCGATGCTTTTTTGTGTTGTAAGAGAGTGTAGAAATACAAATATCAAGTGAAAATGAAATAAAAGGGCCTATTTTTTTCTTGTAAAGTGTGTTCTGGTGAGGTATAATGACATTCTGTTTTCAAGACCCTCAGTTTGATAATAAATATTAATAAATTTATCAATTATGAAAAGTTTTGTATTTTTTTCTTATATAGATGTCCTGATTGCTCAAAATGTATAATACATTAGTCAAATTCTGTTTTTATAATTCTTTTTTCAATCTTTTGATCCTGTGAGGCAATCCTGATATTGTATCATGCCATTGCCTCATTTATCATGGATAAATTTATCTGAATGTGGTCTTGGATCCCATCTAATGTTATGAAATATTATGCTAAAACTTCATCAAACTTAATGTATTATCGTCTTTTTCACACAATGTAAATGCATACACCAGTTCTGTAATGATTCAACCAAATTTATTGGGATTTCAAATTATCTTCAAATAATTTCTGCTTTGATCTGAACTGCGAGGATGATGACAAAAAGGATGTGTTAAAAGATGAGATAAATGCAAATAATGTTGCCAATAGTTTCAGAAATATAGGTTTGCAAATAATAGATGGCAAAGTGTAAAAAAACACACAAAAAAACAGACTTTATATTGAAAAAAGAGTTGAAAATCCTCAAACAGAGGATTAATCTTTTTTGAAAAGAGTGGTGATTTGACAGAAGAAGGTTGTCCAAGGCCAAGACAGTTCTGCCGCCAGACACAGAGACAGATGCTGCTCAAACAGAAAATGTGATTTCCTTTCAAAGATGACACAGATTTCTGGTAAAAGTATGATGTACAATCTGTCTTACCAAATCTGGGGGGGTATTAGACGGGGAGACGGGGGTGTCATGGTCAGGGGAAAGTAGGTCAAGTGATGGACGCATCGGCCCACTAACCTGATGAATGTATCTCTGCAATATAATACAGCGACGCATTTTCAAGCAGCATAATACGTGAATGGAGGGTTAGTATTCTACATATATAGATATATATACAGTTATTTATACTAAGTCATACTAATATTGACATACATGTGACAATATACAGGGGTTAGTTCTAACTAAGTACAGGAACAGAACATGCATCCTTAAAGCACATAGGGAGGTGCACTTCATATCAAAAGGCATTAATCATAATAATTCTCTTTCCATCCTTTCTCTTTTGGTCAACTTTCCTAACACTAGAAATATGTTATTCAGTCAGTTTCAGTTTTTAACATATTGTGCATACTTATGAAGACAAGATCTAAATTGCACTTTTTTTGCCAATTTTGAAGTTTGTGTTTGAATTTTTGTGTTAATAATATTGAGTCAGTTGAGGCTACTTATGTTATCAGCAAGGTTTGTCCATTTAATAAGGCCATCATAGTATGGTTTAAAACACAAATGAAACGTTCATGTATGGCACTGGCAGTATTCACCCCAATTATAGAAACAAAATAAATGTTAGTACTTTTTTTAAAGATATAGATTATTTTCAGATCTATTGGGTGTATATAATTTGAATGCTCAGCAAGATGCAAGTCATTTAGTGAAATTAATAAATTATATATATAAACTATAGGAAGAGCAGGTGCCTCTTGTTAAAGCCAGTGTAGATCCCATGGCACGTTTACCTGGTCCGCTTTGTCCGGAAGGTTAAATGCTGTCATGTATACTGGAGTCCACACTGTGTTGTTTGCCTTTTCTATGACCATGGGCCGACTGATAATACTGACGTACTGTGCAGCGCAAGCACAACAGAGTGTACAAGGAAGAAGGGAGTGCGCACGCCAAGGATTAAAGAAATAAACCGTCAAAATCAAACACAGACACACATAACACTAATACAAAGGCTTCAGGAGTCAACAGCTGCCACCTTAAACAAGACACTTATTACAGTGAACCAAAAATCAAAGTAGTCCACAGCCACATCGCATTTCTATGGATTATTTTGTTTGTTGGAACAAATAGTAGACTAGCTATAACGAGGTTACAGATTTACATCACAGTCCTACAATAGGCAGTGGCACAGATAGGGAGACTCAAACAGTGCAATATCTGAAATAAAAAGACACGTGTCAGAGAAAGAAATGAGGAAGTTGTATCAATGGATGGTGCTTCACATGAGGTACCACAGAGGGACAAACATAAGGGGAAATATACCTTGCTGCTACAACACAAACACACTCTTATAAACGTTCACTGATATTTTGTTATTGATACCCCCTTTTAACCTGTTTTTTTCTCTTTAAAAGTTCAATTTTGCGACCTTTTGATGAGATGAATGGTTGTGGCAACATGATATCTAACATAGTTTTGTGCAGATCTATGCGTACTGAAAGCTGAAATACAACTGCCACTTGAATCGTGCTAGACTCGGGTCAGGTATGAGACTGGGCCAGTGCAGCATCAAGCACATGTCACTAGGCCATTCTGGTCCACATTTGCACTTAAATAGTCCACCTAAACTAAAGCATAAGAGTCAACCAACTGTCATTTGCAATCAGTAGGGATACCATCATTTGTTTGACGTCATTGGTTTTGTTCAATCCTCGTTCTTTGACAATCTCTTTCGGTAAATAAATTGTCTGTTGTCACATTCACTCTTCACACAGCCTAATTTGGTGCCATGACATGCCTTCTACTGGCGCCACCTGTACCCAGCCACCACAACATTGATTTTGGACACTAGAGGGAGCCACACCACCTACCGCAGCATCTATATATACACTAGTCCAGATGGTATGATCGGCACGTTGTATAACCATGGGGCGACTTAACACATGAATGTACTCCTGCAAAACCAAACGTTCTGTGTTATGATCACCTTTGTACCAACTAGACGATACTGTATACTAGAAACTGGTGTGTGTAGGGAACAGGCCGTGACCTGTCCTTTTCTCTCTCTAGCTGAGATGCTTGGAGCTAGGCACCGGGCATGCAAACTCCCCATTCAACATGCACTCTCTCACTCACTCACATGTCCACAATATACGACTAAATATTCTCAATGTATCACCTTCCCACCACCAAAAAATGCACTTCACATGTGCAACAGCATTACTGCAGAAACATATTAACCTATATGTGTATATAAATTATATATATATATATATATATATATATATATATATATATATATATATATATATATATATATATAATATATATATATATATATATAGGTTTGTATATACTGCTTTCATGTCTGCTGTTAGCATCTGATATTAAATAGGTGATAGGTAATTACATGTATGAATCATATCCATCTCTTTCCTATAAAAGTACACACTTTAATGACAAATATTATTCAGATAATATACACACATAGCGATATCTTCCCATTCTTTTTAATATAATTATTTTTATAATAGTTCTGAATATCTCTAAGATTTTGCTAATATCTAGGGCATAATATCCCCAATCTTCCCACGTTATATTTTACAAGTATCATCAGAAGCAACATGTTTAAGACTGCTTCTTGTATTACTGATATAATTCGTATCTTTTCTTAAAGTGTTTAACATTTGTAGTGTATTCTTGCATTTTGCACACTTAGAGGTCTTCATTTTGATTTTAAATCGAGAGCGAGTTATGTTGTCTGATTCCCAGACTGCCCCCTTTTTTACCCTCATACTTTACCTGCACTTTTTCCTGTACATCTGCCAGAGTGGATATATGTGAATAATACCCTGAAATAGGAGAACTTTTAATGTAAACTATTCTTAACATTTAACCAAACTTTGCAGTTTCTTTTTCTGTGCAAGAGTCCCTATTAATTTCCCATTTTGCCTGTCAACTATTATTGTAATGACAATGGGAATGGAAATTCATTAACTTTAATATTTGAATGTTGGCTGGGCAGGACAAAATGCATTGTATATATACAAACAATATTCACTGAAAACAATACGTGAATACACCAAGCAGCTTCTGTTATGATTGTTATCATATTAGTGGAGGTTTATCATTATTTAAGTTTCATAAAATAATTGCTGTAAGATGAAAAATAAGACTCAGAATCATAGAAAAAAAACTATGGTACCACACAATGATTGATAATTAAGGTTGACTATTTATCTAATGACAGTCAGGGAATATGGTTATTACCTAACTGTCATTAGATAAATATTCAGACCAATGGTTTCTTCTCCATTCTAATTCAAATATAAGTTCCTTTGTTAGTAGTGATATTCACCAAAGATGGTTACAATATCATTTCAGACTATTGTTGGCATCGTACTGCATCTGTCTTAAATGTTGTGTGTTAAATCATGCACTGATCACCTCCATTTTCATGAAAGTATCCAGGTATGTCAGGCTTACAGGTGTGGTTTTGTTGGCTAACATTCTATAGAATCAGACACCCTGTTTGCAGATATATCCAGTCTGTGCCCCTTGGTACCGCTGGCTTGTCTAACTTTCCAACGTGTAGCACGATACTGTTGTGGAACACACATTCAGTGAGGAATCTCAGCTAAGATTTTGCCAAAGTTCTGTGAGTTGTTCCCTACATTTTATATGAGTTTGCCACAACATCTATTGGCCCTCACTTAACAATATAAAGCTTCTGATCCAGGGTTGCTATAGCAACACCTGATCAAATATACTTTCTATTTGTTGCTTTGCTTTTACTGAATATCATTATATAATTCATTTGACTTTCCTAGTTCATACACACAGGTGTGGGATGCCAGATGACTTTGCCCAGTAAACTTATAGATGTAGATGTTGCCATGGAAACCAAAAGAATCAAGGGATCTCACCCACTGGTCTGTATGCTAAATATCTTCAGAGGCAATATGGCGGCTGATTAGAGTATATTGGACATTTTTCTGGTTATGTTAGTACCTTTATTTGCACATGCCATCCATTTGACTTGTTTATCATCACTAACTTCTCGTCCAATCAGATAAGTGAACACACGAACCTACAAAGCAACCAACATGCAAATATGAAAATATCAGATGGAAATGATTGTCTTGTCACGGAGTGCAAAGATTTGTCCATGCATTTCCCAATTCTTGTATATACTATTATATTATTAGCTAGTAACAATCAAGCTTTTTTAAACTCAGTATATAAAGTATTCAGCTCATTCTGAAGGTGGTATGAGAGTCCAATCATTGTTAAGATATTAATGGGTTCATCTAATTGAAAGATCAAGATCTGTTACTCACGTTTTTGTTTGGCCAATTATATCGAGCAAAGATATCTTCGTAGTTTTCTGGGGCGCCATCTGTGATCAACATGATGGCTCGGTTGCACATCGTCCCCTTGTCCGTGTCATTCATCTGACATTCATCCACAATTAAACACACGATTATAACAGTGTCATTTTCAGAACAAGCCTTTCACAAGCTATTCTTCTGTGTAGCAGCTAACTTGCATTATGACAACACACATAGAACTTGTTTCTAAACCGTGTATAATTCAAGATTATCAATACAAATTAATCTGCAGTTATCTTTAAAAATAAAGCAGATTATTCCATAAGGTGACTATAAACAAGATAAATGCTTCTTGAATTTTGCTTTCTTTTTTCATGTATTCATGTTTATTCTCTGGTTAAACAAAATTTGGTTACATTTACTGCTGTGTGGTTCATTTTGTAACAAGTTTTCAAAGCAACTTAGAAGGAAACGTTGGCAAACATGATATGTAAAGAAGGTTGTCTCAGAGTATCAGTCAGTGTAGCATATAACACACTCTACTGTAAAACCTCCATCTATTATGAGACAGAATGTTTATTAAAAATTGAGACAGCAAAGATTTAAAAAATCAAGTAATGTAAATACTGTCTCCAGACTTCTTGGATTGTAAATTGATAACATTCTAAAATAAACACAAGAATGGCTTTGATATTCAGGAAAATTGAGAAACTCACATCACTGAATAATTCAAATGCTTCCATTAAAGCGAGGTCAAATTGGGCGATGTCTTTCGTGGCCACGTTCTGAATGCTTTCTTTTAATCTCTGAAAAGAAAACATAACAATGCAATCAGCAAATGGTTTATTTGTTTTGGTTTTGCCTTCTGCAAGAATTGTTTCATCTAGTTTATCCAAAAAATAGAAATCAGGTGTTATGATACATTAATATTCAAAATAAAACCTTTGGAAAAGAAGTGCTTTTAAATTATACACAGAAATTCCCTTACTTTATTATTTAAGTGAAAATAATGACTCAAAGGTGAAAGGAAATTTCATCAGAGGAAGACAGGTATCATATAAAATTAATGGTGACATTTATTATTCCATTCTGTAAATAATATTGAATTTTCCACCTTTTTGTTGTCTGCATTGGCTTGGACCAAGGTTCTGTTGAAACACTCATCTACGTATTCTGGGCGCTCCGAAAACTGAAACATTCATATAACAATGCAAAAGATATGAATATCAAATATTTTTAACATCTATACATATAATATAATTATCCATTACATGTGCAAGAAAATGAAATTAAAAAATGTTTTTAATTATGTAAGGATAGATGAAGAAAACAGAAGTTTTATGTTTAGGTTTGTTGAACTCAAAGAATTATGACATATATCTATTTTAATTACAGACCAAAGGAAATAAAGCTTTTGGGAATTGATTGATTGCTGCAATGGAACGCCAAAACTCGCTGACAAATGGTGATACATTAGGCTAGCTTCCTGCTCTCCGTGGAAGTACAGAAATCCTGACGGTCCAAGATTCTTACATTTCAGTCTGTTTAGACAAAAGTATTGGCACATCATTATTGAGCTGAATGAATCACGTGATTGCCCTGACTTCTCAGAATGCATTCTATGTCACCCGATTGCCCTGACTTCTCAGAATGTATTTGATGTCACCTGATTGCCCTGACTTCTCAGAATGTATTCTATATAAGCTGATTGCCCTGACTTCTCAGAATGTATTCTATGTCACCCGATTGCCCTGACTTCTCAGAATGTATTTGATGTCACCTGATTGCCCTGACTTCTCAGAATGTATTCTATGTCAGCTGACTGACCTGACTTCTCAGAATGTATTCTATATAAGCTGATTGCCCTGACTTCTCAGAATGTATTCTATATAAGCTGATTGCCCTGACTTCTCAGAATGTATTCTATGTCAGCTGATTGCCCTGACTTCTCAGAATGTATTCGATGTCAGCTGATTGCCCTGACTTCTCAGAATGTATTCTGTGTCAGCTGACTGACCTGACTTCTCAGAATGTATTCTATGTCAGCTGATTGCCCTGACCTCTCAGAATGTATTCTATGTCACCTGATTGCCCTGACTTCTCAGAATGTATTCTATGTCACCTGATTGCCCTGACTTCTCAGAATGTATTCTATGTCACCTGATTGCCCTGACTTCTCAGAATGTATTCTATGTCAGCTGACTGACCTGACTTCTCAGAATGTATTCTATGTCAGCTGATTGCCCTGACTTCTCAGAATGTATTCTATGTCAGCTGATTGCCCTGACTTCTCTGAATGTATTTGATGTCAGCTGATTGCCCTGACTTCTCAGAATGTATTCTATGTCACCTGATTGCCCTGACTTCTCAGAATGTATTCTATGTCAGCTGATTGCCCTGACTTCTCAGAATGTATTCTATGTCACCTGATTGCCCTGACTTCTCTGAATGTATTTGATGTCAGCTGATTGCCCTGACTTCTCAGAATGTATTCTATGTCACCTGATTGCCCTGACTTCTCAGAATGTATTCTATGTCAGCTGATTGCCCTGACTTCTCAGAATGTATTCTATGTCAGCTGATTGCCTTGACTTCTCAGAATGTATTCTATGTCACCTGATTGCCCTGACTTCTCAGAATGTATTCTATGTCAGCTGACTGCCCTGACTTCTCAGAATGTATTTGATGTCACCTGATTGCCCTGACTTCTCAGAATGTATTCTATGTCACCTGATTGCCCTGACTTCTCAGAATGTATTCTATGTCAGCTGATTGCCCTGACTTCTCAGAATGTATTCTGTGTCAGCTGACTGACCTGACTTCTCAGAATGTATTCTATGTCAGCTGATTGCCTTGACTTCTCAGAATGTATTCTGTGTCAGCTGACTGACCTGACTTCTCAGAATGTATTCTGTGTCAGCTGACTGACCTGACTTCTCAGAATGTATTCTATATCAGCTGATCGCCCTGACCTCTCAGAATGTATTCTATGTCAGCTGATTGCCCTGACTTCTCAGAATGTATTCGATGTCAGCTGATTGCCCTGACTTCTCAGAATGTATTCTATGTCAGCTGATTGGCCTGACTTCTCAGAATGTATTCGATGTCAGCTGATTGCCCTGACTTCTCAGAATGTATTCTATGTCAGCTGACTGCCCTGACTTCTCAGAATGTATTTGATGTCACCTGATTGCCCTGACTTCTCAGAATGTATTCGATGTCACCTGATTGCCCTGACTTCTCAGAATGTATTCTGTGTCAGCTGACTGACCTGACTTCTCAGAATGTATTCTATGTCAGCTGATTGCCTTGACTTCTCAGAATGTATTCTATGTCACCTGATTGCCCTGACTTCTCAGAATGTATTCTATGTCAGCTGACTGACCTGACTTCTCAGAATGTATTCTATATAAGCTGATTGCCCTGACTTCTCAGAATGTATTCTATGTCAGCTGATTGCCCTGACTTCTCTGAATGTATTTGATGTCAGCTGATTGCCCTGACTTCTCAGAATGTATTCTATGTCACCTGATTGCCCTGACTTCTCAGAATGTATTCTATGTCAGCTGATTGCCCTGACTTCTCAGAATGTATTCTATGTCACCTGACTGACCTGACTTCTCAGAATGTATTCTATATCACCTGATTGCCCTGACTTCTCTGAATGTATTCTATGTCAGCTGATTGCCCTGACTTCTCAGAATGTATTCTATGTCACCTGACTGACCTGACTTCTCAGAATGTATTCTATATCACCTGATTGCACTGACTTCTCTGAATGTATTCTATGTCAGCTGATTGCCCTGACTTCTCAGAATGTATTCTATATCACCTGATTGCCCTGACTTCTCTGAATGTATTCTATGTCAGCTGATTGCCCTGACTTCTCAGAATGTATTCTATATCACCTGATTGCCCTGACTTCTCTGAATGTATTCTATATCACCTGATTGCCCTGACTTCTCTGAATGTATTCTATGTCAGCTGATTGCCCTGACTTCTCAGAATGTATTCTATATCACCTGATTGTCCTGACTTCTCTGAATGTATTCTATGTCAGCTGATTGCCCTGACTTCTCAGAATGTATTCTATATCACCTGATTGCCCTGACT
This sequence comes from Amphiduros pacificus, assembly GCA_949316495.1. Lineage (NCBI taxonomy): Eukaryota > Metazoa > Annelida > Polychaeta > Phyllodocida > Hesionidae > Amphiduros > Amphiduros pacificus. The sequence goes on along the minus strand of OX439009.1, from coordinate 33,047,901 downwards.
TCTCAGAATGTATTCTATATCACCTGATTGCCCTGACTTCTCTGAATGTATTCTATGTCAGCTGATTGCCCTGACTTCTCAGAATGTATTCTATATCACCTGATTGCCCTGACTTCTCTGAATGTATTCTATGTCAGCTGATTGCCCTGACTTCTCAGAATGTATTCTATGTCACCTGACTGACCTGACTTCTCAGAATGTATTCTATGTCAGCTGATTGCCCTGACTTCTCAGAATGTATTCTATGTCAGCTGATTGCCCTGACTTCTCAGAATGTATTCTATATAAGCTGATTGCCCTGACTTCTCAGAATGTATTCTATGTCACCTGATTGCCCTGACTTCTCAGAATGTATTCTATGTCAGCTGATTGCCCTGACTTCTCAGAATGTATTCTATATAAGCTGATTGCCCTGACTTCTCAGAATGTATTCTATGTCAGCTGATTGCCCTGACTTCTCAGAATGTATTCTATGTCACCTGACTGACCTGACTTCTCAGAATGTATTCTATGTCACCTGACTGACCTGACTTCTCAGAATGTATTCTATATCACCTGATTGCCCTGACTTCTCTGAATGTATTCTATGTCAGCTGATTGCCCTGACTTCTCAGAATGTATTCTATGTCAGCTGATTGCCCTGACTTCTCAGAATGTATTCTATGTCACCTGATTGCCCTGACTTCTCAGAATGTATTCTATGTCAGCTGATTGCCCTGACTTCTCAGAATGTATTCTATGTCAGCTGATTGCCCTGACTTCTCAGAATGTATTCTATATAAGCTGATTGCCCTGACTTCTCAGAATGTATTCTATGTCAGCTGATTGCCCTGACTTCTCAGAATGTATTCGATGTCAGCTGATTGCCCTGACTTCTCAGAATGTATTCTATGTCAGCTGACTGCCCTGACTTCTCAGAATGTATTTGATGTCACCTGATTGCCCTGACTTCTCAGAATGTATTCTATGTCAGCTGATTGGCCTGACTTCTCAGAATGTATTCTATGTCAGCTGATTGCCCTGACTTCTCAGAATGTATTCTATGTCAGCTGATTGCCCTGACTTCTCAGAATGTATTCTGTGTCAGCTGACTGACCTGACTTCTCAGAATGTATTCTATGTCAGCTGATTGCCTTGACTTCTCAGAATGTATTCTATGTCAGCTGACTGACCTGACTTCTCAGAATGTATTCTGTGTCAGTTGACTGACCTGACTTCTCAGAATGTATTCTATATCAGCTGATCGCCCTGACCTCTCAGAATGTATTCTATGTCAGCTGATTGCCCTGACTTCTCAGAATGTATTCGATGTCAGCTGATTGCCCTGACTTCTCAGAATGTATTCTATGTCAGCTGATTGGCCTGACTTCTCAGAATGTATTCGATGTCAGCTGATTGCCCTGACTTCTCAGAATGTATTCTATGTCAGCTGATTGCCCTGACTTCTCAGAATGTATTCTATGTCAGCTGATTGGCCTGACTTCTCAGAATGTATTCGATGTCAGCTGATTGCCCTGACTTCTCAGAATGTATTCTATGTCACCCGATTGCCCTGACTTCTCAGATGTCAGCTGTAGAACAGAGGTTGTTGAAAATGTTCTTCTGATTTCTAACTTTACCGTTTTGTAATAATCGTCATCATAAATAAAAGTGTTTGATTTGTCCACCCTCCCATTACATGAGAATATCTCCTTTCAAAAAGCCAAGATAAAGACGATATATGACGCAGTAGTATACTAAATCAATTAATAACGACTTAATTACTCCTGTCAGAATTCCTGATCATAAAACCGACAATTTCCAACAAATTCCAACAATTCCTCAATAATCTATGTAACTATGCCAAATTTTCTGCATTGGAATAATGATAAGTTTCCGGTATAATAAATTCTCTGTCGCAAATATTGCAAACATATGGATACTGTATGGTGATTCATGTCAATGTTGCAATATGAGGAAGATTTGATTGCCATGCCATTATTTATGGCCGTCAAGGTAAATGTTATAAATCATATTATGAGAAATTTATGTTGTCTGGCATGAGAAATGTCTTTCACTGGCATTGGCTTTGTGGTCATTTCAAAGGAATTTCCAACAATTCATCTTCAATCTGGGCTAGAATTGCTGATAGGGAAGATGGGCTGGTTTCTAAGTGTGCCGAGATCCCGCCTGCAAAAGGTATTATAAGAACTGTCATAGATCACTCTGGTGCTAACTGGCCGCGTGACATTCTTCATTGGCAACATGAAACCTGGCCTCAATTTATGACAAGCATCCCATCAGCCTTTGCAGGTGGCCATCTTGTGTCATCTTAGACAGGTCCCTCGGGGGCTGGTGCTTAGCACTAAGGATAGGGGCCCCTTCTGAATTCTGTGACATCTACCATATGGCTCAAATGACCTTCTTGACCACAAAGCAATACAGGCCGCAATCCTCACTGGCCCATACATCGCATTTATAACACAGTCGATCATAGCTGCCTTTCTAACTGTGATTGAATATGATTTTTTATTCATAAACTTACATTTAAATTTTGGCTGAAATAAATTGATGATTGATGTGTGTACTGATGCCTAAAATTGTACTAATGTTTCTGATGAGTATTTATTGACACATTTAATGACTCAAATTCATATTACTTCAACTGCTAATTTAATGACATGATTCGTGTCAAATGTATAAATATTTATCTCTGCCGGAAACATTTTGCCAGTGGCAAAATAGAACTCATAGCACAACATTTTAACCTCAAATCTTTACAAAAATGTGGTTAGAATCATTTATTCTGGTCAAGGCATGAATTTTTAATTGTTCTATAACTCGGTCTCCACAAGAAATCTGGCTATACAAGCTGTATATGAATGATGTTCCAATACTGGTCCTGTTCAGCCACAGGTATAAAAGCCTTTGTCCTCAGACATAGGCATATATAGTAGAGGTGAGAAAACAAAATTGGCAAATCCCTGGGTCACCCCCTGTGCACGGCCACAGCGCCCTGAATACATAGATGATTTACACTGTCACATTTCCACTACTGCGGTATCTATCAACAGGAATTATGACATACCTTTATGATATTGAAAAAATCGTCATCACTCAAAGTGTCAAGGATCTTTTCAACGGTTGCCTTGGCAATCTCCATGCGTTGGCCCGTCATGCTGCCACTTGTGTCGAGCAGCATTATGATATCCTTCGGGGAAGTTGCTGCCTGGATGTACCTGCCGGCAAATATCCCAAACATTTTCTTATTGCACTCTATCACAGATCATACTTTGCTGCTTTTTTAACCATATATTGTAATTTGCTACTGTAAAAGAAAATGTTCATGGCTATAAAGAAATTTAATTTTACTCTTGCTGAATTTTATATTAATATTTGTAAAAATAATAATTCATAGCTTATTTATGTCATAAATATTTGTCAATTAAAAAAGTCACCAGCAAATAATGAAATCAATATATTACATTTTATTTTATGTTTCATAACACAAGCATACATGTTAAATTATATAGAACGTTTTTTAAAGGAAAAAAGTCAACATAGAAGATTATCAGACTAGTCGAAAGAGGATTACCAGATTAGTGAAGAGATTAGTATAGTTAATCTTACCATCCCCTTGTTCTACAATCATATATGTCAACTCCTTCATTTTCATAAGTTTCAGTTCTCCAAGTGGAACCTACACGAGGGAAAGGACGGAGAGACAAGAGCAACAGAATGGATCAGTACATGGGTTCACTACCAGGGGGAGCTAAACTTTGTTCTTCACACACCAGGTGGCATTGGTGTTGGTGGTGGTGTCCCACTAGGTGGCACTGGTCATACGTCCAGATCAGAGATTCCCTTTTTTGCCAAACTTTTTGGAAAGGTCTCTCTTTGAGCACCGTGGGACTAGGAATCAGGACGGTGGTTTCTCTGTAATATCTGTAGATCTCGTACACAGGATGGTAATTTGTGAAGGTTTTCTCAGAAAATCTCAAGTTTCAAAGGTTTCAGATAGGACTGCATTTACAGAAAAGACACAAATGTCTCAGTGACACTTTACGGATAAATATTTTTATGTAAAATTATAATCCACTGTCCTAATCTGTTCATATCCCTTATGATAATCTTTTAATGCTCATCACATTACCTTAACGATCAGTACTTTAAGCCCTAAAAATACCTTGACATTTTTTAGTCTTAAATATTCAATGTTCCAAGATTTAAATATTCAGCACATCTTATCCGTATTTATCGTTTTTTTTCTTCCGAGTTATGATTTGTGGGCTGGGAAGAGGCTTGGGTTTGGCTTCTTCCTGCAGGCAATATTGCCAATTCGCCAATATATTTCTGGATTATCGGAAACAAATATGCTTGGTAATTAACATGCAGTGTTTTATGCAGTGTCATGTGTGGTGACAGAGCTTGCAAATAACTTGCACCACCTTTGATTGATAGCCACTTCGGCAGATTAATTCATGACCCATTTTTTTGACCGCATTCAATTGTCAAGCATTAATGCAGCACAACATTTATTCCTCGCATTTACGCAAATTGTCGTCCTTGTTTACAAGATGTGATAAGCATCACCTGAAATGCAACCCAAAATGGGCATTAGCGGACCATTTACATTTCACTGAGCTCTGCAATTTAATTACTGCACAGATCACTTAAAAGATTAAAGTTGATCCACATGTCTCATTCCTGGCGGCCACTTCCCTTGCAATGACATGGAACCTTTTATTCAGCCCCTATTTCATATCCACAAAACGTCTCCCTCAGAGAAACCAATTAAATATTTAAAGCAAGTTCATTCATGTAACAATTGAATAATTACTTCTGCAGCAGTCTTCGGGGGCATTTTGGGTGCTCCTGATTTTTCATGTACTTCAGAAGTAAATCGTTCTCTTCATAATGCAAGAATAAGACATTAAATTCAAATGTATTCTGGAACGAAATATCAAGACAAGAAATATTTTGGAGTCAGATCTCAGATTTAGGCCAACTCTGTATATCACATATCAGATTGATATATATTCTCATATAAAATATCAAAATCAGACACATTCTGTAATCAGACACATTTTATAATCAGATGTCTAGTTTTATACATCCTCTCTCTGAGTACAGATTTACAGATATCATATAAACGCAATTTTCATACTCAAATCATTTTGAAAAAAAGTATAATGTATAATGTACCATCAAAGTAGTGTACTGAATAACAGTTGTTTATGCTCAAAATATTCTGAATAAAAGACTGGATGCAGAGGATGGTTTGAAGCTTGTGGGCTTAAGGTCCATATCGTATGATGGTGGAAGTGGACTGCCCATTGGTGGGTCACTTTAGCGGTGGAGTGATCCCGGCGACCAGCTCGGTATGCATGAGGCAATCGTGGGGGTCCTGTGGGCACAGTAACTCCAGACCAAGCCTCATTGAATAACGCTCATTCCACCAATTTGGGGTGTTGAGCAAAATGAGGGTGGTCATAAGAACAAGCCGGGTGCATGGTATTGCTTGCCTCCAAGGCCACTTCCCATGACACGGACTGCCAGATTACTCCTCGGCCATAATATCCTACTCAAAATACCCTCATAAAGAACATTATACCAATCGGATTATTCATTTTCATACAGACTTGTCCACGAAACCGGATTACGTGGAGCGAGACTTTTTTTCCCGATTTCAAAGCAATAATTTAGAGCAACATTTCATGCTGACATGCGATTCTTAACTTCCTTTTCATATGCGGTACTTGTCTCCTGTTTTACGTTCACTAACATCGATAATGCCAAAGCCTGGACGTCTAGTTTATCTGCGAAAACTGACCTTGGCACAAATCCTGGAAGAAGGGAGGAGTATATGCTGAAACCTATCTTAAACTAATATTATTACTTGTAAATTGCCAATATTCTACTCAAACCTGGCCGTGCCTGAATATTTGCTTGTCTTTTGTAATAGATTCTGAGTTTAAGTTGTACCATATTTGCAAAATATGGTCTCCAAAATGTCATATTGGTACAGCAGTCATTCGATGGAATTCTTTATTTTTGTCAAGTCACACTGACACATTTGTGTTAATTCTGCAGAGTCCTGAGTGGAGTAGGAAGGGCTTCCTTTTGGGTTGGGGTTATTTGTCAATCCACTACATTTAGAAAGTTTGGGTTAATACAAGAAGACAGCATTGTGTGACACAGGGCTGTTACTTTTAATGGAATAAGGTAAATACAAATTTTGTCAGAAAATAAAAACCCAACAATCAGCATTTTTTTTTAATTAAAAAAAATCTTCAAATCACAATATCATCATTTTTAAGTTGGTGCTCACAAAATTTCACATTCTAAAATTAAAATAGAAAAGATTAGAAACCGATCCTAGTTTTTTTCTGTTATATCAACTATGCCAAAGGACAGACCTGTGAGTCACACATATGATAGGAGAAAGTTAGTCACACATCGGTGTATCAGAACTCACACCAGTTTGAGGAGGGTCACATTGAGGTTAGGAGGGTCACAGAGGTCACACTGTATATCTAGACAGGTTAGGGGGGCGCACACTTTTAGGGCGGTTATTCACTTACCATCCACGTGTTCTACAGTCATACAAATCAACCCCCTGTACGGGCCATTCAATACCTTCAACACAAAATAAGTCATAGTTATACAGGATGGTGTCTGGCATGACATTCAACCTTATAAAAGCACTACCACATAAAAACAAAAACACATTCCTAACTAAACTGCTGAAAAGACATAAAAGAATCTTAATTAATGAATATTGAAAGCCCCTCTAATTGGACATAATGCTTTCTCATGCTATATAGAGACATGGCACAAGTAGAAGTATAATTTTTCTTAAATATCTCTTTTTGTGTTTTGATGTAATTAGATGGGGTTCTGTTAGGTTTATATATTTTCTGGGGCAATCACTCTGAGAAGTGACGTGTTTGACCCAGTTCTACTGATACCATCTCTCTATATAAAGACACATTTAATACATGCAGATAAAATATCAACTCAGCAAGTATAAAGATGCTCATCATACTTTGGAATAAAAAAACACAAATTGTCTCAATAAATTTCCTTTAAAAGCCTATATTTAAATAAGATAGGAAATAGTTTGTTACTTTGCGGATATAGGACTGTACTCCTGGGTAACAAAGTGAATGCTGGGTAACACAGTCAGCACTGGGTAACACAGTCAGCACTGGGTAACACAGTCAGCACTGGGTAACACAGTCAGCACTGGGTAACAAAGTCAGCACTGGGTAACAAAGTCAGCACTGGGTAACAAAGTCAGCACTGGGTAACAAAGTCAGCACTGGGTAACACAGTCAGCACTGGGTAACAAAGTCAGCACTGGGTAACACAGTCAGCACTGGGTAACACAGTCAGCACTGGGTAACACAGTCAGCACTGGGTAACACATTCAGCACTGGGTAACAGTCAGCACTGGGTAACATAGTCAGCACTGGGTAACACAGTCAGCACTGGGTAACACAGTCAGCACTGGGTAACACAGTCAGCACTGGGTAACACAGTCAGCACTGGGTAACAAAGTCAGCACTGGGTAACAAAGTCAGCACTGGGTAACAAAGTCAGCACTTGGTAACAAAGTCAGCACTGGGTAACACAGTCAGCACTGGGTAACAAAGTCAGCACTGGGTAACACAGTCAGCACTGGGTAACACAGTCAGCACTGGGTAACACAGTCAGCACTGGGTAACACATTCAGCACTGGGTAACAGTCAGCACTGGGTAACATAGTCAGCACTGGGTAACAAAGTGAACAACTCAATCAGCATGAAATGTACACTGTTCTTTAACTCAGACCTGATATTTTTAAGATATCTTCAAGATATCTTCAAACGTTATTTTTTTCAGAATCCCACAATGGTTATCATGATCAAAACTCTGCTTCAGTAAACCTACTGACACTTTTAGTATAGTTTTTTTTACTGTTTTTATTGTTCTTTTACTGTTTGTAACTAGACATTTTTGTAACTTTTGTTCAAAAATATATTTTATTTTAGTATTCAGGAGTTTAATTGAAAGCCATCAAGGAGACAAGTAACAAATAATTTGTTCAAATATTGCATCCAATATTTGTCTGAGGTTGACAATGATTGTGGGAGAATTGTTATGCTGGCAAAGTCTAATATCATATGAGAAATGATGAAAACTTATCATGACTCATCCACTGAGTTTAGATTATCTGCACATTGATAGCGCACTGATAAATTGTAAATTATGGAAGCCATGTGCTAAATAAATAAACAGCTGTCAATTTAGATCCCAAATACCAAAGACATTACATCTAAATGGTGAGGGGCATTTGTTACAAATACCTGGATTATGTAACAGATATAAGTCAGATATCCGGAATATCAATTTTAGCATGTAGAAATTCTATTTAAAATTTGGCAAATATTTTTTTAAATGTTAGGATAGATTGCAAATTTCTCCCTTGGTAGATAACTGGTTGCCCCAAAATTTGCTGCTGAAAGAAGACCTACTCTGCAGACGAATAAATCTACAAGCAGAGGTAAATGGTGAAAAATGGCCACTCCTCCTTCCCATTCAAAGTGCATTATGAAGAAATGATGATTTATATAAAGAAGGATGTTGCCTCTATTTCATTTTACTTTGAAACAAGCCCAAGTTAGATGGCATCTAAATGGCTTCTAAATGGCATGTAAAATATTACAGAGACCTCTGGAGGCAATAAAACAGGAACAAGAAGACTGCACAAGAAACAAACTAAAAGTGACTAAGCATAATAAAAAAATGGCTGAGTGCAGAGTTAAAATATGAAAGAGCAGCATGCAGATCGGTATTAAAATTTTGCATAAGCTTATCAAAAAAAGATTTGAATAGCCCGTTTTTACATCCCGGTTTTTTTTTTGCAACTGGTCACTCATAAAAAGACTAAGCACTAACAGTTTGTGCTTTGAGATTAAAACATCATCACAGATGTTCTGCCATTATATCAGGATGATGGCAATAAGCTGACAGGGGAATTATTCACATTGTTCTCTGTAATTTGCATATAAGTTGTAGCTTGTGGCATACATGAAAACAAGACACCACTTAGTAAAATATACAGAACAGGAAGTTTAAATCATATACAGCCAACAAATGAACAAATACTGCCTACATTGGTAACATGATATCTAACTTAAGGCTGTCTGTCATTAGGTTAGCATTTGATTTCTTATTGTTAAATGAAAAATAAGCCATTACATCTGTACATATTTCACATAAAATGTACCCGTTCTTTACATATGGCAATTTATGGTGTCTGTTTTCTTGTTTACTATTGTTTGAGTTATATTTCTTGTTTTTTTGTCACTTTCCACATCACATAAATGGAGCTGATAGTTGTTTGAAACAAACTATTACCAGAAAGGGAAAAGTTTTTAATCCAGCATAAAATAAAATGACACTCATTAAATGCTTACCAGGATAATTCCTGAAAAACCCAGTCGCACTTCCAAAATACTGCCATGTGAGTGTTGGATCATTTTCATAATTTTCTCGGAAGTGTGGATCCAAAGCTTCTGACCATGCAACTCCATTTAACACTTCCACCGCTGCAAAGATAACATTTTGTTATTGCTTCAATTCATATACATGTGTATATATATATATATATATATTTATATATACACAAAATGCATCTGCCTATCGTATAAAAGGTGTTTTAATAAATATATCTAAAAGGTTATTTATTTTAATTAATCATGTTTCTTTTGTTAAATTTTACATGAAATAAGATAACAGCAAAATGTTATCATTTAAATTCATATTAAAATTGAATAATAATTTAAAAGGACAAATGAACATCATGAGAAAAGGTCCAATTGAGTACCATCGGATAAGGTTGACTCAAGAATCATGGGAAATGGCGATATTGAACATCTTGGGAAAACGTCAAATAGAATATTACAGGAAAAGGTCAACTTGAAAATCACAGAAAAAGGTCAATTTTGATATCACACAAAAAGGTTGACGTGAACATGCTGGAAAAAAATAAAAATAAGTGGGAAATATTAATTTGAAATATTACATAAAAGAACAACATATTTTCCATGAAGATTTGAAAAAGTAGATATCATGACAAAACTTGAGAGATAACGAAATAGTAGAGAACCAGTTTTCAGAACTTGTTAGTTGTAATTCCCTCAGTGCATTTCTTCACAGACTAAATATATCCTGATATGCTTAAGGGCCAGATTGTTTTCACAGAGAAAGTTCTTTGTTCAGTTGCAGTCTGGACATTGTGCATGCACTGTGGACAACTCCCTGGCAAACTTACACCACTGAATTGATTTCATCAACTTTTCTCCCCTGCACAGGAAATTAGGCGCTAGTCATTATTGTGAGAAAAAATGAGTTTGAAGAGAAGGTTAGGGACGTGTATGGCTTTGCCCTGACCACTCACGAACTGTTAGCAAACTCCAGAACAGAACGTACTTATTGATCAAATCAGAAGAACAATGAAAGGTATTGGATTTCTGAAAATATATTTTATTTTCAACTAATATCCTAAAAAAATAACCAATTTGGTATCCACGAAAAACTTTTCTGACTTGATCTTTGCCTTCAAAGTATTAAGTATTTTCAGAATTCATAACTTAAATGCACCAGAAGATGAAGTTTATTGGCTCTCACATTTCAAAATTATTTTCATATTTCAAAACATTCACGCCAGATAAGACAGAGAAGAAACAAGATTCATATTGTCTCATTATCACCAAAAAAAATTGGATAATATAAGCAATTTTCCAAATCAAAAACACAATACAAGATCCTTGGCAATGTGTTGATTAGACAGTTTGATTAAATACTGTATTTCCATATAGTCTAACATGTTTTCTGCCACATAATAAGAGCTTGTGAAGGGAATAATCACTTGATTTGATAAGTCATCTTTCTAATCTGTCATTTTAAAAATTATATAAAATGGTAAAAATTTGAATAGATCTTCCCTCTTTTTTAAGAATACATTTCTTATTGGTTGTGGGTTGTTTTTTATCTTCTAGGCTTATGACCAATGACCTTACCCCATCCAAATCAGTGGTGCCTTAATACGTTACTGTATTAATGCAACCCTCTCTCAATTACGGTAAGTAAAAACGAGACAGGTTATGGCCAAGTCACATATTCCGGAAACCTGCAGATCACTTGCAATATACTGCGGAAAGTGCTTACACGATTAATGGCAAGAAACATGAAACAAAGCAATAGTCTAGACGAAGCAATAAAACATGGAGCTAGAATTCTAGATCACGCCCAAAATGGGCTAACCACATGGAATCACTGCACCAAACTATGGCCCCAATCCTCGTTGAGCCCAGCTTTTCTGCTGTTTTGTTGGGTGTTTTTTTTTTAAGGGATGAATCGGATAAGCTGAAATCCACAAATATGAGCTTCGCGATGAATATGTGAATTGCTGTAGTATAGAGATTTGGGGTGCTACAAGCAGGCTTTGCTTGGTGTATGCGCTGTATAAATCTATTATTATTAGTATTATTATTGCTGTAAAGGGCTGCCCCAATACACATATCACCATCAAGACCGGAATATGTGAAGAGATTTGATGTGCACATATCACCATCAAGACCTGAATATATGAAGAGATTTCATATACACATATCACCATCAAGACTTATTATATGAAGAGATTTGATGTGCACATATCACCATCAAGACCTGAATATATGAAGAGATTTGATGTGCACATATCACCATCAAGACCTGAATATATGAAGAGATTTGATGTACACATATCACCATCAAGACCTGAATATATGAAGAGATTTGATGTACACATATCACCATTAAGACCTGAATATATGAAGAGATTTGATGTGCACATATCACCATCAAGACCTGAATATATGAAGAGATTTGATGTACACCTATCACCATCAAGACCTGAATATATGAAGAGATTTGATGTACACATATCACCATCAAGACCTGAATATATGAAGAGATTTGATGTACACATATCACCATTAAGACCTGAATATATGAAGAGATTTGATGTGCACATATCACCATTAAGACCTGAATATATGAAGAGATTTGATGTACACCTATTATAGTCATGTTGTTTTCACAACAAATCCAAGTGAACAGCACCAGTGTCTTTTATTCAATTCATAGAGCTCTTTTACAAACTATATTACATCCACATGTATAAGAACCCTTGTCAGATAATTAGAAAGCCGGGCTAATTAACAGTGATGTTTGTGGCATTTTGGACCAGCCCTTTGTTTCTTGCTGATGCTATTCACGGCAGACCACAAGCAATTTGTGAGGAGACACCTGAGTCCGTGCGATCCCGCCGCCTGCTACGTACCCGCCACCTCCAGCGCTCTCACGACGTCAGCTTGCACCACATCTCTCCTGGTACAGGTAAACGCAGCTTGCATGCGTCCTCAACTCTGCGTGCAAAACTCACTGCGATTTGTTTTTTTGATTTTTTTTTTCAGTCTTTACCTGGTTTATATGTCATTGTGACTTGCCTATGTTTTCTCCAGTTATAATGTATCAGGAATACTGCAAGGAATACTGCTGTAAAAACAGCAACAGAGTTTAATCTAAGGAGAACATATTCAGGCCATATATCAGTCTTTAATCAAAATTTATTATGCTATACATTTCTCATCACATCAAAATATCTTGATATAAGAGATATCATGACAACCTTATCAAGCCTTATGTCATTTTTTCTTCAAAAGTTCCATCCAAAATATTTTTTTGTAGTCTCTATTTCTTTTAAACCTAAATACTGATAATGTGTTTAAGAAGCCAATATTGCTGCTATATGACTTTAATCCTCCTATTTTTCAGTAGATTCATCAGTCCATTAACCTCAGCATGGAGGGCGCAGACACAAGTAGTCCATTAACCTCTGCATGGAGGGTGCAGATACAAGTTGTCCATTAACCTCTGCATGGAGGGTGCAGATACAAGTAGTCCATTAACCTCTGCATGGAGGGTGTATATACAGGCAGTCCACTAACCTCAGCATGGAGGGTGCAGGCACAGGCAGTCCACTACCCTCTGCCTGGAGGGTGCAGACACAGGCAGTCCACTACCCTCTGCCTGGAGGGTGCAGACACAGGCAGTCCACTAACCTCAGCATGGAGGGTGCAGACACAGGCAGTCCACTACCCTCTGCCTGGAGGGTGCAGACACAGGCAGTCCACTACCCTCTGCCTGGAGGGTGCAGACACAGGCAGTCCACTACCCTCTGCCTGGAGGGTGCAGACACAGGCAGTCCACTACCCTCTGCCTGGAGGGTGCAGACACAGGCAGTCCACTAACCTCAGCATGGAGGGTGCAGACACAGGCAGTCCACTAACCTCAGCATGGAGGGTGCAGACAGTCTCTGAAGCAGACTCCATATCTCAAGTACATCCTCTCAAAGCTGGCTAATTTGTTACAACAAGCTTATCTTATCAGTTCTAAATAAACATGGGTTGCAGGTGACCCTACAGCATTTGTCATATGCACAGCCTATCATTGCCCACTCTTACAGTATGAATTACATGGTGGTAACAGCTGAATACCGGCTGCAATTATGGCTGACTACCGTTTGCAATCATTCTGCTTGCTGGGCCCTCTTAACTCCAGACTCACTCATAAAGTGGTGTGCTCCGTCCCAGACGAAGACATTTCAAATATGCCATTTGTTTCTTCTTGGACAACTTAAGGCTTGAGATGTGCATTATACAATGATTCCCACAAACAACCTTGCATAAGACTGTGGATGGAGGGCAATAATCTGTGTCATGTCCCTAATCTGTGTCATGTCCCTAATCTGTGTCATGTCCCTAATCTGTGTCCTGCCCTAATCTGTGTCATGTCCCTAATTTTGTCCTATGCCCTAATCTGTGACCCATTATTAAGCTATGTTCTCTCCTGCCCAAAGACCTTGTCCCCTTTTGTAATTGTGTTGTGATATCAAATCTACTTATGTTTGGAGGTCATATATTTGGGCTGGAGGTCATATATTTTGGATCGAGGCCATAAATTTGGGATGGGGGTCATAGATTAGGGATTGGGTCATAGATTAGGGATGGAGGATAAGATTAGGGATAGATTATGAAATGAATTACACAGATTAGATATAGGTCACTTATTAGTTCACATATGGTACGTTTACAATCTCCATTTCATAATCTTACAGAAATTTGATTAAAGTATATTAGCTGTGTAATCAGAAGGGAATATCATCATTATTTTTCAGTGTCACTGTTTTATGCTTTTGATTACACAGCAGCGAAACAGGAAGAAAATTGCTTGGCAAGATGTCTTGATCCCAGTGTGTGTCGGACGGTGATTTATGTTTGGGTTGGCAATTCCCGGTGCATCATGGGAAGGCAAGTGGTTTCTCGGCAATCAATTTGGCCCGTGACACTCTTTTATGAGCTCCTATCAGGTATCCACGGCAATATCCTTGTGTCACCCAGATCCTGGTACACTGGGGTCAGTGAACCGACACTACATGGCTGACCTATATAATACAGGGGTGACCTACTTAGAATATTTATTTCTTCTCATACCAGGCCATTCATAATGTGTTTACTGCTGTTAGTGTTAATTTGCTGACATTATCACATATTGAAAAGCATGTCTTTGAATTAGGCCAGTAATGTCACATCTGGTACATTCCTGTATTAGGTACACCCCTGTATTAGGTACTCTCCTGTATTAAGTCCACCCCTGTATTAGGTACACCCCTGTATTAGGTACACTTCTGTATTAGGTACACTTCTGTATTAGGTACACCCCTGTATTAGGTACACCCCTGTATTAGGTACATGCCTGTATTAGGTACACTTCTGTATTAGGTACACCCCTGTATTAGGTACAACCCTGTATTAGGTACACCCCTGTATTAGGTACACCCCTGTATTAAGGTCCACCCCTGTATTAGGGTCCACCCCTGTATTAGGTACACCCCTGTATTTAGGACCACCCCTGTATTAGGTCCACCCCTGTATTAAGGTACACCCCTGTATTAAGGTACACCCCTGTATTAGGTACACCTCTGTATTAGGTACACCCCTGTATTAGGTACACCCCTGTATCAGGTACACCCCTGTATCAGGTACACCCCTGTATTAGGTACACCCCTGTACTAGGTCCACCCCGGTATTAGGTACTCTCCTGTATTAGGTACACTCCTGTATTAAGATACATTCCTGTATTAGGTAAAGTCCTGTATTAGATACACCCCTGTATTAGATACACCCCTGTATTAGATACACCCCTGTATTAGGTACACCCCTCTATTAGGTACACTCCTTTATTAGATACTCTGATACTAGGTAACGTTACATTAAACACACTCTGGTACAAGGTAATGTCATATTAGATGCACTCCAGTAGCTTTGCATCAGATTCACTGCAGCACAAGGTAATGTCGCATCAAGTACACTCCAATACCTGGTAATGTCACATTAGTTACAATCCAGTGTTAGGTAACCTCACATTAGAATCACTCCGGTACTAGGTATCATCATATTAGATACACTCCGGTACTAGGTAACCTCACATAAGATACACTCAGGTACTAGGTATCATCATATTAGATACGCTCCGGTACTAGGTATCATCATATTAGATACACTCAGGTACTAGGTATCATCATATTAGATACACTCAGGTACTAGGTATCATCATATTAGATACACTCAGGTACTAGGTATCATCATATTAGATACGCTCCGGACTCAAGTACTAGGTAGCGTCATATTAGATAACTCCAGTACCAGGTAACGTCATATTAGATAACTCCAGTACTAGGTAACGTCATATTAGATAACTCCAGTACTAGGTAGCATCATATTAGATAACTCCAGTACTAGGTAGCGTCATTTTAGATAACTCCAGTACTAGGTAACGTCATATTAGATAACTCCAGTACCAGGTAACGTCATATTAGATAACTCCAGTACTAGGTAACGTCACATTAGATAACTCCAGTACTAGGTAACGTCACATTAGATAACTCCAGTACCAGGTAACGTCATATTAGATAACTCCAGTACTAGGTAACGTCATATTAGATAACTCCAGTACCAGGTAACGTCATATTAGATAACTCCAGTACTAGGTAACGTCACATTAGATAACTCCAGTACCAGGTAACGTCATATTAGATAACTCCAGTACCAGGTAACGTCATATTAGATAACTCCAGTACTAGGTAACGTCATATTAGATAACTCCAGTACTAGGTAGTGTCACATTAGATAACTCCAGTACTAGGTAGCGTCATATTAGATAACTCCAGTACTAGGTAACGTCACATTAGATAACTCCAGTACCAGGTAACGTCATATTAGATAACTCCAGTACTAGGTAACGTCACATTAGATAACTCCAGTACCAGGTAACGTCATTTTAGATAACTCCAGTACCAGGTAACGTCATATTAGATAACTCCAGTACTAGGTAACGTCACATTAGATAACTCCAGTACTAGGTAACGTCACATTAGATAACTCCAGTACCAGGTAACGTCATATTAGATAACTCCAGTACCAGGTAACGTCATATTAGATAACTCCAGTACTAGGTAACGTCATATTAGATAACTCCAGTACTAGGTAGTGTCACATTAGATAACTCCAGTACTAGGTAGCGTCATATTAGATAACTCCAGTACTAGGTAACGTCACATTAGATAACTCCAGTACCAGGTAACGTCATATTAGATAACTCCAGTACTAGGTAACGTCACATTAGATAACTCCAGTACCAGGTAACGTCATTTTAGATAACTCCAGTACCAGGTAACGTCATATTAGATAACTCCAGTACTAGGTAACGTCACATTAGATAACTCCAGTACTAGGTAACGTCACATTAGATAACTCCAGTACCAGGTAACGTCATATTAGATAACTCCAGTACTAGGTAGCGTCATTTTAGATAACTCCAGTACTAGGTAGCGTCATTTTAGATAACTCCAGTACCAGGTAACGTCATATTAGATAACTCCAGTACCAGGTAACGTCATATTAGATAACTCCAGTACTAGGTAACGTCACATTAGATAACTCCAGTACTAGGTAACGTCACATTAGATAACTCCAGTACCAGGTAACGTCATATTAGATAACTCCAGTACTAGGTAGCGTCATTTTAGATAACTCCAGTACTAGGTAGCGTCATATTAGATAACTCCAGTACTAGGTAATGTCACATTAGATAACTCCAGTACTAGGTAACATCATATTAGATAACTCCAGTACCAGGTAACGTCATATTAGATAACTCCAGTACTAGGTAGCGTCATTTTAGATAACTCCAGTACTAGGTAGCGTCATATTAGATAACTCCAGTACTAGGTAATGTCACATTAGATAACTCCAGTACTAGGTAACGTCATATTAGATAACTCCAGTACTAGGTAGCGTCATTTTAGATAACTCCAGTACCAGGTAACGTCACATTAGATAACTCCAGTACTAGGTAGTGTCATATTAGATAACTCCAGTACTAGGTAACGTCATATTAGATAACTCCAGTACTAGGTAGTGTCACATTAGATAACTCCAGTACTAGGTAGCGTCATATTAGATAACTCCAGTACTAGGTAGCGTCATATTAGATAACTCCAGTACCAGGTAACATCATATTAGATAACTCCAGTACTAGGTAGCGTCATATTAGATAACTCCAGTACTAGGTAGCGTCATATTAGATAACTCCAGTACCAGGTAACGTCATATTAGATAACTCCAGTACTAGGTAACATCATATTAGATAACTCCAGTACCAGGTAACGTCATATTAGATAACTCCAGTACTAGGTAACGTCACATTAGATAACTCCAGTACTAGGTAACGTCACATTAGATAACTCCAGTACTAGGTAATGCCACATTAGATAGGTTCCTGGAGGAATTACGACAGTCAGGGGGCAGATGCTGAATTCTCAGTCTTGGCAGAAATGCCACATATTTTATTTGGCAGTAATATGTGGTTACTACGCGCCTGAGGGGTTGTCAACGAGAGTGGCAGCATGGATGATGAAGTGTTATCAGATAACACAGATAATATGCAGGTGCACTGCATGACACCGCAATATTAGGGGGGTAACTTATCATCAGCGGGCAGACCAATGGGCATGTGTCCTTTCCCCAGCCTCTCATTATTGACACCCTTACCCACGGTGGGCCAAGGTGGCTTTGCGGCGACAAAGTGGCAAGACTAATGTTGCAATAGGGTAAAGAAACAAGCAAAAGGGGGCAAATACAGCAAATCGGGCCTGAAAAATTGTTTCTTGGATGATGAAAAACAAATATTTTTAAGAATGTAGATTGTGGTTTTTTATCTGGGTCAGTCTGAATTTAATTTTTAGTAATCACTAAAGCATTATTTTATTTTAATTGTCTGTCAGGATATGTTTTTTTTTTCTTGAACATAAGAAACACCCAAATGAGTACCGGAGAGAAGATATGAATTTTTCCTGCCTTCTATATGCAGTTTCCCAGTACAATTTGTTTCTTGATATTCTGAGCTGCACCTGGCATGCATGTCAAGTGTTATACCTTGAACACCTTTTTTTCATATACATTTATTTGGCCCTTATATTTTCTGAGGAATATATATAAAGTGTTCATACTGTCTGTCTGATATATCAACTCTCACATCAATAAGGAATGACCAAATTTGTCATATCCTATGCTATCAAAAGTGGTGCCACCTGCTGGGCACACAAAAAAGCTATCGCACAAAAAACATATACATATTCTGCTGTGCTGTGCCTAATGACCCTGCTTCACCAAGGAAACCGATCAGCATTTTTCATGCAGAACGTGAAAGTGCCCACTGCAAAACCACATCTCGGGCCGGAAGTGAATGTGCCTGCCGCTTCCCCAACTCTGCATAAATGGCCGCACTTGCTTAAAAGCTTCATCAATTTCTTCCACATAAAAATGACAACTTGATGGCATAGTCTTTGGTAAAAAAAATCTATTAAGCATTTTGTAAAAATATATCACCCAATCAGGAGTTGTATATGATAGCATAGATAATGTTCACAAGAACTCTTCTGAAGGTTTTCGGTACAAAATTCCATGACAACTTTTTTTTATTCATGACTTAAACTTGCTAAAAGGAACCGACTGTTTTCTCTGTTTAAGGATGAGTGATTGTAAAACTTAAAGCAGCATTATTTTATCCTGAATCTGCCTACATGATATACAGCTCAATCCGCCTCTCAGAATAAGTGATTGCGAGTTAATTGCAGGATTGCCAGCATGAGGTATACATCCCTGTTATAGCACAATGCTAATGACCTCAGGCAGGTTAGCATCATCCATTCCTTCATAAACCATAACAGTCTCATAACAATAGTAGCATCCACATATCCACAACATGGCTAGTAATTAGGGAATTGCTTTGTTTACATTCAACATGTAGAAAATTGGCTTTTTGGCATAAAAAAGTTGATGAGAATAGTAGAAATGAATTGTTGTGAAAACAGCACCCAGTGACCTCTCATATATTATTTGTATTTGTATATCTTTATTATAAAGACAGCATATCAAAATACAATGGCAAGATTTATAGTGAACATTAGTATCCCAGCCCCTGAGTACTTATCTGTCAGTTTAAATCTTGTACAAGTTTTCAAAATTTGTTTACATTATGTGTGTGTAATAGTACCAACTTGTTACAAAAACATAAAAATAAGCATTGCTCTGTGAATTCTTTGATGATTTATATTACTAACAATTCAGCATTAGGCCATTTGGCAGCTCTCTTTAATTATGGAGGTCTGATGATGGATATAATATAACGTTTGATCAAAAGCAAAGTTGAGAAAGTTAGTGAGGGAAGCATATGAATGGGTGCAATGATCCATCCCATGGTCAGTCAATGTGGTACAAATGATACAAAAAAACAGCCCACATGAGGAAAGGATAATTTCAGGAACAAATTTGACTTTTAGGTAAAACAAAGTAGATGCATTTTCTAAAAGAATTTCAATCGAACAGTAAAGCAATTTTTGACAATACCTTTATCACATTTCTCTTTGCTATGAGCCTCTTGTTGTATTCAATCAGACATGTTTTTTGTCTATGTATTTTATTTTACTGGTATTTTTTTTGTTTTCTTATTTGCAAACCATTCACTGTATGGATTCTGGGGGGAATATGGGAAGGGAGAAGAAATGTTTACAAATCACCTGAAAAAAGAAAACCAAAAACAACAAAACAACAAAACAACAAAACAACAAATAAAAGAGAAGGAATAACAAACAAAGATTTCACGGTTGTGTGATCATATATACTCACATTCGTCGTAAACATTTGTTGGTACATGGACTGTACTCATCGTTAAATTCACGGGAATATAGTTGAAATGTTCATTCTCCACTAAGAGGAACTCGGAAACATTCAACTTTTTGGCTTTGGGATAATCTTTCTGTAAAAGAAACAAAAACAACAAACAAGTGTTATTCAATATTTTAGACAAAGCTTATTTTTCAATTTTAACATTTTCACACACTATTCAGTACAAATTATTACAAAAATTTGGAAATAATTTGACTGATCGTTAGAGGTTATGACTGTAGACAACATTATATAGAAGAACATCTAAGAGAAAGTTAATACTTGAATAGACAAGAATGTTGTACAGAGATACAAAAATATAATTCAATCATATATAGTAGGAAAAATAGAAATCTAGGAATGTCAGAAATAAGGAAGTGATAGAAAAGTGAATGAAAACTAAAGGCACATTGAATGCAACTGAGTGCCCAAGAAATCCAAGATATATACCAAAAATTATGTTAAGAAATTTACTTTGAAGGTTGAAATGATTTAATAAGATAGTTGTCAATATGCTCAACCTCTAATATTGTTTTTTTTTTGCTAAAAACTAATCTGGAAATATTACTATGTTTAAAGTGCTAGATTTATATGTGAAATCTACACCACACAATCAAGACAACTGCTGTTAAGTACATCCTAGTCACGTTTGTTTCAGTGTTGATCTTGATGGACAATATTAACACATAAATAATAACAAATGCTCCATTATTCCTGAAAGTTTCATCACTTACTCAATGCCACATGCGGTTTTAGTATAATAATTTTTCACCATGCAATGTACTTGGTATGACTTCTTTTTTTTTCGTCACCACACCAATCTTTTTTCTTCTTTTTTTCAAAATGTATGTTTTGACAATGAAAATAATTCTTCATTTTACGAACACTTTTCCTCATATTAAACAGAGTCAAAGACACTTAATTCAAATATAGATCTTCTGCGTTAAATCTGCTGCATTTTAACCTCAGATAATATTGTAACTGAGGGTCAAATTTCAATGATGTAATATATATCTAAAAAATAATTTTGTTTAGTTCTCCTTTGAGTGGACATGTCCTTTTGCATAAAATTTGGAGAGATATCAAGACAGCTTCTCAGAGTGGTACTTTCATGCACTTACAAAGGGTCGATCCAAGTATCTTGAACTAATTTGTATATTCTGTGACCAACAATTTCCCTCTGTGGCCATCAACCCTGGCCCAAGTGGGGCCAAGATTATTTATTACCATATATTCAGTCTTGGCATATTGGTCTACGGTCTATTGTTTTCTAACCATGCCTTAAATCCCTAGTGGCAACCTCTTTCAACTTGAGTCCACCATTGAGCATTCAATTTCAAACCACATTTGAGCAACGAGAGCTTGAAAGCCTTTGTGAACAATCTAATTGATGTTGCTATGATATTATGCATGCTTGCATGCCAGCCAAGCACGTCTAAACATCCCACTAATATATTCATTTCACCTAACAGTCAAATCATCTGAGGGCTGTTCCAAAAACACTTGAAAAAGACAGGTAGAATTTGTCTTTAAGTTTGGCAATGCTCAAGAAATGTGCAGGAATAAGAAGCTGATGTCCATATAAACTGCTACAATCAAGAAACAGGAAGGAAGGATAGTGCATTATGGGACAGGTCTTTCAAAGAATTTTAGAAACAGCCCTCATAATCCGTAAAAGAATTAATCTAGAACATTATGGCATATACATTAGCAAGTATACTTATGGGAGGTTGATCAGAAGACTTGTTATAATGATGAGGCAGTGAACTCAAGCTGAACTCTTCACAGGGCAAATCAATTCAGTTAAAATGAAGTGACTTTAACCAAAATTGCATTGAATTAGATCAGAATTTTGGAAATTAGATTGCAGGTTTCGGAATTTAAATGAGTTCAAACCGAATTGCAATTTATGGACTTGAAATGAATTGAAATTGAATTATTATGCATGATTTTTGTCATTGTTTCATTGGATAATTTAATGATATTCAAATGCCAAGACTAATCTAGTATGTTGCTTGCTTTGAGATGGTGATGAAGGTTGTTTTGTTATTAGATTAATTGTCTGACGATCCTATTCGTAAGAGGATTTTTGCATGCCATGTGGCTCTTTAAGCCATTTGATGACAAATGGAAATGTCTCTGAGCTAAGCTTATTAAGTCTGGGAATATTTTGATCACAAAGAGGACAGAGTGGAGGGCAGGATCTTAGAGGTCTCGTGATCAACCCCCTGAAGAACAGGATCTTAGAGGTCTCGTGATCAACCCCCCTGAAAAGCAAGATCTTAGAGGTCTCATGATCGACCCTCCTGAAGAGCGGACTCAAAAGCCTTAGGGGCCTTGGGTACAAAACACTACCCAATCTTTTAACATCTACATGTTGTTAAACTTATTTACAAATATAAAATTCAAGATAATGTTTTGAAAGAATTTGTAGCAAAAAACATAGGCCAATGGCCTTAAATCTATGCTGATCATTGCTTTTTTGTAATGTTTGTGAACATTTTCTGGAAATGCCTGTAAACTGCTTCATAAAAGTAATCTTTTAAGTATTTACCCAGCTTTGCTTGTTAAGATCAATCAGTGTAGTAAAAGTAAAGT
Organism: Amphiduros pacificus; assembly: GCA_949316495.1. Lineage (NCBI taxonomy): Eukaryota > Metazoa > Annelida > Polychaeta > Phyllodocida > Hesionidae > Amphiduros > Amphiduros pacificus. Next base: position 33,024,946 of record OX439009.1, on the reverse strand, counting down.
AATGAGACGCATTCACATTGCTTTATTTCAGAAGTTTTAAACTCAGGCTATAGATATAGAATAGATCAGTGATGATATATATATTTAGTTGATCAAAAAGTTTCTTAAATTCTAAGTTTGGTTTCTTCCTGGGAAAAATTGCTATGGGCCATGGCAACCCTCCACAAAAGAAAGAAATGGGCCAATTTTTAAATGTCCAGACCTACCCATGCGATCCATGAAGCTCACTCAAGAGACACTCACGTTCCAGAAGGTAAACCAAAATGGGGCTGATTCAAAGAGAAACCGTATCTACCCAGAATATCTGGAGTGTCCAGCGATTCATTTGGAGAAACACTCACGTTCCAGAAGGTAAACCAAAATGGGGCTGATTCAAAGAGAAACCACATCTACCCAGAATTTCTGGAGTGTCCAGCGATTGATTTGGAGTGCTCAGTGCAATATTCCAGTGAGAGGTCTCAGTACAGTGTCATTGTGAGATTTATTCTAAAGTGTTTGCTCTAATATCTCAGAGTGATCCCATGAACCTTTCTTGGATGCTCAGTGCAATGTAGAATTCTTCACCAGATTGTTCAGTGCAATTTTCCAGAACTATCGTCAGAATAGCTGGAATGTTTTGCAGAACATTCCAGAACTATTGACTAAAATTCTGTTGCATGCTCAACTGTTTGCAAAGATCTTTACGAACAGTTCAGTGATCATATTCAAAGGTTTGTCCAAGAGTGAGTTTTTGGGATTGTGGGGGTGGTGTGTACTTGCTCGGTGCAATATTTGTGAGTGATCCAGTGCAATTTGTAAGTATCAAGAGTGCAATACAGCCATGTACATTACTGTGTTTGTTAGTACAATTAGAATTCACACAATACCGAGACTCACGGGTAATGTAGTGCAAGAACCACCAGAATCAATACTTTATATCATGTGATATTTCAGCCTAAACTTGCTTTATGTATTCTACATCTCTTCCAGGAAAATATCACTGAAGAGTACAATAACTTTTTTTTAAATCATTCAAAGCAAATTCATCTCTTTAAGAGAAATTAAATTTCAGAAACAATAGTTCAGAAAATTGAGTTCAAACATTATTTACATATTTTATTAAATAGTGAAGCTAGATTATAAAGTTATGAATAAATAATAAAGATATGAAAGTTTTTCTCTCATAAAGCAAGTTAATTCATTAGTTTCACAAGATCACTCCAGAGGGCCCCCCACAACAATATAGAATTTACAATTTAGTGTACTCAGATCTTACAGTAACATATACCTCGTTCTCACCAGATCACTCAAGAAGATCCCCTATGACAATGCCATATAGAATCAATGGTGCGTATTATATACCTCATTCTCACCAGATCACTCTAGAGGGCCCCTTATGACCAAGTAGAGTTGACAACTTTGTGTGCTGAGATCTTATAGTAATACCATATACCCATTACAATGACTTATACATGTATGTATGTAGACAACATTTATAACACGACCCTCTCGTCAAGTAACTGTGTATACATACAATATCTGGAGATTTTCTACACTTGCACTGTTCAATAAGACAATCTTGAATGTTGGGATATTCAAGATGCAGTTCAAGCCATGTCACTCTGTTCAAATATTGCCAATTCACAAAGAATGGAAACATCTTTACAAGAGCAGCAACGTATATACTTATTGCCATTTTATGTGTTTAAGGCTTCAAAATAGAAATTTTGCAAAATTTTAATCAATTTCCAATCTTTGGGGATCAGCAATTGTCTAGGGGGGGCCAACTGAACTGATGTTACAACATTCCATGCATACATTTTGCAAAAAAAATATTAGTATAAGTTACTGAGAAATAACCGCAACAAAGTTAGTAATGAGTAAATTATCCAAGTCAAAACACCATGCCTTGTGAAATAGACACCTCTAGTATGAAAATTCTTCCTCAGAGAGAAAATTAGGAAATTTCGGTAATTTAAAAAGAAATGATGCAAAGAAAAAATAAGCCTAAAATATGGTGCATGGACATATCATCATTAGCCAAGCCTATATCTGTCTGAGCGCCCCGGCTGACCTTTAACCCTTGGCTGCCATTTCAAATGAGTTATTTTTAATGTAAATAAATTTGTTTATAATAGCAAGATTTGGGGCAGGCAAGCTAAGAGTTAAATAACTGATAACGCTTTGCTACAGAGGTAATTTGATAACATTTTGCTACAGAGGCATTTAATCATTAACGACTTGTGAGAGAGATACAACTAATATATCTTTGTCACTACAATATCTCTGTGGCATAGAATAATTATACAAGATACGGACAGAACTAGTGTCTTCTTAATCAACTATTTTGCACATATTGTTGTTTCGGTTAGTACGATACCTAACTACTGATGGAAGGTGCATAAAACTAGAAATTTGCAATTTTTTTTGGAAAAACAAAATGAACCCAGCATACAGCAGACATGTTGGACAGGTACTCCCTCTCAAATTCTCGGTCTGTAAGATTTGGCTGCGAGTGAGAGAACAGAATCAAAATGAAGCGAGGTGCCCCATGCACATTGACCACGGTATACTGAATAGTGCCCGCTATAACCACCGTTATACACTGACTGATACGTCAAATGATACGGGCGATAGGGAACAGGAATCGATAATCTCTAACATCACAACCCTCTTTACTGCATGAATTATAATATTTTATAAATATCTTGTTTTTACTAGTTAAATCGCACAAAAATAAAGCAAATATCATCAGATTTGATATTGCCCGAAGAAGTAATTTTTTTTTTTTTTTACACAACTCCAGAGTCTTTTATGTGTTTTGTATATCCTTATAATGTTATTTTACAAAAAGGGCACGCCTGGTGGTTATATTCGGTACTATTCAGTACATCATACATATAATATACATACCATGAAAAAGTACAGTCAAAATAACTTGGAAGCTTGCTACTTATTAAACATATTAACACTCGTGTGGCAAAGCCAGGTAGCTGTAACCTTGCAGCATAATACACTGCCTTATTCAAATAAAACAATTAAATATGCAGTTACAGAGAGAGAAATATGACTGACACTGACTAACAACGTGCTCTTCATCTTCATTCTCGTAATCGTAACATTCTCAAACTGTTTTAACAGCCATATATATTATTAACAGCTAATATAATGTCTCAGTGATATTTATTAAACAATAATAATTAAGTGAAATCTGAGACACATATAATCACGTTTTTGTAAAGATAGATATATGTAAATATATTTTTATTTAAAAAAACGGTCAGTTAAGTGATGGTGAGATGGTGCAATGAATGGTTGGAATATGGCAGTGGATGAAGGTGTGAAATACAAAGTGATTAGCAAACCTTGGAAGTGGTATTCCTCTAAAAATGAAAGCATGCATAACAATGAGACAGTCAGCATATTCCGTGATCAAGCCAGTTTGCTTTATTACAGCAGAAACATGCACAACTTACAGACACTGTATATTTAGCCTGGTAGATAACAACCATATTTTATTAAACAAAACTGATTCATATATTGAATTGAAAAAAAAAGACAAATATACATTTCCTCAAATATCACTCATCAGTTCTTTATAACTTTTTAAAAGAATTTAATTATGGTCTCATAAAGCTATGAAGTTTTCCGTAATTTTAATAATTTCATGTAAAAGTTTCATTAATGCGTCCAATTCTTTGTATTTTCTTGTGCGATTTCTTGTATTTTCTTGATGTACAATGCAATGTAACATGTCTTTGCTTTTGCTTTGGTGATAAAAAAAATCTTTCCATTAAATATGTTTTCTTGGGATGTTTTTGTTTTCAGAAAGCCCAGATTTCTTGAACTGCATATAAATCACACATGATCCTGTGATGTAAGCACAAACGTTATACACAGACTTACATAAATCTGAAAATCACACCAAAGCCAATATATATATATAATATAAATATATATATATATACATATATATATACAAATATATGATATATTCGTAATTAAATGAAAAGATCCATATATTACAGAAATATATCCTTTGGAAATTTTGGCAATAAGCAAAGAACTGGTACACAGCTAATAAACCATTGTACATAGGTTAGAAATGTTGACATTTTTACAGTCTGCAAAACTTCTTGCATGATTCCAGAGCATTTAATAATCAATGAATTATCGACTTTTAATTCATTAATATTTATTCTTCATTTCACAGTTTAGCTGAAGAAACTTGAATTGTTGCGCAATTGTAAAAAGACCTCAATAAATTCTGCCACGTGGATACAAATCAGATAAATTATCAATCAACCTTTAGTGTTGTGGGCAGGTTGATTGAATTTATATGAAAAGTAAAATGTATTGCAAGAATTAATTAAAGATCATCCATCTTGTATCTAAGAATGTTCTCATCCAAGCCATTAATTTCAACACATGTCAAGTTTTGAAACTCTTATAATAATAAAAAAATATGTGCCTCATTTAAGTGTGAACTTTTTCAATGCCAAATGCCATTACTTTTGCGATGCATAAAAAGTAAAAAACATTCCGAGCATAACTCATTCCAAAAATAACAGAAAAAATATTGCGTTAGTGAGAGTTTGGCTTACAATTATGCAACAATAAGATTCAATGGCGTGTCAAGGTGAGAGTATGTGAGTGATAATAGGGGACTTACAGCAAGGCGTTTATCCGTGTCATGCTGGGCATACGCCTCCTCAGCCACGTTCACCAGTTTCTGCAATCACAAAACACCATACAAATATTATACAAAATAATTTTGGGGGCAATAATACACTTTTGTTCACACTGTTCAATAATTTCTTAATCCATATGAAAGAGAGTATCTTGTTCTATAGTTTTTTTTGTCTGTTTGGGATTTTACATCACTTTACATTATTTCAGTCATTTTATGACATTATTTCAGTCATTTTATGACAAGACCTACTTGTAGGAGATATAGTAATGGATTATCATGTTGCAGGTCTTTGACATATCAACTCACCCAGTCACAGATTTACAAGGACAACAGGTTAACTCTTCAGACTCAAGTCTCAGCTCATATGAACAATGGTAACATGAATGTAATCTTGGCATGGCCAAGAATCAAACCCATGACCTTTAGGTCATCAAAGAGTTTAAAAGCTTGCACTCTGACCGACTGTGCCTTGGCCCATGGCTTGTTATATATGTATTGGGGACAACTTATAACTCTGTGAAGCTAAAAGGAAAGGGTTTGCTGCTAATGCTAATGGTTGCCAGTTTAAATTGGATACCTGGTGGCTGAGGTTGAATATCATACAATGTGATGGTTCTGGAAGCCAAAATGATTATTTCTCAGTAATATATTACACTTTCCCATATTATAATTGACTTTAACTCAAGAAGTGGTCAAAATAAAAGAAAAAAAGATATTTTAAAAAATGTTCTTTTATACACCACTGACTCAATCAAACTTTTTTGACATACAATTTTGTTTATTGCCAAATTCAGATTCAAAGTAACATGATTGCAAGAAGTGATGTTGTAGTAGAAACAAAGATGGTGGAATGCAGATGGAAGGATTCTAATTGCGATGAAGGCATAGACTGGATGAAGAGAGCTCTCCAGTGAGTGAATGACTGCCAGCAAGCTAAGAAGTCGTGACCACAACTGATAGTTGACTTGGCCACTCTAAGGCCCCTTATGCCTTGGCAAACAGCAACGTCTGTCTGGACAAATACGCATGTTTACAATGGGAAATGAGAGTGGTACGGAATGCAGGCAAATCTTTACTTTACACACGCCTGGTCAACTGTCGTCTGCAACTTTGCAAATACCTGTATGTAAAGATATGAGAAGAATTTGGGGGAAATTTTCAAGAGGATGTGTTGCTACTTATGTAATATGTAATATTTGTTTAAATTTAATAAAATGGCTGGAATAAATTGTGGAGATAAATTCCAAAACTTATGCAGAAGTCTTGTTTGATTATCCCATGAGACAAGAAGGACACCTGAAATAGACTAAGCAGGACATGTTTGTACACATGACGGCCACTAGAGGGCACTCTATCGTGATCTCATGTCACCGAGGTCAACCCTAGTGGAGTAAATAGGACTGACACCATTGATATGCTACAGCTGTTTACAGCTGCTGTGCTATACAAATAATAAGGATATAAACAATTTGTTGATTGGTGTAAACAAAAATATACTTTTCCTCATGAAGAATCTGCTAATATTTTTTTCTTCCAAGAAAACAGGAGATTTAGACAACTTCATTTCTGCAATTTAAATTGCCAAACTCGTCTTATTTTCCCAGAATGGAGGGTAAACCCCTGTGCAGAATAGTGCAGGTTTGTTGTCATGGACACTGCCTTAGTAACATATTATCCCCTTCTGTACCTTCCATTACGAACCAGAACGGTGTCAAATTCCTCAAAAAGATGTGAGGTTAGACCATGCCACTGAAACTTCACGCGAAATATCAACGTATAAAATCTTGATTAACACTAGAAAAATCTGTGGGGTTTTACAATTGTCAGGAATGGCACATTGCAAGCCCCATGGGACGCTGTAAATCCATTTCATCGGGCCATTATTCATGTATCAGCATTACAATTTTTCACCCTCAACTGCCCATGAGTCGCAAATCACATTTCAGACCCTGATAAAAGCTTCGCGACTTTTCACGATTTACTGCTCAAAGTTACACAAACTAGAAAAGTAAAACTTTTGCAATGGCACAACAATGTTTTATATATGGTAATAAGTGATTTTTGCTTTCATTATGGCCACTGCGTTGGACGTAATATCATTTGCCAGACAGAGTGATCTCGTCAAATTTGCTGTTGTGGTATGGGGCCTGTTGTGCGCTCAAGTTGATGGGTGGGGCCTTGTTGCTAGTGGAGATCTTATGAGAAAGGTCAGATGGAGCGAATGTGATGGCAGCGTGGACACAGAAATCACCGTGTAATGGGACATGCAGTGCGTGTGTTACTGATGGCCTGCCTGACCCTGACTGGCGAGGGACCGTGGCCATACCAAGCCTGACCATTACCACCAGAAAAATACCACCGCCATTTTGCCAACATTGGGTCGCGAACAAATTCAATTACCTCATACAGCTTTTCCCCTTTTGCCATAAAAAATCAATCGACAAAATGCAAGCATTGAGTGTTTGTTTTACATTTCTACTCCAGTTCTAATCACTTTGAAACAAATCCAGGCTTGATTTTGCCAATTTGCAGATCATGTTGGGATTACGGTTTAAGCTTCAATAGCCAGATTGCTGCACCTAAGGCAGCGTGGAAAACGTCTGATGTGGATGAGGGCAGTGGAGGCTGTGTGGAGCGTGCTGTCATCCAGCTTGTTCTGGGATAAAGGAACAACCACTACACAGGCTTTGAAATTGGCCAATCATCTAACGTGGGATTAACATCTGAATCTGTTTCCATTTTATGCTTTTGATGATTTGGAAACTTAATATTTTACGACGTCATATGAAACTGCATGTTTGGCACTAATAACAGATTTACAGAGCAAGCAGTAAAAAAACACCTTTCATCATTATCATTGGCTGACGACAATGATGATTTCAACTTTGAACCTGGGAGGTAATAAACTTGTCAAAGAACAGACCATATCAGAGTTGAGAAAGGCTTGGCTCTTGTTCCATCCCACGTGAGATTTTCACAATCTCCTTGCATGGGGTTTAAGTTATTTTTGCAAGGTGTTTAAGTCCTGGCACGAGAGTACTCGTCATTAAACCTTGGAGCAGTGTGAGAACCCAAATACTAAAATATCACATTATACATTCATTCCACAATTGGTATTTTACATTCCATTGTGTCAACCAATCAGCCACAACAATCTCGTCTAATTGATCAGATGGCAATGGCTTGCAGCAAACCACCCAATCACGTTTCGCAAAACAAAACAAGAAATGGGTTGAAATCTGGTTAGGTCCGTGAGTCGTGCGCTTGTAAATGTAATTGGTGGTGCTTGGCGTTGGCGGGCATGTCCCCGTGTCCAGGGGGCACCACTGCTCCACCTTGTTAACCACATTGACTTCAGATGCAATGAAGTTTCATCTCTAAAGGTCTTAAAGTCTATGGCACTTCATCAAACACTTAATCCTAACAAATATCTTTAGCCCATTAAAAAAAAATCTAAAATAAAAATAATAACATAGAGAGTATTACCTTCATAAGTAACAAAATTTGTGACTCTTGATTCTAGACACTTCTACTAGCAAAAAGATGTGTCAAATTTGATTGTCTGCTGGGCGTGAGCCTCGGCCGGCAAGCAGCAGTCCTAGACGGGTGCCCTATGCCTATGACAAGAGAAGCGTCGGTGACCAGACAGTTGCTGATTACTCATGCAGACATGGTCAAGGCATACTGATGCAAGATGCGGTCTGAGTGAGACACTGAAAGGCCAGGTAACACAATCTCAGGGCATTATACAGCACTGTCTGCTCAATGCAACATTCAAACCGACCACAGCTTTTAGTTGACCTGTGTCAAGTTGATTCTGTGCAAGTTGTCATTCTGCTTCTTTGGCTTCTGCCTCTCAACCCTCACCAGACTGTGTGCAGCGAAATGTCAAGCAATGCAATAAATGCAGTTGCATTATTTTTGCCTTTGAGCAAATTGCCACCACCCCTGAACCACTACCAGACAGCCTAAATCCAGCAAGCAATAAAACAAAAGCTCTGTCATCAGGTGGAGGGAGTACGGTGCCATTTCATCTTGCCAGATGCACTTTAAGAACGTTATATATGATATTCTAATTGAAATATTACAAAATCAACATATATGGTGTTCAATCTTTTCCACTGTGTGTGAGATTTAAACTCTCCACATTTGGCACCAGCTGCCAATTTCTTGCTTCAAGTTTAAACCTTTTTCTGAATGCATTCTCTAAAATAAGTACGAAACAATGCAATGACAAAGGTCAGGAAGAGACAAGATGGCTCCACATTAAACAAATTTGGAAACTGTCCAAATGTGTTTATTGCTAAAACTTGTGAAAAGTAAAGTATAGGAAGGTCTTGGAGGTCATGAAGGTCATAAAGAGGTCAGTTTCTAAGGTGTTTTGGCAAGACTGGGAAGAGGTCAAGTATGAAAAGAGGTCAAGATTGGGATAAGGTCAAGTTTAGAAAGAGGTAAAGCTGACCTTGAATGTCTTTAGCAGATCACAAAAGTCACAATTTGAAAGTGATCTCAATCCTTAATGGCTGGGGAGGACATTAATATGCATTACTGTGCACAGGCCGGAAGTGCATCCTTGGCCGCTATTATTCACAGTAGTGAGATTATAACGACTTGAAATTTATGACATTCCCTGGTGTTGTTAGCTATTACAAAGCAGTCCCTTTAACTCCAGGCCTGACTACTACTGACTAAAATATAAATGTGTGGTTGAAACCCAGTTTGACACCTAAAGCTATTAAGGATATATTTGGAAGTAAAGCTCCTAAAACATTAAAATCTGCTTAAAATGGACGAAGAAAATTATCAAAAAGTGTAATGTTGCTGAGCGTTGAAGGTGGTCGCTGACAACATATGGTGTGAGACTGAGGGGCAGATCACCTGACATCGCCACAGCAGTAGATCACGGCTAACACCTGCCCCCGAGGTAAAGTCCTCCACTCTGATGCCGAGGACACCCACACCCACTCCACCAGACCCGGTGACTGACCGCTTCATCCCACATCAGTCTCCAGGCTATATTGGTACGGGTGGTAGTCTATGGTATAATGGTACTGGTGGTACTTATGGTATAATGGTACTGGTGGTACTTTATGGTATAATGGTACTGGTGGTACTGTATGGTATAATTGTACTGGTGGTACTGTATGGTATAATTGTACTGGTGGTACTTTATGGTATAATTGTACTGGTGGTACTTTATGGTATAATTGTACTGGTGGTACTGTATGGTATAATTGGTACTGGTGGTACTGTATGGTAGAATGGTACTGGTGGTACTGTATGGTATAATTGTACTGGTGGTACTTAATGGTACAATGGTACCGGTGGTACTTTATGAAACCAGATGCATTCCACTCTTTTCTTGACTCCATCAAAAAGCGTTTTTGAGAACATTTTGTTTCATACTTTATGGAAAATGAAAATATTTTCAAGACCTGCCAATTTCTCCTTTCTGGATCAATCAAAGCCAAGTGAATATATATTCTTATTACATGTATGATTCAAACTAATGGATTACCTGATTATCAACATAATCTTCTAATCAGAACACCACGATGAACAAAACTTTAATTTTAAAGATGCTCTTTCTTTGCTCATTATTTACCCCAAACTCATCTCCTTTCTAACTTTCCTATTTACACCAGAAAACATCATTTTCGCATCCAATTAGAATGCGATTTTCCTTGCAGAATGGCAATATACGTGTTTGTGATCAGTAAGATACAGTAAACCTCTACCTCTGCGGGCGGTCTCTATACATCCACTCATACTGCGGGCGGTCTCTATACATCCACTCATACTGCGGGCGGTCTCTATACATCCACTCATACTGCGGGCGGTCTCTATACATCCACTCATACTGCGGGCGGTCTCTATACATCCACTCATACTGCAGGCGGTCTCTATACATCCACTCATACTGCGGGCGGTCTCTATACATCCACTCATACTGCGGGCGGTCTCTATACATCCACTCATACTGCGGGCGGTCTCTATACATCCACTCATACTGCGGGCGGTCTCTCTACATCCACTCATACTGCGGGCGGTCTCTCTACATCCACTCATACTGCGGGCGGTCTCTCTACATCCACTCATACTGCGGGCGGTCTCTCTACATCCACTCATACTGCGGGCGGTCTCTCTACATCCACTCATACTGCGGGCGGTCTCTATACATGCACTCATACTGCGGGCGGTCTCTATACATCCACTCATACTGCGGGCGGTCTCTATACATCCACTCATACTGCGGGCGGTCTCTATACATCCACTCATACTGCGGGCGGTCTCTATACATCCACTCATACTGCGGGCGGTCTCTATACATCCACTCATACTGCGGGCGGTCTCTATACATCCACTCATACATCATCATCCTGACAATTTCTTCTGCACTAATTTCACTTTAATCAAAAAGTGAATTGTTTGGAGATCTGTTCTTCTCCCATTCATCATTTTTTACCCACAATGCAGCATGGATAGTCTTCTGCTATCTATCTGCAGCAAATTTGGCCGATTCTTGCTTCGAATCATCAGTGGCTTCCTTGATTTAACCTTTTGTGTCCCCTATTCTTTTTACTTGATCAATTTCCATCACAGCTTTCATCGCAAGGAGGCATTTACAGATTGTCAGCAGGGTTTTTGATCCGCCAATTCTTTACCCAGGAAAAGACTAATGGATACAAAGTGGCGATGAGAAATTTCTCCTACTCCTGAGACACTGCCAAAATTAATAAGAATAATGACACTGCCTCTCACACTGATGAATTCGATGTTTCCACACACTTGTTTACCTTGTATCCTAGCTGTACCATGCTTTTATCTTTTTACTCTACTTGCATGTGAGCTGGTGAAATAGTTATGTCCATGAGGCAGTTATTCTGGACAATTTTAATTACTTAAGCAGTGCCAAATTAGTGAAACACTTCACAAAAATTTACGTAAATTTTGATTTCATTAGACAATTCTTGAAAATGGTCAAAAATGTCATGTGCAAAGCCTTTCAACAATGATATTTTGTAAAAATTACACCCATCTGAGAATTGTATCTACTTTGCTTACAAACATTATAAATTATTAATTAATTGCAACAATGGAAATCAAAGAGAAGCTAAGTATCCTTGAAAATATTCAAATAATCAAAGTTGTTGTTCTGTGCTCACTATTGGAAGGAATTGTATGGCAGCCATTTTGTCAAGGTTGTCAAGGTAATGCAGATAGAAATAGTTTCTATGAAGATTCAAATCACCTCTGTGTACCTGCAAGGTCGTACAACAATACAGCTGTAAAGGATTACAAAAATGTGGAAAATATAATGAAAATATTAGTAACTTGGGTGTGACATTGACTATTCTGATGAAGATGTTTAAGATTACTACAATTTCTTTATCTGTGTTCTGTTTGGATGTAATCACTTTGCTGCCTTCTGGGAATGAAAACCTTCTTTTAAAAACATAACTTGCCGAGAAGTAACTTAGGGCATTAAGTTTCATGGAAGTAACTCGACTCTCTCAGATAGATTTGGGACTACTAGGTGATTATCTTATGAGATAATCAGGGCACAAGATAATCCAGATTTGACCTTTGGAAGAAAACACCACCTTGTCGTGGCCAGAGGAAACATTAAACTTTTTATTATCCAGATTTGACCAAGGACGTAAAAATACCTAGATTTGGCTTAAAACTAAAGATTTAATCGGATTTGACTCACAAATAACTATCTAAACACAATTTGGAACATATGACTATCTAAAAGTTCTGAAAGACTATCTGACTATTCTGTCAGGTTGAGATGGCCTCTCAAATTCATATACAATTGGGGGCACCTTTGGGAGTTGCAGTAAAAAGAATTGATATGCCAATGACAGATTCTCAGCTGTTTTAAACAGATTTACATGTATAGTTCAAAATGCTTTCAAAAATTGTTTCACTATATTTCATGCATCCTGCAATAAGATGTAACAGTGATTTAGAACTGTTGACTAATTGATATACTAGTTTTAGAAGTATCTTTCCGAGAAATAACAGCCAAAGTTGAGTCAAAAATGTAAATTGAATAGACTTTTTGGCTCTGAAGACATGTAATAGTTTAGAGTAGGACCTGACCACACATTTGACACAATGTAAGTATACGCTTCCTGTCATCTTGGGGTTGGCAATGGAGCGGTGGCCATTTGCAAGCCTGTTTGAGCAGCTTGGCACTGTGTGTGAAAATGCATCAGTGTTGCAGGAAGATCAAGACACCTTCATGTCTGTAAATAGCTAGAAACACCTGACCCGCCGCCAGGAAAAACTCCCACTCAAAATCCTGTCCACAAGCAGGGATCAGGTTTTCAAACAATTTTCAAATATATTGTGCCAAATTCAGATGATAGTAATTGGAGAATTTTCTCTTGAAAATATCATTTTTCATGGAATCTTTATCCAAAAGGGAGCATTATCAGATATCATATTCCAAATTTTTATACTTTTTTTCTGAACAGAAATTTAGCTAATGAATTCCACATCAATTCATACATGCATAAAATTACTTTAAAAATCATGAAATAACTGAAATGACTTGAAAATAAAATAAAGAAAAAAGTTTACAATGTATGTTAAAAAAGTATGAGAAATTATGATTGATGACTCAAACATGGTGTATTTTTGTGTGCAATCTATACAATATTTTTAGGTTATTTGGATCAATGTCAAGAGTTTCTTTCAGAAATATGGCTTCAAATTTAAGGCAAATGAAACAAATAATTTCTTTAATAATTTATTGGCCAACTAAAAAACATAAAAACAAGATGAAATTGATACATGTCCTCTAAAAAACATGAAAACAAGATGAAATTGATACCAGTTTAAATGATAAAAAGAGAATGTTTTGCAACTCCTGAAACGCACCCCTGGTTGCAGGTCACATGTCACTTTGGCACTCATTGCTAACAGTTATTCGCTCCAGCCTTGAAATGGAAATGTGTCTATGACACGTGCCCAACTGCCACGGGGTTCGCAGAAAAACGAGCCACACACCTAAAAGCTCTCGACCACATTACCAGGACGGCATTCTCTCAGTCCTAAATGAATTACCATATCACGACGTAGATTAGTGATTTTCAAACTAGCCGGACATATTGCGTGTAGACATGAAACTTCATTATCAATTCTGTAAAGCGGCCGGTTGTAGACCGGAGAGTTATTTGCAGCCGGAAGTGGAGGCTTATCCATGTTATATCGGAGGAAGGTCACAAGATTCAGAAACGAGACAAGACAGACTTTATGTCGACCTAATTGTCATCACGCCAAACTCTAATTATCTCAATTAGACAAAATGGAGACTCTATAACCTTGTGGTAATAAATTAATCATTTACCTCTTTTTCATCTTTCCGATCTTGTCTTTGAAGATGATTTCTTCTTTATTTGTCTTTTCTCATGGCCCTATTTATTTGTTCAGCCTAATCTCTTCTGAATGTTAAACTCAATCATAACAACTGACAAACGTTTTTCAATTGTATATTTGCAACTGCAAGATACGATTAAATTTATTTGACATGCATTTCACCAGATAAGAAATATTAAATCATATTGAGACACTTTGAAGAAAATCACTCTTCCAGCCTTTCTTTGCAAAGAGTATCGCATTGTGCCCCAGTGACCAGTTTCTGTTACGTTGATTTCAGTCTGAGCATGTTTTTTCCAATTCTTTCACAAAACAAAACAAGACAAAACAATAACTTGAGCTTTGCATTTGTCTCTTCCTGTTGGTCCTTCACAATAATACAACAATGATTTCTATGTTTTCCTTTCAGGGTGTAACTTTCCTGTGCGTCATTCTCGTGGCGTTTATTTCCATGCCTTGATATGCAACTGATACCCCCGTCCATTACCTCTCTAATATCCAACATTGCCCATTTCCTGCTGTGAATAGTATCATCTACTCTCATAACTAGAATTGGGCCCTTTTTCTGTGACATGAATATTGTATAAAACACTCACAACAAAACCATAAAATGATAAAAACAACGTTGCAAACAATACAAGCCCAGTCACAATTATGACGTCTAGTTACAAACATATTCTGGTCACAATAATAATGTCTTGATAATTGTCTTTTTTTCCATTTTAGGATAAAAGCATTATATTTTCATTAATAAATATATATCAAATCAAATGTAATGAAATATGTTTTTCAAGTTAACTATATTCAAGGAAAACTACAAAAATATGTATAAAATAAGAGGATTATTACAGATTTGTTTCAGATTTCAAGCCAGATATAACAAGGTAGCAATTTATCATCCCTCAGTCTCACCCTAAAAGGGGGTGGCCCATCAGAAATGTGTGTCAGATTAATTTTAGTTTGGGGTAGGGGCAGGAGGCAGAAGGCGACACAAAGGGGCAGTTTAGTGGCCACAATCTCATCTAGGCCCTCCTAAATCACTAAGCCAACCCTCTACAAATCAGTCCCGTATTTAACACGGCAGTCACCACCACCTGGTCTTCCATCACTCCCGCGTTCTGCTCGGAATACCACTTTCTTGTTGGTCCAAACCGGGCAGTGCAGCGACAGGAAAACAACTGCGTTCAGCCTACCTACTTATCCACATGTTCTTATGATTCAAGAATTCTTAACAATAATCAATGCAATATTTGAAATATCTTTGAAAATCAAATTAACAATGCTGACTCCTTCAGAAATTTGGCAAAGTGATGACCCAGGCAATCGCCTGGTGTACAATTGCTTGAGGTAATTGTATCCCCTTCTGTGTACTTGATTAGAATCAGAGAGGCTTCTGCATGGATGATTTCCTCATAAGAGATCCTGCCGCCACAATACTGCTCCAAACAAGGAACAGAAACCGGTACCTGGATTGTAAAAACCATTGAGTTTCCTTTTTGTTTGGATATTTACAACTTACACCATAAATATGCTGACCACTTCACAGAATTATACTCGGTTAAATCAAGATAGATCTCTTTAAATTTACCATTCTCATCTAATACATACATGGATGTTTCACAGATATGGCCAAATTATTTAAATGTTGCCATCCTACAAGAATTTACATCCACATCTACATGTACCGTGTCTTTGAAACTTTTGGTATGCCTGCAATCTCAAAAGGGTGATTCTCTGAAATATCAAATCATTTACACATATCTTACACTATTTTTGTATAACTAAAGGAGTAAATATTTAGTTTTTTATGCTTAAGGTCGTCTCCTTTAAAAGCTATGATTTTGAGAGATGCCAGTATAGCAGAAAGGAAGCAATTGGACCAATGGGAAATCACTTAATCATGTTGCTGCAGTCTACATTCTGAATGTAGGCAAATGTAGGTCAAAGTGTATGATGTATTTACAAAAACAAATAATAACAAATGCATAAAATGCATTTCATGAAATAATATTCTGCATATTGCACACTTAAAATCAACTATTATATCCAACTAGATAAAGGCTGTTTATTCCTCAAGGTATCAGTTTCAATCAAAACATTTCAGGATACCTCTTTTATAGACCTAAGATTGACTCCGGCAGGTTTTCTGTGATTAAATGTAGTGGAAGTTGATCAAGAACACATGCAGTTCTTATCAATGCCCTGCACAGTTGCTTTCTTTAGGCTAATCTGTGGTAAGCAGGAACATTCCCATGTTTCTGACAGATAAAACGTGCGCAGGTGCTTTGTGACAAGGTAGCATATTTCTGTGACACTTCTCTCCGCAAAAGCCACCTCATGCTGCAGACAGGAAGGACGTCTGCAGCACAGTTGGGTTCTCTGGTAACGATCAGGCAGACCTTTAGGAAGTCTCTTCACCCCATATCGGCCGGGCGATAAGGTTAATGTAACAAGTGACAGTGGACTGGAGGGAGTGTCAGTACTCCTGTGATGCACACAGCCTGAGCACTGCCACCAGCTTGTCTCTACATCCACTCCTCTCATTTAACACATGTAGACCTTACCCACAGCAAATGTGAATATCTATAATTTTTACAAACCAGTGAAGTGCACTCACTGAATTTTGTTGTCCATTCATAAAGAAAAGAGACAAAATAATAATGTATATACGATGAAAAATTCTTTCAAAATTGAAACGTAATCATGATGGAAATTTCCCTCAAAATGTTCTCAAATGTCCGCAGGTTGTGTCAGAATTTATGACTAATGCCTTTTGACCCAATTGGTGGTTCCAGAACTTTGGATTACTGCACCAATTTGCTGGTAATGTCAGAAATGTTGACCACTGCAACAGATTTTATCATCTTTTTACTGCAATATTTTTTGAAGTGGTGGCACATCTGTTTTCTGCAGAACCACTTTGCTGACCAATGATATCAGAACAGTTGACTGCTGCACCACTTTGTCAGTGATGTCAGCACTTTGTTTGTGGTGCCTGAACTCTTGACCACCATACCATATTTCCGTGGTGACAGAACTCATGACCACTGCACCACATTTCCCAGTGGTGACAGAACTCTTGACCACTGCACCACATTTCCCAGTGGTGACAGAACTCTTGACCACTGCACCACATTTCCCAGTGGTGACAGACCTCTTGACCACTGCACCATATTCCAATGTTGACATATCTCTTGACCACTGCACCATATTCCAATGGTGACAGAACTCTTGACCACTGCACCATATTCCAATGGTGACAGAACTCTTGACCACTGCACCATATTCCAATGGTGACAGAACTCTTGACCACTGCACCATATTCCAATGGTGACAGAACTCTTGACCACTGCACCATATTCCAATGTTGACATATCTCTTGACCACAACACAACATTTTATCAACTTTTGATATCTGCAATACTTTTTGCCAGTGGTGTCAGAACTACTGCACCACTTTGTCGGAAGCAGGTGGCAGTGGTGTTCAGTTGGATGACACCAGGAAACTGAGCCTAATTTCTGCTTCACTGCGGTGGTTTAAACCTGGCCTGGTCAACGCAGGTTTGTACCCAGGTTGTCCACCTAATCCCCCATCAGCCCACTCATGCTTACTTTGTTACATCTGCTGGTACATTTATACTTATCTCAACCTATTGATATCTATGTCAGATGCCTTTATTATAACTTTAAAATAAGAGAAAGGTACTTTTATAAACCTCTTTTGTGACAATTTGTAATTTGAGCAAATGTTAATTGTGTGTCTTGCGCACAAGTGTCCTCTGGTGAGAGTAATGGTCCTCAAACTACTTTTTGTACCAAAATAAAAAAAAGTACATCCAGACTGCTCACATGTTGGAAATAGTTCCTACTTCATTATAACATTCAAGTGATTATATCAGACTTCAATATTAGCATTCAAAATGAAAGCGTTATTTATTTTCCATTTGAAAATGGAAATCATATTGTTATACCAAATAATGAGATACCCGTGGCTTTATATTACATCACTACTGGAAGATTTGTTTGATTATTTTAAAATGTAAGAGAACAAAGGTTCTGCAGCTTATGAGACCAAAATAGGAAAGATTTCTTTAATATATTACCAGAAAAGCGATCTTATTACTATTTACAATTTGGCAATTTTCATTAATTGGGCAAATTGTCTATTTAGCAAAAAGAACAATGTGCTTGAGAATAGATATTTTCCATGGCCTACTTAATTGGATACAATGTCAAAATAATTTCAAATCCATTGTGGAAATGGCTTGTTGTTTTTCAAAACATATTTGAGCCATTTTGACAAAGCATTTTTTCTATCGATCCATAAGTTTTCCTGGTAGATACATTAGTCTCGACAGTGTACAGTAAATAAACAAATGAATAGAATTGAAGTGTAGGGTTAAAATGGGTGCATTGTGTTGAATATGAGGGACAGGTAGGCGGAGTGTCATCAAGCCGGCATGATGAGTGGCTAAGATATGGCAGAGAGATCCAGCCCCATGCAGGTCCACACTCTGTCCCACTGACAGGAAATTGTGTGTCTGAGATGTGGGTAAGTGGAACATTTGATACGGGCCGTCTCTCCACACCGCTCGCCCATGAATACTAATGTTCCCCTCCACCAGATGGCGCTCTTAGCACTGTATATGATGAGAGAGTCTCGCTGCTGATACAGAGAGACCTCAACATGTACATGCTAAAGTGGTGGCATTATGTGTATCAACTTTCTGTGTGAAGGTCATGTACTTTGACCTTACGGTGTACTACTTCCTTGCTGGCTTCCTGTCGGAACAATCTGTCATCTACAGGTCCTCCACATTGTAAATCAGGGCATCTACAGGTCCCCCACACTACAAATCATGGGCACCTGTGTTAAGTTCCATAAAAACTCAACACCCAGTATCAATTTCATGCTTACTGAAAAGGTCATGTTCTCCCCTATGTACTTCATCCAAAAAAAATATTCAGCTTAAAATAGTAAATACAAAAAAAACTGATAGTAAATATTTCTGGTAACAGAGAGCTGCTGTAGGGTTAAACTGAAATCATCTGCACATGATCGCATATGAAAAAAAAAACAGCTTTTGTTAAAGAAAAAGAGTTATTTGCAGACAGAAGGTAAATCAGGCATTAGAAATACACAGCCGACGATGAAGCCCTGAAGCTGGCAAACTGCTGTACAGAAATAGCACCTCCATCTTGGCAAGCGATCAACTTCTCAGTATGTTAGCAAACTACTACTCTATAGATATAGCCATTATACAATTTTTTTGTTTTGCCTCCTTTTTGTTTCATATTATTCTATATCACATCAGTGGAGATGCTACTCATTCAATCTTCTCACTCTCTCTGCCAACACTGCCCTTTGTTTACAAGATGGAACTCCAGTCATACATATGAGTCACGCCCACCAAAATATCATCCAATCAGGATTGACCAGCCTCAGGTCACGACCTGTGATCAGTTGCCTGACCGAGACACTAACCAATCAGTATGAAGAAGAATCTGTATGAATAGTCATTTATTCTTTCAACAAGTGACTTTCAATAGATAAATGACCTACTTAAATTGTTCATTATGCTCTTTACCTGACATTAGCTGTCTGACCTACTTTACACAATCAGCTAAGAGCAGGTCATTAAAGTCGAATATGTGTCATGGAAACCATTCCCATGAGATGGGCGAAGGCGATGGAGAAATGATATTTTAAGCACAATGTGGGCCGTATGGGGTGGACTTTCAAGCTTGTTTAACCAGTCTGAATGTCACCTCAGTCTGCAGCAGGATGCCAACTGTGCCACTGTGGCTTAATATCACAACCATACATCATCCACTATTTCTTTTATAGAATATTATTCTCCCAGCATATATGTATGGAAAAGACTCTCATTCAACATGTTTTATTTGCTTTTATGATATATATATATATAATTTTTGGGCATCTTTCTACATCTCTGTTTTGATCTAACCATTTAACTTACTATCAGCTGCTAATCAAATGGTTGCCATAGAAACTGCCAGTTTGTATTGTATGTACATGACATTGTATGATTTATGCAGGAAACATAATATGCATATTTATCTTTCAGAGAACACAAATACTGAAGCTTTGTAGGGTTAAATTTGCCAATATTCGTAATGCTATCAGAAGAATTAGGTTCTATTCCTATTAGAAGTGGACTTTGGTAATAAAATTGGATTTTGACTATAACACTGGACCAGTGGGCAATGAATGAAGCTGGGGCTGTCGGCAATAGAACTGGATCTATTGACAATGAATAGAGCTGAAATTGTTGGCAATAGAACTGGATCCATTGACAATGAATAGAGCTGAAATTGTTGGCAATAGAACTGGATCTATTGACAATGAATAGAGCTGAAATTGTTGGCAATAGAACTGGATCTATTGACAATGAATAGAGCTGAAATTGTTGGCAATAGAACTGATCTATTGACAATGAATAGAGCTGAAATTGTTGGCAATAGAACTGGATCTATTGATGATGAATAGAGCTGAAATTGTTGACAATAGAACAGGATCTATTGGCAACGAATATAGCTGGAATTGTTGACAATAGAACTGGATCTATTGACAATGAATAGAGCTAAAATTGTTGAAAATAGAACAGGATCTATTGGCAACGAATAGAGCTGGACCTGTTAACAATAGACCTGGTCTTATTGTCAATGAATAGAGCTGGACCTGTTGGCAATAGAATGGGACATATTGACAATGACGAGAACTGCAGCAAAAATGGGATGTATTAGACCCATTTGCACAATAGCACAGAGTAAATCAGAACAAATTGCTGTTTTTATTATAACTAATAATAAAGCACTGTACTGATATTTGTATATAATCTTCACCGGACATTCAACCTGAGTAATAATACTCATAAACCCTGAAAAACCTGATAATGAAAACCAGCACCTTTCATATATACTTCATGCAAACACTCGAATGACAACCTGTGTTATTTTTTTGACCAAGATATCTGAAAATTGCATATTCTGTTCATGTTTTTACATTCAATGGAAACACATGAGTGTGTTAGATAAGCAGACGTCTTCGAGGCAGCTGTCAAGGTCGCTGTCAAGGTCGCTACCCTCCCCCAGCCTACATCCAGTTCTCTTGACCAGCAACACCAGGCTGAATGGAAACTAAGACACGGCCAGCATGCCACTCTCAGACTTGTAGGACCTGGTGAATAGAGACTTGAGCCGCCGATGGCCGGGAACCGTTGTGTAGACAACTCAACATGCAGAGGATAAACTCCCTCTCCATATGTACAAATCCCAGCAAAAAGGTCACTTTGCAAGCAGATTATTTTGACCTTTGGATCTCATGTCTGTAGAGTTTAGTTTATATCCGCTTGGACTATTTGATCACTTATCCACCACATCCATTCTATTAAGGTTTTAAAAAGAAAAAAATATATCACCACAATGATGTGTCATGATGAAATGCCATTCTGAATAATTTGGTTTTCAAGGAGTTATTTATGAAATAAAATCAAATGAGAATGAACCAACTCATACTTTCACTTATTCAACCACGGAAGCAAGTTGTCAGTGAAATTTGTTATTTTCGTGACTAGTTTACACTGTTCAGATTTCCTCTTGAAGAAGGACAAAGAAGCCCAGCCTGCTTTTCTTCTCCTTGGGTCCCAGAGTGAGATTGAATCAAGACGTTATCTTATCAATGTGCGCCGGTCATGCACGGCCATTACAGCAGCCTGATGGCTTCCCTTCCTAAGCCAAGGCAGATACATGAACAAAATACGAAGCTAACTTACAAAATATATTCTTACTTTATATTAAGAAGTCCTGCTGTGCCACTTTATATATTTTGAATGCTTGAGCTTCCATAATATATAATATTACAGACCAGAATGTTCATTTTATACATCTCAAGTCTCAAGTCCTTATCAAGGTCAGATATGGAAAAGCACTTTAAAAAAAACTGGCATAATAATCATAGGTACTGCCAAAATATGTAACCACATGATAATTTGTTTCAAACTACTGCTTATTTCTTATCAACTGACACCAGCTGAGCATTTAACTTAAAACATTCAAGAAGTTCAATGACCCAGGATTTTGTACTTTTATTTGAAAAGAATGAGTGGAAATCATGCAAGTTTAATTACGTGAAGCTGCATTTAGAGTTTTAGTACAGGCCAACAAAGAGGATCTCAGGTAAAGATAAGATGACAATTAACCCCGTACATCCTGCTTAATATCCTGGAACCCACATGGTTAGAGATAAAAAAAAGATTATCAAATACATTAATCAATATTGAAAACTGTTTGGAAAGGAAGCAGCCATTCTATTTTTTCATATTCATTTTCATATTCATATCATATATATATATATATATATATATATATATATATATATATATATATATATATATATTACAATAGATGTACCTGTTGTGCCTTATATTATTGCAGTTTCCCTGCTAATGATATTGTTTCTTGTAGCATTCTGTTTGGGTTATGTTTGTTGTCATGGCAATTCCTGACTTAGTAATAACACAAATTTAATAAACACATGCACGCACAGCTCATGCAATCCACTCCTTACACGACCCTATCAGCATGAAAATCTTGATAATCTTTTCAAAACACAATTTTGTTTATGCGTTTCCTTCGACACCAACAGTAATTGGGACCACACCCTTTTAACATATAAATAAGGGGGAAATCAAATATGTAGAAAATAACAAAAAAGATATATTAAAAAACTAAAAAAAAATAGTTTATTATCATGATATTATCACATCTATTTGTACATCAGATATATCACAGGCTGATCAAAATAGTAATTTGATATCAGACACTGCTTGGATTCAGTCATGATGAGCAAGCATTCTGTTCTGTTAATCTCCAGGAACACCGAGCAAGGAACACACCTGGCAAGAAATAGACACATATTATTTGATATGGTATCCATCTGGTTCGAGAAAACCTGATATTTCAATGCCTAGGTGGAGCCACCATTATAACACACTTGAAAACTCACTGAAAGCTATAGATTTTTTTAAAATCATAAACAAATTGAGAAAGAAAAAAAGAGTTGGTGCCCTGAAAATACAATACCTAACCTACTATTAGCAAAGAACTCCAGAGGAAAAGATCAAAGTTGATGGACAGAATGAATGAAAATTACTGTCAGCTATACTGACATGGTTAACATAGCTAAAGAACCACTGCACTTCTTATTTATCCTTCCTGATGTTATTTCAAACTCTATGAGATATCCTTATCTTCATTTAGCTATATTAGGCTTCCTCGATATAGTTATTATATTGGTGGGCATACTTATTTCATTTTTTCCAAAATCACCTTTCATAAAGTAAAGATTTAGCACTTGTTACATCAATTTTATCCCAAATTAATATAAAAATAATTGTTTTGTTGATAAAGTATTTTATAATTTTGAATGCCTCTAATTTTTTTTATTAAATCAAGTATAAATAATGTCAAATGAGACAAGAAACATAACATTTCCTGCCCTTGGCCTCTGCTACCTGCGGCAATATGGTGGAGGTTCACTTGAGCTGAATAACAGGGTGCCAATATGATTGTCCCCATAGAATGATATTCTCTAATCTCTATTGTCTCTCAACTCCTCAAGTCCCTGAATGTTAATTACCTCGGCATTACCGGCAGACTTTTAGATGTGGCGTGCTGGGATGCACCGGCAATTATGCAAATTCTGGCTTGTATTCGTGGCATAGTTTGAGAGTTGCCTACATTTGTATGAAACGCAGGGAGCTAACCTGTGACCCAGCCTTGCATTCAATCACTCTCCATTTGAGTGTGGCCCATGGGCATTAGAAGTGACCCGTCAACAGCAAAACTGACCCACGGGCACCTGACATGACGGACACAACCCGTCCGCCCCGGGGATCTGCTTTTTAATTGGCATCATCAGCCCTCCTGCTCAGCGCCCCCTACAGGCAGTGTTTTAATTAACTCTGGCTGATTAGATATTTCTCACATTTTGACAAAGCTCTGTTGCCAGCTTGTGAAGTAATGAACAAACTATAAAGATGTATTTATACCTGATTTATACACAATCTGCTTGACAGTATTCATACACTTTGATGGAGTGAGGTACTGTGAGGGGCTGATCAGGTCAGCCCGGTCACCAGTTATGGCCACTCTACGGTGGATAAACACCTCGCTTCTTAGCGACACAAATCAGTTCCACTTGTAATTGACTCATCTTGCCTGCTCTCTCGCTCTATAATGTTTGCGCAATTCTGTGATATGCTTTCTTAAGAGAAATCTATTGCTGTTTCTTGAAAATGTTGAAATATTGCTGTTTCTTGAAAAAGGTTTAAATATGCTGTTTCTTGAAAATATGCAAATGTTCAAACATTGCTGTTTCTTGAAATGCAAAAATGTACAAATCTATTGCTGTTTCTTAAAAATGTTCAAAGTTGAGGCATTTAGTTTTAGTATTTGACAATGGGTCAGGACAGGGTTGCTGTTATAGATGTTAAAGCCATTCTCTGTTCCTCAGTTTTATTATTTGATTTATTCCAGCATCTCTATGTTTCAAAATGGCAAATGTTCAGTTCTTTTCTTATTAAGCAGCAGAAAGCTTAGACGTAGACAGATTAGTTGTGTGATTCAGTCTACCAATATATAAGCTTTCCCTGCTAAAATATGGCTTTGTCTCTCAATCATCTTCAGTTTCAAAATTTAATCCATAAATCTTGAAACCATATACGGTCTTTCTCAGATGAGCACAAAGTGTCAGCGTTTTTTCACTTTTGGGATTTTCCTAAGAAACAAGTGGTGATTTTTAACAAATCAGGCTCCTTCACATTGGATTAGCAAATTAATATGATGGGACACCAAAAGAAAATGTGCAATGATTTTACAAGTATGACAAAATCTGGCTAGCCAATTTCCGATACTTTGTCAATGACATGCCTAATCAAATGCTACAATTCGCTTTTTACCCATTCTAATTTGAATACAAAAAGGAACCATCAAGATGGCCGCCAATCTAATAACAATACAGTAATATTACATATAGACGTATAGCCTATCCAGTTGAAACCTCAGCCATCCACCAATAAAGGCAAAACAATCTCAAATATGCCAGTCCAATCATATCACACGCCCAACATATGACAGCAAAACACATTTTGTCTAGGGTTTGGTGTTCAAATTGTTTACAATGACCACTTTTGGTAACTGGGTGATACTAGAGTAAGATACGCAGCGACATTATAACAGCAGGGAATGAGGTATCTTACCTTGATCGCTTCCACTTTTTTCTGCAGCATTTTCTGCATGTCTTCCTTCATCTTCTGCACCATCCTCTGACCATTAATTGGAACCACCCTCGGCTTCATCAACAGGTAATCCTATAAATATATAACATAACCAAATTTGAAATATTTTTCTATAATTTGGGTTATTTATGTTTTTTCAAGAGTATGATAAAGTAAAACCTTTACATTGTAAATCAATATTACTTTTTTATTACATTTTTTCTTGTGGTCTAAAAGTTGACCATTTCCATTAACAAAGAAGTAAACTGT
Organism: Amphiduros pacificus; assembly: GCA_949316495.1. Lineage (NCBI taxonomy): Eukaryota > Metazoa > Annelida > Polychaeta > Phyllodocida > Hesionidae > Amphiduros > Amphiduros pacificus. The sequence continues at coordinate 32,999,314 of OX439009.1, read as the reverse complement.
TTTTTGTCACAGTGAATGCAACCTTTTCCATTGACACACAAACCAACCTCTTCCTGTGACAAAAAAGTTGACCTTTTCCTGTGATTATGAATTAGCACAGGAAATATCCAATCCTTATAAATATTGTTAGCTAAAATGTGTCATATAAACCCCATTTAGGTTTTTCAGGCCAAAGCATCCAGAAACTAGGTCAAACTGATGTATGACCTAGTTCTGAACTTATTTGACCTTTGTCAGCATACATCTATATATTATCTCACAAATAGAACTATTTCTCTCAGACAGTTTACTTTTCAAGACAGTTTACTTTTCAAGACAGTTTACTTTTCAAGACAGTTTACTTTTCAAGACAGTTTACTTTTCAAGACAGTTTACTTTTCAAGACAGTTTACTTTTCAAGACAGTTTACTTTTCAAGACAGTTTACATTTCAAGACAGTTTACTTTTCAAGACAGTTTACTTTTCAAGACAGTTTACTTTTCAAGAAACAATTATTGTAATTTCCAGGAAATGCCATAGACTTTGTGGACAGAATGTCAGGAGCAAACTGAGGCAATATTTCTCAGGAGATAAATTTTGGGAGTGCCCTCTGGGGGGCGTGAGGAAGCCAACGTGGACCAATCAAAAGCCTCTTTCTTTGTCTTGTCTGTTACTCGTAACATGTAACATGGTCTTTTCATCAACTGTCCATTCGTTGGGCCATGGGTATAAAATCTTGCAACATGATTGTTTCGCCTTTAACAGCCATGAAGGCTTTGGAGAACTACCTTCTACAAGTGGTCAAATGGACTGACCGCAAGCCCCTCTCATCTGTGATACGCTGTCCCATGTGACTAACATCTATTCTGAATGAGCTAGACCAATGCAAGGTGTTGACAAGAAGAGAAAAGCACTGAACAGCTTGACGCAGACTTGATGTAAAAAGCAAGAAATTCTGTGCATTTTCACTAAATTTAAATGAAACCAGATGCTTTTGACACTATTGTTTGATATATCAACTTTTCACATATTTGGTTGATCTTTACCTTCTAATATTTGTTTTTTTCTCTCCCATATGGGCCATTCTTGGGAAACAGGATGTCAAACTTTTGCATGCCAGATCTTATACACAATACTATTCTATGTATCATTTTTGAACCCACTTTGCTCGCTTTAAATTTTGCAACCTGATAATTTCTCTGATGACAGGTGCAGAGAGAGACACTTCAGCAAAAACGCCCCCTAGGGGCCTGACTGAGCATGATTTGGAGGGCAACACCATCTATAATATGTTATAAATGCAATGGCCCACTTTCAGAAAGTAATGAAAGCGACGAGAACCAATATGAAATGTCTTGGTAATGTCGCACTTCACTCTATCAATGTTAGACTTAATACTCGGCCTGATGCATAAACATAAATGTTATTAAAATCAGCACTCTCTCCGGCATGTGATTGCTGCTCGCCACCACCAGAGGGCACTGGGGTGCCATATCAAACTTTGCAGCCACTGCTATTGATGGCAAATTGCTCACAAATCATCAGCTCTACTTTCACATGTAAGGGCTTTTTCAAGCAACCACAAATGGTTTTGATCAAATTAAATGTCCTATGGATATCTTTGCTCACATTTGGTTCCTATTAGATGAAGAACCATGTTGATTTTATGCTCATTCTTCCTTACCTGTAGAAAATGTTAATTTGAGTGTATTCTGACCTGTTATAATATGTATGTTAAAGTAATTAAATGGTGATTTTGACTTTCATAATACCAACTCTATTTTTATTTGGTACGTGAAATGACCTTTTGAACAGCATTTAAAAAAAGTTGTGAAAGGGTGTTTTTATGATGAACATATCAGGTTGACCTTTCAGCCTTTAAGCCATTGTGAAAAGGCAAACACTGCCTGCAGTGGGAGTCGAACCCACCACCTCCCGTCCTCCACTTATATAACCAGTGTGACAGTAACACAGCCGGCAGTGGGAGTCGAACCCACCACCTCCCGTCCTCCACTTATATAACCAGTGTGACAGTAACACTGCCGGCAGTGGGAGTCGAACCCACCACCTCCCGTCCTCCACTTATATAACCAGTGTGACAGTAACACAGCCGGCAGTGGGAGTCGAACCCACCACCTCCCGTCCTCCACTTATATAACCAGTGTGACAGTAACACTGCCTGCAGTGGGAGTCGAACCCACCACCTCCTGTCCTCCACTTATATAACCAGTGTGAAAGTAACACTGCCGGCAGTGGGAGTCGAACCCACCACCTCCCGTCCTCCACTTATATAACCAGTGTGACAGTAACACTGCCGGCAGTGGGAGTGGAACCCACCACCTCCCGTCCTCCACTTATATAACCAGTGTGAAAGTAACACTGCCGGCAGTGGGAGTCGAACCCACCACCTCCCGTCCTCCACTTATATAACCAGTGTGACAGTAACACTGCCGGCAGTGGGAGTCGAACCCACCACCTCCCGTCCTCCACTTATATAACCAGTGTGACAGTAACACTGCCGGCAGTGGGAGTCGAACCCACCACCTCCCGTCCTCCACTTATATAACCAGTGTGACAGTAACACTGCCGGCAGTGGGAGTCGAACCCACCACCTCCCGTCCTCCACTTATATAACCAGTGTGACAGTAACACAGCCGGCAGTGGGAGTCGAACCCACCACCTCCCGTCCTCCACTTATATAACCAGTGTGAAAGTAACACTGCCGGCAGTGGGAGTCGAACCCACCACCTCCCGTCCTCCACTTATATAACCAGTGTGACAGTAACACTGCCGGCTGTGGGAGTGGAACCCACCACCTCCCGTCCTCCACTTATATAACCAGTGTGAAAGTAACACTGCCGGCAGTGGGAGTCGAACCCACCACCTCCCGTCCTCCACTTATATAACCAGTGTGACAGTAACACTGCCGGCTGTGGGAGTGGAACCCACCACCTCCCGTCCTCCACTTATATAACCAGTGTGAAAGTAACACTGCCTGCAGTGGGAGTCGAACCCACCACCTCCCGTCCTCCACTTATATAACCAGTGTGACAGTAACACTGCCGGCTGTGGGAGTCGAACCCACCACCTCCCGTCCTCCACTTATATAACCAGTGTGAAAGTAACACTGCCGGCAGTGGGAGTCGAACCCACCACCTCCCGTCCTCCACTTATATAACCAGTGTGACAGTAACACAGCCGGCAGTGGGAGTCGAACCCACCACCTCCCATCCTCCACTTATATAACCAGTGTGACAGTAACACTGCCGGCAGTGGGAGTCGAACCCACCACCTCCCGTCCTCCACTTATACAGTCAAGCCCCGCCAGTCCGTCATGGTCTGTCACACATAATTCTGCCGGTTTCACGAGTCTGACGGTTTGATGAAACGGACATCAAATGAATACAAATAAAGAAAGATTAGAATGGTTGCAGCCAAATCACTGTCGGTAATTGATATGCCGGATTATCGGGGGACGGTCCGGCGAGGTCTGACTGTATAACTAGTGTGACAGTAACACTGTCGGCAGTGGGAGTCGAACCCACCACCTCCCGTCCTCCACTTATATTACCAAGTAAGGCACAGATCATTGGCTCTACCTACTGTGCTAGTGGGGCCGGTTAACAGCATTGATCAATATATAACTATATATCATGAATAACACATGATGAACTCGACAGTATTATGAAATATATGAGTAGGATATCTTAGAGAGTTGAGAGTATGAAAAGCTAAACCCGCTGAATGCAAAACCTAAAACCAGTTCCATGTCCTAATAGTTAATTGCGAAAGCCATTTAGTTTGCCATTAAATGATTGCATTACAGTAACATTATATTTCAACCTGGTCTGCCAATTTCACAGTAATATTCCCTTAATACACAGTTAATTATCAAAGTATTTGGTTGAATCTCAAGTAATATGATAACAATTTGAATCGAAAACAACTCTCCAACTAAATCTTGTGCGCACTCCATGAATCTAATAATTGAGTAACTAAGGCTTAAATGACTGGCAAGCTTTCTTCCATGATATGGAACACAATTCCACATAGGTGGTGAAACCCTAATGGCAGAATATGGGTCGAGAGAACATTCTCTAGAAATCTGATCTGCCTCTCAGGACAATATGAAATTCTTCGCAAAGTATGCATCTCTACGTTTCAGTTAATAAGATCTCCTTAATCAAATGTGAATATATTTCCGGGGATATAAGTCTTGAGGCTTTTCATTACAAAGATATCATAATAATTGTAGCTTTCTTCACAATTATTTTATGCAATGGAAAAACATAGGCATCAGAGATGCATCAACCCTCAGCCCTGGTAACTCATTGCACAACATTCGCTCCACACAATATTTGTGAATAAAACGTCACTGCACCAAAGCTTTGATAGCTTAGGTGTGTCAAGTATCATGAAACTGTCATCATTTACTCTAGAATTATTGAGATAGGCAGGTGACCTTGAAAAGCAGGTTAAGGTCACCGTCCATCAAACTCATGTGAAGACTTCCAAGATGCTTATGTGAGTCAATTTTCATGAAGCTGCCATTATTTGTTCTTAAGTTATTGCAATGACGTGGATTTGACATGATTGTCCCTGTGACCTTGAAAAGTAGGTAAAGGTCATGTTCCATCAAGAGAAGTCTGAGGTCTTCACCAGATGCTTATGTGTGTCAAGTCTCATAAAGCTGCCAACATTCGTTCTCGAGTTATGGCAATGATAGGGATTTCACATAATTGTAACTGTGACCTTGAAAAGTAGGTGAAGGTCATGTTCCATACAAAAATGTCTGAGGTTTTCATCAGATGCTTATGTGTGTCAAGTTTCATGAAGCTGCCATCATTTGTTCTCGAGTTATCGCGATGACAAGGATGATTTCACATAATTGTCCCTGTGACCTTGAAAAGTAGGTGAAGGTCATGGTCCACCATGAGAAGTCTGAGGTCTTCACCAGATGCTTGTGTGTGTCAAATCTCATAAAGCTGCCATCATTCGTTCTTGAGTTATTGCGATTCTTGGGATTTCACATATTTGTCCCTGTGACCTTGAAAAATAGGTCAAGGTCACTGTCCACCGAACTAGTCTGAGGTTTTCAACAGATGCTTATGCGTGTAAAGTTTCATGAAGCTGCCATCATTTGTTCTTGAGTTATCACGATGACAAGGATGATTTCACATTATTGTCCCTGTGACCTTGAAAAGTAGGTGAAGGTCATGTTCCATCAAGAGAAGTCTGAGGTCTTCACCAGATGCTTGTGTGTGTCAAATCTCATAAAGCTGCCATCATTCGTTCTTGCGATTCTTGGGATTACACATAATTGTCCGTGACCTTGAAAAATAGGTCAAGGTCACCGTCCATCGAACTCGTCCGAGGTTTTCACCAGATGCTTATATGTGTCAAGTTTCACGAAGCTGCCATCATTTGTTCTCGTACTATCGCAATGGCAAGGATGATTTCAAATAATTGTCCATGTGACCTTGAAAAGTAGGTGAAGGTTATGTTTTATAGAAACAATTCTGAGGTCTTCACCAGATGCTTATGGGTGTCAAATCTCATAAAGCTGCCATCATTTGTTCTTGAGTTATGCGATTCTTGGGATTTCACATAATTGTCCCTGTGACCTTGAAAAATAGGTCAAGGTCACCGTCCATCGAACTCGTCCGAGGTTTTCACCAGATGCTTATATGTGTCAAGTTTCACGAAGCTGCCATCATTTGTTCTCGAGTTATCGCGATGACAAGATGATTTCACATAATTGTCCCTGTGACCTTGAAAAGTAGGTGAAGGTCATGTTTCATAGGAAAAATTCTGAGGGCTTCACCAGATGCTTATGTGTGTCAAATCTCATAAAGCTGCCATCATTCGTTCTTCAGTTATTGTGATTCTTGGGATTTCACATAATTGTCCCTGTGACCTTGAAAAATAGGTCAAGGTCGCCGTCCATCGAACTCGTCCGAGGTTTTCACCAGATGCATATGTGTGTCAAGTTTCATGAAGCTGCCATCATTTGTTCTTGAGTTATCGCGATGACAAGGATGTTCGCTACAGACATACATACAGACATACATACATACATACCCACGCCAGGAGTACTGCAATACCCTCAGCCTGATTACATCAGGGGCTGAGGGTAAAAATGGACTCGTTGAATATACATCCTTTATATTTCAGTGTATATCAAAGTTAAGAGATATTTTGAGTAACAATGTGACCTCTTCCTTCATTATTAAGTTATTATGATTAAAAATATCATGAGTTTTGCCACAAATAATTGTATGGACAGTCAGATTAACATTGGTGACCTGCTTTCTGCTCCACACCATCCCCTCCTTCTCTAGTATTAGATAGTGTATTTATTATCAATCCCATAATGCAATACCCGTTGGTAAAGTAATGTATTTAGACTTCTATTCCACTTCATTTTGTGATGATCTAACTGGATATGGGATCTGCATTGTATTTGATTGTAGACATCTGGAATGGTTGGTATTGCAATACCTAAATATATCCCAGTGTGCATCTCTCTAAACAAACGAACAACGAAGTACAGATTCCCTGGAGGACGTTCCACTTGTTATATCCTGCTAGAAACTGCATAAGAATATTTGTAATTTGATCACCTGATATCCCATACTTCTACAAGATGTCATAAATCATCAAAATGTTGCTGAAAGATGTCATTTCTACACTAACTAATACCTCAGTCACGTTTGCACCGATTTCAGTAAAGATGCCCGGCTGATGGGTTTGTTTTACAAAATCAGCCAACAAGCCAGGGTGCCGTGAGAGCACCTGGAGATCATCAGCCACAATTGGGCAACTTTAAGACATCGTACGGGTCATCAGGAACTTTTATCTGTAACAAAAAAGTTGCGAGCATTTCCATGATGTCTTGTCACCAAACATCATCAAAAAGTACACAGCAGGATCCCGGCAGTGTGCCACGGGCATATCTTAAGATGGCTGCCAGTGGCAATAGGGTTTTTTAAAGTTAATCCTAAGGACTCCCTACAATATCCTACAGACATCTGTTTCATTTACCTGACGTCTTTTGGATATCTTACGAATATCTGTAGATGATACAGACGTCTTTATGATGTCCTAAAGACAACTGTGTCGTGTCATCTTGCACGTGCCGTGCGGCACCCATGTATAATGTGACCACAGCTACAGCATATCTTAATTTTCACTCATAAACTCCCTGGTGCCCGGGACCCTGTGAATCCAGCAGATTCTTACTTCCTGACCAGTGCACGATGCAAATTTTGAAACTCCCTCTCAGAAAGCAGATAAAAGCTTCAGTTGGTCATCAAAAGAAGCATCAAATTTTTTTCACAAAAATGAAATATTTCATCATATGAATGATGAAAATCAAGACATAGAATTAATATATCACTTTAAAAGAATAAAGAAATAAATGATATCATCAATTAATTTTTTATCTTCCAAGGACAGTTTTTAGAATTGTTGAAATCATAACTCAGCAATAAAATAACCACAACAAAACGAGGCATTTTATTGGTTGTCAAATGCTATCTCAGCAGGTTACCACATAAAATGTAAGCCAGACCCATTAATTACAATGTGAGCCAGAAGTGTTACGTGACACAAGCGCACACGTCACCAGATGCAAATTCCACCAGGGGGCGAAGCAGTAGTTTGCATGTGTCTCATTGGAATGTGCGCACAAACAAAGACAGCACTTACTCATTTGTGTGGTGTATCAGTATTAGTTACCACCACAATATTTCAGCTTACACAGCAACATTCAAAATTCAATCTTCTCCATTTCTGTCAAATAATCAGGGACATGAGTAGAAATGTTAATTGCAAAAAATTAGCCATGTAAGGCAACAGGCAAGACAAGAAAAACAGACTTAATCAAGTTTTTCTTGTGATTAAACAGTCTGCTTAATATATTTCTAGTCTTGTTTTTTCTAAATATTTATTCTTGTTTCTCTCTTTTGTCAGTCTCAATATAAATGTATTCAAAATGATTTTTACACTTTATCCCTCACTCAAAATGCAGAAAGACTTCTTTAAAAGGTTACATAATAAACTGTCTGACACAAAGGATGAGTTGCTCACACCTACAGAAAGGCAGCAGTCTTTGAAATATTTGTTTTGTGTAACAGCTGCAAAATTCTTCACAAATTTTACAGGAACCCACACAGATATCAAGAAATGGCTGAAATTACATTTAAAACAGGCACCCTCTTGAGATCAAAGAATGCAATTATATATGACAGAGAGAAATGACAACAATCAATTTCTCACTCCCTTGAGCATATAACTTACTCCTACACTAGAAGTCTGTGGACAATAAAAATCTACAACTTCATGAAAAGACATTTCTAATATATATAAAAAGATCTGTTCTTGCACTGACAACTTAATAGTATTGGGAACAGCTGATGAAAGTTTGAGCACTTTCTATGAGAGAAAAGTGAAGGTATTTTGTATTGAATATATTATCTGTTATTTGTGTTTCCATGTGTTCATTTTGATTCTTAATTGGACCAAACTGCTTAGTTGAAAGTATCCCTGGAGGCAAGTATGAATAAATGGGAATTGAAGGTGTGTCAGTGAGATGAATAACATTTGACAGAGAGACATATTGGAGAGAAATATAAAAGAAAAAGGAAAATTAAATATAACAAACTGGAAATACCAAATGAGGAAAGACAGGGTGGAGAGGAAAGAGAGGGGTAAAAGGGAAAATATGGGGAAAAAAGAAAGAATAAGAAACTAGATAATTGAGAGTTGAAATATGAGGAAGGTGGTAAGTGAATAAGTTGTGGTATAGATGAACATATGGATAACAGTGACCTGGTGAATGTGTCCGTCCCCTGGGAGCTGGCCTCAGCACAGATGTCAGATAGCGGAGACACAGCTATGCATGGGGCCGGGGCCGAGCGGGCAGCCCTCGGGCACCCTCCTCTCTGTGCCTAATCAAGCTAGCCCTGCTCATTGCCCCACCGGGCCTCAATAGCACTGCCTTTATGAGACCACTGCCAACATTTGCAAACACTGACACCCCGCTCATTCTGATTGGCTGTCGGCCAATATTGCCGCTGAATAGGTGCATCTGCGTCTGATTGTAAGCCAGTGGCGCCTTTCACCATCTTATCTGTATCTGCCATGATTGCCAGACCGGCGATTGATAACGCCGCAGAGTGCTGCATTATGGGTACAAGGTGACCATTGTCAGCGAGGTGACCCGCCATCAAGCGTCATCGTCGCCGCATCCGCCCCAACATTCCCACACCACAACACGCTTTGACGGGTCTCCTTCCCCAATTACATCCATCTTGCACTCACCACAAAACACAAATTACTCCACAACAAATCTGTGCACTGCAAATCATAAGTGTGGCTGGCCTCAACAGCTAGACTTCTTAATAGAGGGCCAAACTTGCCAGTCCTGACTTCATTGGGCAACTAGTCCACGGAATATGAAATAACTAGCCATTGTATGACCTGCAAGAGGGTTAAATATTTATAAAATAGACAAACACATCTTGCAGACACTAGTTTTAAAGAAAAAACATATCTTGCAGACACTAGTTTTAAAGAAAAAACACATCTTGCAGACACTAGTTTTGAAGAGAGTAAAGAATATAAAAAAATATAAAAATATACCAGACCATGTCCACTGATAGTGAATGACAGTTTATTTTTAAGGTACGAGTCCCTTGTTTTTGTAATGAGTAATGTTGTTGTACTGGGTATCAGTATTGTTACAGGATATCCCACAGCAAGGTTTACACAACTTTCACAGGAATCTTCATCAGCAATTTCGCGTGACACCTCCGATGCCACAGGCAAATTGATCCGGTAGAAAAACATCTTCTCAATGAACTTTACGCCATAAAAAAGGGGGTAGTCACTGCAATAGGTGCTAGACCCACTCTCTGACATCCAGACACATGGTTAAAGAAAAATATGATTCAATTAGCCACCAAGATGGACTGTGTTTTCCTATCGCATCTCCCGTGCAGCATCAGATACAAAAGGTTTGTGCCTTAAGCGGCATGGTTTTCAGTTTAGGGAAGTGCTGTATTGCATGCCAGGTCCGTATTGGCCTGTATCTCCGTGTTCAACTCTGCATGACTTCAAACATTACATCAAGACCAACTTATATTGAGTGCCGCACACAAATACACCCTGCTCCAAATATCCCATTGCCATTTTTCTGAAACTGTGTCACCTTAGTTAAGTAATTAGTCCATATAAATATCACGTCATAAATTGGTATAAATAGTTTATTGGTACATTCCAGAGAAAAAACACATCCCAAAAATGCTCTCCAAATTTCCAATAATTAAAAATATATCAATCATTCTGAATAGTTGCATACAACTGTATATGACAAGGATTTTAAGACGTGGAACACTTTTTAGAACCTGAAACCGTAATTTTACTTTATTTTGAAATTTGAAATCATACCATCTGTAACCAGTCTTAATTCTTTGATTTTTTTTTCTCTCAATAAAAAATAAAGCAACTCAAAAGTGTACTTTACCAGTGACATTAGGAAATGGTGAAGCCCTCAACCTTGTCAATAAAAGATCGCCTTTTTCCTTTTATACAAATCTGGCACCCTATCTCTAAGAAGAAATTAATTTACTAAAAGACCATTCCTGTAGAGTTGCCTCACTTGCAGTTTGTGAGGCAATATTTAGCTGAATGTCAAATGGTGCGGACAGGAAACTAAATAAAGTCGCTTTGGCAAATAGCCTAATATATTACTAGTCATAGCAAACTGTCAAGCTGTGCACTGACAAGATGGCAGCATCATTAAAGAGAAAGCTTTGTGGAATCCTATGAATTAGATGGGGCGGGTGGTGCAGAATGGGCTGAGGTGTAGAGTCTACCAGAGTGTGAAAAATCCTGACACCAGGGGGCCCTCGGGTTGGAAGGTCAATACACTCATCACCATTTCTCAGAGACAATGATCTCTGTGACCGATAAAACTGACACAGCAAGAAATAAACCTAATCTCATACTTATAAGTCACACAAAATCTGGAATATCTCATTTTATTCATGTTTCTCATAAAATCTGGAATATCTCCTTTTATCCATGTTTCCCATAAAATCTGGAATATCTTCTTTTATCCATGTTTCCCATAAAATCTGGAATATCTCCTTTTATTCATGTTTCCCATAAAATCTGGAATATCTCCTTTTATTCATGTTTCCCATAAAATCTGGAATATCTCTTGCTCATATTCATGTTATCTCTTTTCCATCAAGCCTCTCAGTTATATTTCAAAAAAGTAAAAGAGATAAATAGACAAAGCCCAAATTCTTAAAGTAATTTTCCCATCCTATGTAGATCAAATGTATTGATGATCAGTATTTTGTTTTACCAAAAGAAAGTCCAACTCACCAAAAAAGGGCATTTTATTACCATTATAATTAAAAGATTTAATAGTCAAAAATATTTGAATAAAACATTTTTGCTTATTGTTTTGATTTTCTTGTAAATTGAACCACAAGAATCTTCTCTCAAGTTGGCCAATTTCCTATCATATTTTTCAGAAAAATTGTTTTCACAAGCAACGGAGGGCAAGAAGTACATGAAAGTATGATTGAACATCAGAGAATACGCCAGCAAGATGGGGAAATGTATCATTTCAAACTCTCTTACTAAACCAGTTTGATGAAAAACAACGGTCAATTCTCTTGTCGCCTCAGCAATGCTAACTTTTTGGGCAAAGATTGGTCTCCATGGCCGATGACGAATTTCCCTTGACAACCACCATACCGATAAAAGAATGGAAATACCATCTACTTATACAGACTGCTTGCCTCAATCCAAAATAACACATTATTTCTGCATACACATACACCCGAAAGAATATCTATACAAGCTCTTCAAGCTCATTTTCAAAATCTTCCATTTATTAAAAAAAAATACTTCTTTTTTTTCGGTAACAGTCATCAAAATGTTGGTAACCATTCTGATATCTCTTGAAGATAAGAGTATGATAAAAAAAATAAAGATAAAACGAGCAGATTTCTATGGTTTACAGTAGTGGTGTGTCTCTTCTGCTAAATGAGGTTAAACCCTCGGTATAGATCTATTCTTTCGCCCCCCTTATTCTTTGACAGATTAGGACCGTTGTATTGGAAATCTATGCAGCTTTATGTTTCTCCGGAAAATTGTAATTGGCAAAGTAGTCTTGTATGGTGACATAAATCACTTCAAACATTTTCCACACTTCCTGGCAAACAATGCAAGTGAGACTAAACAAACATAGCATTTCAAACATATTTACATCATTTTTCTGAGACAATTCCTACATATTTTGTATCTCTCTACTTATACATAGTAATGTGTGTGTGTGTGTGTGTGTGTGTGTGTGTGTATCAGCTGGTCCATAAATTATCAAGGGGAAATGTTTCACTTTTTGACAATATAACATTTTCTTTTCTAAATGTCATAAGTATTATATTTTGCTACATGATGAAAAGTAAATATGGTGGCAAGATCAAAAGACCTCCCTGAATATGAGTACTGATGACCGTATCTCAAGCTACAAGCTATAATTCGTCTAGACATAGCACAAATATAAGACACTCAAGCTGCAGTTTCATGCCATATTGTTTCATTCCCAAGCGAGTGAACATTCTTGAATATCATCAGCAAATTAGGTTTTTGAGCTAAATTTTCCTCAGCAGCAAAATCAAGATGTGATTGATTAAATATTAATAATGGCATGAATCTTGTATACTTATTAAACAACCAGATTTATTGGTAAATTTTAAAAAGAGGACAATGGAGTAAGATAATCTTCAGTAATTTGAGTTTAAAAAATGGTGTCTCATCTTGTTTATGATAAACATAGTTTCAAATTTGGTTGAATAATATTAAACAGATAAAGTAGTATTGTTCATGGCTAAGAAGTGGCTTGATACAATCGTAACTATAGGAACAAACAACTAATTATTAGGCTATCGTAACTATAGGAACAAACAATTAACTATTAGGCTATCGTAACTATTAGGCTATCATAACTATAGGAACAAACAATTAACTATTAGGCTATCATAACTATAGGAACAAACAATTAACTATTAGGCTATCGTAACTATAGGAACAAACAATTAACTATTAGGCTATCATAACTATAGAAACAAACAATTAACTATTAGGCTATCATAACTATAGGAACAAACAATTAACTATTAGGCTATCGTAACTATAGGAACAAACAATTAACTATTAGGCTATCGTAACTATAGGAACAAACAATTAACTATTAGGCTATCATAACTATAGAAACAAACAATTAACTATTAGGCTATCATAACTATAGGAACAAACAATTAACTATTAGGCTATCGTAACTATAGGAACAAACAATTAACTATTAGGCTATCATAACTATAGAAACAAACAATTAACTATTAGGCTATCATAACTATAGAAACAAACAATTAACTATTAGGCTATCATAACTATAGGAACAAACAATAAACTATTAGTCTATCATGAGAACCAAATGTCAGATCCCCAAACGCCAGGTCAGACCAGCTTCATTCAGGAAGTGGATACTTTGAACACAAACATGAAAAAAAAAATGTTTGATGGTCTGGGTGTGTATGGAGTGATTGTCCCACCTGTGAGTGCTACTTTCATGGTCATAATATTCTATAACTGTAAATAGACCAATTTAGTCCAACTCTCCTGAAATATCAACTTGCAATCTTACCATTTCTTGATGCACAGCTAAAGTGCCTGATCGTCATAATTTTAAATTTCAGTTTTCTCTCCCACCAATCAATGTCAATATGAGTTGTGATCTATCAGTTTTGTTGAGGAATGTCGGAGGAATGGCGGTGACATTTGAAGCCATAAGAAATAGCGGCATGCAACGTTGCTGTTGTTTGTGAGTTTGATAGATTAGTTCTGTCCATGCAGAGGTGGGTATTCATCAAAGTTTTAACGCTCAAACTTGCTACAATTTCAATAAGCGAGACATGTGATCTTTATGAAAGCTGCCAGGTATCATAACAGCACGCTGCTGATCTGAACTAATATAAACCTTACTTCATTCACATCCAAGCTCAGAACTTTAAATTATATCAATTCAAGAACCAGGTAGAGATACAGCCAACAACAACAGAGCTGCGGATGACAACAGCTGCTTTTCATTTTATCAACTGTTTGCCAATGTTTATCACATCATTTCACATTGCTGAAACATATACAACAACTTGATGAGAACATTCGCAAAATTGCAGATGCACTTAAAAGACTGTTAAAGTGGAAATGCTGCTCAAAGTGGAAATGCAGCTCAAAGTGGAAATGCAGCTCAAAGTGGAAATGCAGCTCAAAGTGGATATGCAGCTCAAAGTGGAAATGCAGCTCAAAGTGGAAATGCAGCTCTGTTATCGTCCACAGCTCTGTTGTCATCGGCTGAACATCTTTATTCTTTTTACCCATAAAAATGAGAAAATCCTCTAGACTATATTTAAAAGAGTGTGTTTTGTATGTTCAGAAGTATCATTATCATCTAAAATGGTGAATGCTTTCATTTTAATCAGTAATATGTCTGCATCGTAAATCAAAATTAAACACACACACGATCAAATGCTTGGCGTCAATTTGGCCTGATTGTGTTTCTATGTTGTGGTGTTGTTCAAGGATGAAGGGTTGTTTGTAGGTATCATGGCTGTCATGGTTGCCATGGAGATGGGGCTGCAGGTGTGACCATTGTGTGACCTGGGGCTGGTTGGTTATCACACCTTTGCACACATTTCTGTTTTTGCAAAAACTACCTCTTGCAATCCACTTATAGGGCTACACATATTTACTATAGCGCTCAAACATTTTATTTTGGAAACATTTTTGGAAACATTTTTCTTCAACAACTGAGAATATGTAGTGCTTGAAGGCAAGTCATTAAAGCAGGTTTTATATTAACGTTTTCTCTTAAACATGATGACAAAAGAATTTTTAAAATATTACATGACAAAAACAAGTGACAATTCAAACCAGACAAATCTTATTGGTTCGTACTCTGCTAAAACCTACAGAAAATCAACCAATGACAACCCTTGCAAAGAAAGAGAACACGATGATCTACTGAAATGACTTTACATTTTATTTGTATAACAGAAGTCTGCATTATATTTGTTTGTTTTGTTTCATGACAGTGAAAAATCAGCTTATTTCATACAAAATTTGTTGTGATTTGAAAATAATGTTTCAATGTGCTGGGAAGCTTTAGAATACTGCAAACGACGAGGAATAAAACCAAAACGACAACATGTTCCATCCCAGATGTTATTGTACATCAATATACTTAAAGTGGCATAGCACACGTTAATTGAGGTGAGGGCACTGGAGCGCCATCTTGTGGTAAGTAATCAGGCTCATCTATCTCCCATTCTGTACCCACGCTCACCGAACAGACACATGTAAACACACACGCACACACACACGCACACACACACATGCACATACATACACACACACACACACACAAAATGACTCGGTGCCACCTAGACAAAGACATCGATCGGTAAACAGTGCATGTAAAACAAACAATAGCTGCCATTTTAGAAGTTAAGCATCTTCCCAGATCATCCATTTGCTAAGTATTTCACTTACACTGTGCAAGACTGATGGAAAGAATGACACAATTCTTCATTTCTCTCCCATGTGGGTTCTGAGCCAGCACCACATCTTGCTTGAGACAAGTAATTTTTTTATAGATATTTCAGAGCTATTTCTAAATCTTATAAAATGCCCATGATTTTGTTTTTAAAACTTATTTAATGCAACATTATGACCTTACTTTACAAGACTTAACAGATGTTAATTGAAAATATCTTTATTTCATTTTCACACAACTTACAACATAGGCATCAGAGATGCATCAACCCTCAGCCCTGGTAACTCATTGCACAACATTCGCTCCACACAATATTTGTGAACAAAACGTCACTGCACCAAGGCAAATTGATGCAGGGGTAAAAAAAAACCATAAAATCTACTTCCTTTGATAGCTTAGGTGTGTCAAGTATCATGAAACTGTCATCATTTACTCTAGAATTATTGAGATGGGCTGGTGACCATGAAAAGCAGGTTAAGGTCACCGTCCATCAAACTCATCTGGAGTCTTCCCAGATGCTTATGTGTGTCAATTTTCATGAAGCTGCCATTATTTGTTCTTAAGTTATTGCAATGACGTGGATTTGACATGATTGTCCCTGTGACCTTGAAAAGTAGGTGAAGGTCATGTTCCATCAAGAGAAGTCTGAGGTCTTCACCAGATGCTTATGTGTGTCAAGTCTCATAAAGCTGCCATCATTCGTTCTCGAGTTATAGCAATGATAGGGATTTCACATAATTGTACCTGTGACCTTGAAAAGTAGGTGAAGGTCATGTTCCATACATAAATGTCTGAGGTTTTCATCAGATGCTTCTGCGTGTCAAGTTTCATGAAGCTGCCATCATTTGTTCTTGAGTTATCGCGATGACAAGGATGATTTCACATAATTGTCCCTGTGACCTTGAAAAGTAGGTGAAGGTCATGTTTCATAGAAGAAATCTGAGGTCTTCACCAGATGCTTATGTGTGTCAAATCTCATAAAGCTGCCATCATTTGTTCTTGAGTTATTGCGATTCTTGGGATTTCACATAATTGTCCCTGTGACCTTGAAAAATAGGTCAAGGTCGCCATCCATCAAACTAGTCCGAGGTTTTCAACAGATGCTTATGCGTGTAAAGATTCATGAAGCTGCCATCATTTGTTCTTGAGTTATCATGATGACAAGGATGATTTCACATAATTGTCCCTGTGACCTTGAAAAGTAGGTGAAGGTCATGTTCCATCAAGAGAAGTCTGAGGTCTTTACCAGATGCTTGTGTGTGTCAAATCTCATAAAGCTGCCATCATTCGTTCTTGAGTTATTGTGATTCTTGGGATTTCACATAACTGTCCCTGTGACCTTGAAAATTAGGTCAAGGTCGCCATCCATCGAACTAGTCTGAGGTTTCCACCAGATGCTTATGCGTGTAAAGTTTCATGAAGCTGCCATCATTTGTTCTTGAGTAATCACGATGACAAGGATGATTTCACATAATTGTCCCTGTGACCTTGAAAAGTAGGTGAAGGTCATGTTTCATAGAAAAAATTCTGAGCTCTTCATCAGATGCTTGTGTGTGTCAAATCTCATAAAGCTGCCATCATTCGTTCTTGAGTTATTGTGATTCTTGGGATTTCACATAATTGTCCCTGTGACCTTGAAAAATAGGTCAAGGTCGCCGTCCATCAAACTCGTCCGAGGTTTTCACCAGATGCATATGTGTGCCAAGTTTCTTGAAGCTGCCATCATTTGTTCTCGTGTTATCGCGATGACAAGGATGATTTCACATAATTGTCCATGTGACCTTGAAAAGTAGGTGAAGGTCATGTTTTATAGAAACAATTCTGAAGTCTACACCAGATGCTTATGGGTGTCAAATCTCATAAAGCTGCCATCATTCGTTCTTGAGTTATGCGATTCTTGGGATTTCACATAATTGTCCCTGTGACCTTGAAAAATAGGTCAAGGTCACCGTCCATCGAACTCGTCCGAGGTTTTCACCAGATGCTTATATGTGTCAAGTTTCATGAAGCTGCCATCATTTGTTCTCGAGTTATCGCGATGACAAGATGATTTCACATAATTGTCCCTGTGACCTTGAAAAGTAGGTGAAGGTCATGTTTCATAGGAACAATTCTGAGGTCTTCACCAGATGCTTATGTGTGTCAAATCTCATAAAGCTGCCATCATTCGTTCTTGAGTTATTGTGATTCTTGGGATTTCACATAATTGTCCCTGTGACCTTGAAAAATAGGTCAAGGTCGCCGTCCATCGAACTCGTCCGAGGTTTTCACCAGATGCATATGTGTGTCAAGTTTCATGAAGCTGCCATCATTTGTTCTTGAGTTATCGCGATGACAAGGATGTTCGCTACAGACATACATACATACAGACATACATACATACATACATACCCACGCCAGGAGTACTGCAATACCCTCAGCCTGATTACATCAGGGGCTGAGGGTAATAAAA
The DNA here is from genome assembly GCA_949316495.1 of Amphiduros pacificus. Classification (NCBI taxonomy): domain Eukaryota; kingdom Metazoa; phylum Annelida; class Polychaeta; order Phyllodocida; family Hesionidae; genus Amphiduros; species Amphiduros pacificus. Next base: position 32,981,249 of record OX439009.1, on the reverse strand, counting down.
ATGATGAAAATGATGAAATGTGACCAAAGAAAAAAATATATGGTATTAACTATTTTTCTATATGAGAAGAGCAAAATAATTGGTATCAAGCTCATAATATCAAGAATCTTTACAAACCAGAGACTAGAAGATATTTGTGAAGCTTTAATGACTTCCTGAGTGCTTTTCATCTTGTACAAATGGGCTGCTTTAATGTCACAGAAACCACACCGTACATGAAGTGCTTTAATATGACCTAGACGTGCTATTTTAACGATGAAAAAACCTTGCAGTACAAGATCTTTTCACCTCAGTGGTGCCCCCTATGGGGGAATAATTCAAAGCAAAGGCAAAGACAACAAAATCACCATCAGAAACTGAAATCTATTTTTCAATATTTTTGTGGTTCTTGGATTGCATGTCTGCCATTAATAGTTCTATGTAGATCTTTTCTCATTCAACTGCTTTTTTATACCTATCACATATAACAAATTGAAATAACAGCAATATCTATTTCCATCATTTCCCTTCTAACTAGACACACAATATTCAGAGCGTATTATAATTTTGCCAAGACAGAAACTGTCAGTGATGGAATTCCACAGAGTTAAAAACTCTGAGGGATGGGAGGGGCCAGGGTGGCTGAGGGATGGGAGGGGCCAGGGTGGCTGAGGGATGGGAGGGACCAGAGTGGCTGAGGGATGGGAGGGGCCAGAGTGGCTGAGGGATGGGAGGAGCCAGGGTGGCTGAGGGATGGGAGGAGCCAGGGTGGCTGAGGGATGAGGGATGGGAGGGGCCAGTTTTGGCAGTGTATGGGGCAGGTGGTCAGGGTGGCCAGCACTTCACCACAAAGAGTCCACCGGCCTAATGTGGTCGCTGGTGATGTGCTCAAATATATAAAGCCTCTATCTGACCTGGGGCCTCATCAAACCAACACCCCAATAAATATCAATAATATTCTGCACAGCCAATTTTTCGGTACTTTAAAAAAAAAATTTTTAAAGAGTATGGTATTGTAAGGAAAATATTTTTTAAAATAAACAAAAATCGCTGAAAATTTGTGATGAGGACTTTATCTTCAAACATTACAATCCATTAGAGGTGGAAGCAGATGAGATGGTTTGTTGCAATTTGTCTCATGCTGAGGACTTCATTGAACAAAAAATCTCTCTAATCTAACACTTACATTGCAGAACAGAAATAAAATTGCAATAAAATTGGCTTCAAATATTTCATCCATTCAATTTGGTACTGTGGACTGGGTTTGTTTGGTCTCTGCTGCATATAACAATATAAAAAGGCACAAATGACATTTAAACAACATTCATGAATCTTTAACCATCGCATTTTTGTTTTGGTGGAGAAGCTAGATAGCTTGAAAGAGATAAACAATAAATTTTATAGCAAAAAAAAACTTGCAATAGCTTGTCGTTGTGAACTAATGTAAAGGGTTGCCAGCTTAGTTAGGCATTAGCCTGTCTTGGCAACTTTCTGATTAGCCTGTCTTGGCAACTTTCGAATTCATGTTTATGGATTAGATAAATAAATTATCATCAGACAATAAATGACATGTAACAGCTTGTCATTATGAAAAACTATTGTAATAACTGACATATGCAGTAAGTGGAGAAACTTGAATCTCATCAAAGCTAGGATTATGTGAGCAATGGAAACTATGGTATACAGTTCACATTACAAAATATAATCACAAGTATAGAATATATCATGTGCATAATACAACCAAAATGATCTGACCAAAGATTATATGCATATATGTACCATAGATTATATACATATATATGGTACCATAGATTATATACATATATTGTACCATAGATTATATACATATATAGTACCTTAGATTATATACATATATATGGCACCATAGATTATATACATATATAGTACCTTAGATTATATGCATATATGGTACCATAGATTATATACATATATGGTAGCTTAGATTATATACATATATGGTACCTTAGATTATATACATAAATATGGTACCATAGAATATATACATATATGTACCATAGATTATATACATATTTGTACCATAGATTTTATACATATATGGTACCTTAGATTATATATATATATGGTACCTTACATTATATGCATATATGTACCATAGATTATATGCATATATGGTACCATAGATTATATGCATATATATGATACCATAGATTATATGCATATATAGTATGAAGCATGGAAGCATTCTATACATGTATGGTACCAGACTGGTGTCAAGGTGCATGATGGGTGTTGGATGACATCCAGAATCACAAGCTTTTATCTCATTTTCAAGAGTTTAACCTAATCATTTTCACTTTAATGCAAGAACCCTTTTGGCGTGAGTTTTGCCTACAGTTGTCTGTTCAGCCTTGCTCTCTGCAATCCTCCGAGCCGTTAACAGTGGATTAAATACAAAGGAAGACAACGCCAAGTTGTCATAGGGCTTGTGCCATATCTAATTAGATGGAAGTGCAAACTCGCCTGCGATATTTGCAGTTTTTACAGGGAGGAATCAATGTTGGCCCGCTTAAATGGAACAGAAGCACTGCAACGAGTCAGAGATCAAACGCTGACAGTCCTTTGGTGCAGCGCCACCTATGGTTTCCCTAAATCATGTGGCATACGGCACCGATTTATTCCAGCAGAGAGTGGCCACCTATTGGTTCCTGCACCCCACGCTTCTGGCCAAACCTATTTTGTTCCGAGTGCAGATGTCAGGCCCTTGTAGGGCTCGTCAGAACACCAATGACCTTGTCAGGAAATGTTCTTAGAAGCAATTCTGTACTTGCTCACTGTTTGCAGCCCCAATCAGGGCAATTCGTCTTTAATACCAACCAATCCATTCCAAGGCCAAATTGCAAATGCATTGAATATAATTTTATGATTACGGATGAAAAAGAAAAAGTAAGTGGATTAGATAGAAGGAAGCCCCCTCTGAGAGCTTAATTTGGCATAAATTTATCAGCCAGGTCATCTGATTTCCCATGCACCTAGTGGCGCTTTCCATTCGGATGTAGATCTGCCAGCATTAAATATTAATCGTAGCTATATGATTGGGTTAGGTGAGGGCTGGGTGAATGGTGCGTAGGCTCGTAGTACATGCACCTCGTAGGAATCGCCTGTTTACAGCCAGTGCGTCCTCAAACGAGAATCATAAATAGACCACTGCCTAACCTAGGTTACATTGCCCGGTATCAAACATTACGTTCCTATATGTAGCAGTGATAGGTAACCAGTCAATGTGGACCAGCATGGTAGCAGATGGCTAGGAGTATGGCACCCAGTCTAAAGTGATGGAGGTGGAAAATTAGTAAGGTGTCCCAGACTCTTGTAGTGGGCTGCAACTTGCTAGGGCTAGGATAGACACTCAGACAGGACTAAAGGCTTGGCGGACAATGAGGAGAGGAGGGGTAGAGACTGGGCCGGGGCTCGAGGCTCAGCAGATCAAGTGATGGATGGAGAATTGAGGACTATGCCCTAATTGGGTCTGGTATAGATAACTCCACAAGGCCCCCCCGTGTCTGGGCAAAGGGTGCCGCAGTCTAGCAACATCTAAGCTGGCTTGTAAAAATGAACTGCACACACCAGAGCCTCTGAGCATACATCTTTATAGTGTCTAACACTAAGTGGCTCTATAGCCCGTGTGACTAATAGTTGTGCAGGTTACCGCCTTGAAGGTCCTTCCCACACCGGAAGAGCTTGGTCCAGCTGATGGAAGAGGTCCCAAAATGAGACACCTTCTTGAAGTTTAACAGAGGTTCTGTGTATCAGTGGCACTCGGGTGAGGACTGGGGAAATATGGGTTGTCATATTCTTTGTCATGATTAATCGCCACTCACCTGAGAAGGCCTGGTCTAGCCTTGAGTACATTGGGCCAATCAACAGTCATAACTTATAAGACAGAAACTTATAGAGCTCTCTCAAATATATGCAAAAACATGTCTAAAAAAAATTTTTTTCCCCTTTTTTCCGCTGAAGTGAATAAGCCTGTATCTATTTTCTAAATCTACGATTCTTATCATTAATGTGGGGTTAATGATCACATAGAGATTGAGCTCGGGTATAAATAAAATAGCAATACTGTTGAATCTTCCAGCAAACTCAATAACAGGATTCTGGTTGAAAACCTCTTGTGGGCTGCCAAGATCAGAAATGTCACATCTGACTGCCAGCTGAGGTCCCTGCATAATGAACTGAGGGCCCTGATGCCCAATGACCTTCTTATTCAAGGTCCCCATATACTCCGATCTATAAATGCAAAAAGAATGTTTTGGCCAAGTCATGAGTCAAATGTGTTCAGGTATAAAAGTACATAAAAAGGACAAAACACAGTGGCCTGAATTGATACCAAAAGCCATTCATAAAAATTGGTGCCATATTTAGTTGTAGTAATCGCTTTAAATTTTGACCTTTAAGATTTTTTATAAAAAGACAAAATAATATCCTTGCTGTTTATAAGGTTCTTTATAATATCCAGGCAGGTTGAGGAATATCCTAATTGACCAACTTTAATCATGATTTAAATGCTGCTGAGATATTTTTGAACTTGTTAAAACTATTGTTTTCTACACCAATTAATCTTGCATTCTCCACCAGTTAATTCCACCAGTTAATTCCAACTGTTCACTCATCGTGAGTTTGACGTATGTAATTAGTACTGTATTTTATGTTCCTGTATTCATCACATTATTCATTTACTACTACTTCTTCCTGTGTTCTACACCAGATAATCCTGTGATATTCACCAATTTATCCACATTTATACACCAGCATGTTAAGAGCACTAATCTGTTCATAAGAAACAAGCGAGAAGACAGAGACAACCATTTTTGGCATGAAGAAGATTTCTTTAAGTATAATCTCCCTCTGATATTTCTGAAGGATTAGTAAGCGTGATTATCAACACAACACCACTTATGTACTCTCAATGAAGGCTTGTTGAGGGATGAAGCTTTCTCCAGGAAACAAGGCTCCTTCCTGCCCCTCTGCTCAGCCCACTCCTAACACCTCAGTGTTAGATCTACTGGTCTTGATCTGGTACCAGTTCCATACTTCTATGAGACAGGTCTCCTACCACTCAAGATATAAACACCCCTGTGCTGGATCTACTGGTCTTGATCTGGTACCAGTTCCATGCTTCTATGAGACAGGTCTCCTACCGCTTGAGATATAAACACCTCAGTGTTGGATCTACTGGTCTGGATCTGGTACCAGTTCCATGCTTCTATGAGACAGGTCTCCTACCGCTTGAGATATAAACACCTCAGTGCTGGATCTACTGGTCTTGATCTGGTACCAGTGCCATGCTTCTATAAAACAGACTGGTCTCCTATCACTGGAGATATAATCACATCTCACCTGAATATTACGAATAGTTAATTGCCACAACATCAAAATAATATAATCTGTCACACCTTGTTTTACCGCACACATTTGTGCAATTGATTCTTGTTCATACAACAACAGAAATAGATTTTCTTCTCGGCGTTCGATGCCCCGAAATCTGCTAATTGATGAGATGGATTTAAGATCTAATTCTCATCAATATTATGTTTCATTGTGAGTTGAGGGTGCCAATCAAAGTGGAAAATTTGCATTCAGGACTTGATGCAATACAAGCAAACAAGAACTCAGCCAGGACACAGACAATCACTGAGAAAACCACAATTCTGGCAGGCAGAGGCCGACAAGAATCTTAAAATAATGGAAAGACAAAAGCGATGCCATGTTATAAAGAGCCTCAAGCCTGCCTTTTTAATTATTTGTGATTGGACGAAAGTAGCGTGAGGCTTGTGCTACAGACACGGTACTTGTTATGCATATGGGTAAGCGCTAGCTAAATCGCTTTGAGCTTGCCTCTCTTCATAATTAAAATATAGTGGAGGTTTGTGATCCGGTCAATGTCTGGCAGAGTCTCACTCAATACACCTTTGATACGCGCGGAATTCATCACATGTAAAGTGACAGAGAGAAGTGTGCAATCAAAGCAGAGCTGATGGACACCTAAGTATGATGAAGCACAGCCAGAATAGTCTCTGTCAAACAAGGTTGCAAGACTCGCTGCTTCTGAGGCAACTTCCTGTCATAACTGCTTCTTTTAGCCACTACCTTATTTGTTCTAACAGTCTTTGACTCATAGGCAAGATTCTGTCATGTTGGTTCTTACAGCATATATGGTCCTGAGTTATTTTGTTAAAACATTGCTGTCTTTGACTTTCTGCTTCACTGATCTTATTCCTAACTTTCTGCTATACTGGTCTTGCCCTGACTTTCTACTATACTGGTCTTGCCCTGATTTTCTGCTATACTGGTCTTGCCCTAACTTTCTGCTATACTGGTCTTGCCCTGACTTCCTGCTATACTGGTCTTGCCCTGACTTCCTGCTATACTGGTCTTGCCCCGACTTTCTGCTATACTGGTCTTGCCCTGATTTTCTGCTATACTGGTCTTGCCCTGATTTTCTGCTATACTGGTCTTGCCCTGATTTTCTGCTATACTGGTCTTGCCCTGACTTTCTGCTATACTGGTCTTATTCCTGACTTTCTGCTATACTGGTCTTGCCCTGACTTTCTGCTATACTGGTCTTGCCCTGACTTTCTGCTATACTGGTCTTGCCCTGACTTCCTGCTATACTGGTCTTGCCCTGACTTCCTGCTATACTGGTCTTGCCCTGACTTTTGGCTATACTGGTCTTATTCCTGATTTCCTGTTTTAAATCTGGTGTTTTCTCTGACTTCCTGCTGTGCTGTTCTTATATTTCACTTCCTATTGCAATATTAGTGTCTCCCATTGCCATATTGCTCAATATATTCTTTATTACATCACATGGACCCACCTAAAACACCACTGCTTAATGCCGCAGTCCATTCACCATGTACCATGTTTTAATATGCATATCATGGCACTGCACTATGGTGTATTTTGAATCAAACCTAAACTCTTGGATCTAGTGAGTGTGTTGCTGATAAAACTAATTGCCTCATACACGTAAACTAAGCACTAAATTAGATGTGAGGTATTGGCCCAGACAACAGGAAGTGTACAGACTCTCTTGTGCTCGCAGATCAAGTCTTCTAATGGAAATCTCCTGCTGGCAATATCACTTGGCCCACAGGAGCGATACTAATAATTTATCTCTAGCAAACTCAAAAAAGATATTTATTATTCATTACTGAGAACAATAAATATACTTTTTGCAGATCTCTTATCATGAAACAAATGAGTTATGTGATACAGACACAAGGTTTAATTTTTGCTAAGAGTGTTTAATCAGAGTATCAAATTTAATCATTTATGCTGTATACACATAATACATTGATTAAAAATAAATGTAACAATTTTCATTTCACTTTATCAATCTAAATCCATGTTTGAACATGTTTTTAAATGGTACTTTAATGATTAATGATATTTTTTTCTCTAAATATTGATGATGAGACCACAAAGAGGCATGCCTTTGATTCTGATCAATTTAAATTGCCATAAGCTCGACACATTAACAAGGTGAGACTAATCACCTGATTTTGTTCATGCTGACCAGTGTTCCTTATGATTTTCCCTTAATAGTTTATTTTGTAATCAACTAAAACTTTAGTCTTTCTCTGTTGTTAAAATAATATCGAAATTTTTCGATGTTTGAATGTACAATTTCAATTTCCTAAGATTGTCATAAAACTAAATATAAATATAGATAAAACCACCATCTCTAAACCTCTAATCTTCTTTTACATTTCTGAATGATTCATAGATCTTTTCTATAATATAATTTATATCATATGCCAAGATCCTGGACAAGAGATGGGGTCAGGGAAACAATAAATGTTGCACAATCAAGCAATATACTGGGCCAAAACAAATTATCATTCATAAAAACCTCTTCTCTGATTGCCTCCCACAAAGATCTGAGTAACAAAAAAGTGGTGACCATGGCAACGCATTGTCATTATCCTGCATTCTATTGTAGGTGGTAATCTTCTCCTCGGACACATATGAATAATAATCCATTAGCTTTCCTCCCACCCTCCACAAGGCAATGAATATGACACATTTTCCCCCAAAGATTATAGGGGATTTTGGCTGTAGAATCCTCCTCAGCCTATTCATTTTACATAAGCTCTAAGCCTGTCCCTCAGAAATATAGAGCACTGATTGTGTAAGAAACAAATCAAATTACATTGTGTTTTTTCTATATGTAAAACATTGCTAAATTCAGCTAAAAAGATCAGAGTAATATTTGTATCAGTGTGGAAAGGGACTCTTTTCACAGGATGCAAATTGATTCTACAACCAGTTTTTTTAATGTAAAGATTAATCCTGTGTGAACGGTCTCATTATTTACCACAATCAATCACAATATTCACAACACCCAAAGTTGACCATCAACACTTAAATGGACACCGGATGATGACATCATGTGTACATTCTATTATGTTCATTTTGTTTTTGTTTTGTTTGTTTGGGGTTCACATCATTTTCAACATTATTTCAGTCATTTCATGATGAGACCTAATTGTAGCAGTTATAGTGCCAACTCACTGAATATGAGAAATTGAAACATGAATTCAATACCAAAGTGGCTGGGACTTGAACCCGTGACCTCTAGATCATCCCAGAGGAGCGGGTGGCAGTAAGCTTGCACTCCTACTAACTTGGTCACCACCCTTGGCCCCTATTATGTATAATTTCCTGATGTCTCTCAATATATGTCATATCTATTGTCATATTCTGTAGGAATGAATTGTAAAGGCCAAGAAAATACAGAGAAGTATGTGTGTTAATATCAAATTGAAATATACAACACCACAAGGAAATTTACAACACCACAATTTCAAATGAAATGTGTAATAACACAAAGCAATGTAAGAAAACCACATGGAAATAACTGAATGACTGTAGAAGAGCAAAAAGACCTAAGATACTTAAAGAGTTTAAATAGCAAATGGAAACAAATGCCATAATCTGACTCATTTGTTATGTGGGAATAGAATGGCTATAGTGTTGAGGGGCTGCACTGAGAGCGTTATGTATGTGAGTGAGGCAGTCTTAGTTGGAGACAGTGACGGAGCACATGGTTACGGGAATATCACGATGCTACACGCTGCTTCTATATCATGGTAGAGCCGGGTGGGTGCCATCATGCGGGTATTAATACACGCTATTCACGGCTACCGCGGTGATACAACACCCCACCATCACCTCAATCGCACCACCATGCCAAATCTCGGCGATAATCATCACAAGGTCTTTTCACACATGCATTGCATGGCAATAATGGAGGATTTATGATATCTTAGACACAAAAGACATCTGACGAGGTTCTATACCGCCATTTCCATTTTCTCCCCATCCTTTTCATTCCCTATCATATTTGTATCAGATGATTAAATGCATAAATTTTGCAGTTATCACTAATTTTGCAACATCAAAATCAAAGTAGTTATTCCCAAATGAAGACCAAAGAGACGTCCACTTAAAACACGCCAGCCGTTTTAACTCCTCTTCGCTCGTACTAGGTCTCTCTCTCGCTTAATTCTAATTTAAATGAACACCAAGGGACCAATAAAGTGTCGCTCAGGACTGAATGGCATTATGAATTGAGAATACCACATAACATCCTCTGCATATATTCTCTGTGCATTTCATTGTGTATTACAATCTAATATCAACCCGGTCTGCCTCAAAAGACCTCAAGTGCTGCAATGAAAACCTTGCTTTTTATTTGCGGCATTGGGGTCCAATAAATGTAGTCCCCATGATGTTAATCACATTGGAAATATGTGGCATAGGGCAAAGATCTCAGATCTAGACTACAGCCATATCACAAACGTGGCACAGGAATAACCTTCCACACTAGCAATTGTGATGAAATAAAATGTCCTCCTGATCGGAGATTTCCAGAAAGTCTTGTAATCTCATGTAGTATATCCAATATCGTATCTCGTAAGGTCTAACAGTAAGAATTTTGTCATGGTTGATTCTTTGTTGGAGCAGTAACACTGCAACAACAAAATGGAGTCAATTTTTGTATTGTACTAATACAGTATTATGAATACTTGATATTTTTTTACTTGAAGATTTGCGGTTTTAAATAGGGACTACAAAGAGAAACATTGTGTGTCCATTTTATAATTTTAAGGTGGCCATTGAAAAGGCCTTATCATTATCTATATTAAGAAAAAAATAAGAATAAGAAGAAGAAAACAAGATCAAGCACTAACTTTAAGAAGCATTATATACATATAGAACAGGTTCTCCTGGATAAATGCCAGGTAAATCAAAAGCTAAATCAATTTCAAAGCCATGATCACTCAAGTGATTCATGACAACACAAAAATGGCAAATTGTTTGAAATCTGTTGACAAAAGAGGCATGTATGCGGCTTCAGAAGTTTGAAGACTCATAGGCCGGCTGCATTAGGTAGACCTGAGCATCTCTGTGAGGTCTATTTAGCCTAATTGAGTCACCTTATACCGTTACAACATCAATCCGAGCTGACTGACTCATGCAGACACAAGTCTCTTATCTTAATCTCTATCTCAACCCACTCCATATCACACACTCACTTTGTTTCTTGGCCACAATCTTGTTTCATTTTTGGCAATAATTTTTTCTTCACAATTTTTTGATTTTGTTCAGAGTATAATCATTACATTATCAAATCTAATTTCTTCCCAGAATACAAGATTCAAATCATTCTAAACTATAATGATCATTACTAAACCAACCTAACTTTTTCCCAGAATACAAGATTCAAATCATTCTAAACTATAATGATTATTACTAAACCAACTCTATCTTCCTCCCAGAATGCAGTACTTCAAAATTGAATAATTATCTGCCTAATTTGGGTTGCTTTGTGGTACGCAGGAAAGGATTAATTAGGGGCAGTGCTAGAACTATAACCTTGCCCAGAGCAAACAACTTCTGGCCAATTTTTAAGGATTTTTTTGTATAAATTTTCAATATTTGATCAGTAAAATCAGACTAAGGGCTCGCAGCATATCCCAGCATATTTCAGAGAGTAGTTTGGGGTATGATCTCTCAGCATTAGCTCAGCCGAGGTGTTCCATCATGCTCCATCATGGCCATGTCCTCACCACCCTGCAATTAGCACAATGTGCTTTATTCCCACAAGATACCTCAAACAATGCGACTTTTGAATCTCCAAACAAGAAGAGTCCTAATACCTGTTTGGTCTTTCCTTTTCGTGTAAACACATGGTCAGGCAGACTTAATATTTGCTCTCAGCTGTTTGCATGACTTTACTTGGTTCAAGAGACGTGCCATGGAAAATTGCCAAGATCAAGATGATCTGTGACTTAACATTGCTTCTTACCAGACTGATGATAACACAGTAGGCTTCAATATATTATTAGTGACCTCTGATCATTCTACAAACAACATCTAAAGCTTATTGCAGTTTAGCAAGATATAACACCTGCATGTACATATTACATTTTATTTGTAAAATCACCCAGATTTTCAAATTATTTGAAATCATCTCTCTTGAATTCAGTTGATTGTGAGAAGTTTGGTGATCGTTTGGTCAGCTTGATAAGAGACTTTCTTGGAAACAAGAAGCGAGTTGCAGAATGACCTCATTAAGCTCTCGGCAAACAAACAACATGCTCCAACACTGTTCATACAATCTGTTGCCACCAGATAGTTGGCAGATAGTGGTGGTGAATGTCAGTTAGTTTTAATGTTTTTCCTGCAATCTTTTCTCTTCCTTCCTGCCACATTCTGATGACTTCCGACCCAAAATGTCTCAGTAATTACATGTCAGTATGCGGTCGCACCCCACATATATGCCATACTTTGGCCATAGGTGTGCAGGGCACAGTACCTGCCAAGAAACTCCTCATAGTTTCCTGTCTAGCTGGGCACAGTGCCTCCCAAGAAACTACTCACAGTTTCCTGTCTAGCTGGGCATACTGCCTGCCAAGAAACTACTCACAGTTTCCTGTCTAACTGGGCACAGTGCCTCCCAAGAAACTACTCATAGTTTCCTGTCTAGCCGGGCACAGTGCCTGCTGAGAATTTACTCACAGTTCCTGGTGTTACCAGACATGGTGCCTGACAAGAATCTACTCACAGTTCCTTGTGTTACCAGTCATGGTGCCTGACAAGAATCTACTCACAGTTACTGGTGTTACCAGGCATAGTGCCTGCCGAGAATCTACTCACAGTTCCTGGTGTCACCAGTCATGGTGCCTGACAAGAATCTACTCACAGTTACTGGTGTTACCAGGCATGGTGCCTGACAAGAATCTACTCACAGTTACTGGTGTTACCAGTCATGGTGCCTGACAAGAATCTACTCACAGTTACTGGTGTTACCAGTCATGGTGCCTTACAAGAATCTACTCACAGTTACTGGTGTTACCAGTCATGGTGCCTGACAAGAATCTACTCACAGTTACTGGTGTTACCAGTCATGGTGCCTTACAAGAATCTACTCACAGTTACTGGTGTTACCAGTCATGGTGCCTGACAAGAATCTACTCACAGTTACTGGTGTTACCAGTCATGGTGCCTTACAAGAATCTACTCACAGTTACTGGTGTTACCAGTCATGGTGCCTTACAAGAATCTACTCACAGTTACTGGTGTTACCAGGCATGGTGCCTGACAAGAATCTACTCACAGTTCCTGGTGTTACCAGGTATGGTGCCTGCAGAGAATTTACTTCCAGTTCGCTGTCTAGCTTGGCATGGTGTATACCAAAACTCTACTTACAATTCTCTGAATTACTGTGCACAGGTAACAGAGAGTTCTTGGTGTTAACTTTTTATAGATATTTTTAAACAAACAGTTTAATAGTTTAGTTAAGTGACTAGATAGAAGTCAATTCTATAACATATATTTTACTTTGGTTATCCTATTTATTTTTACCAATTTCAGCAACTAAAAAGTAATCCTCCACAACAGTTAATATTACAACCAAGTTCAGTGTATCCACTTTGTAAGGTCCAAATTGCTAAGTGCTAACTTCACCAATTATTTTGATTTAAATGGATGAATATTGCAATATGAAATTCCCAACAATCACATCAGCTATTTCTCAGCATTTAGTCAACAATGTGAGTACCAATTGTCTGCAGAAGTTTCTTGGTTGCAATCATTGGATGCTTAACAAGATTTCTGACACAATATATCAGCATTTAATAAGAGAAAACACCATTTTTTCAGCTATCCTCATTTATGGACAGAAAACAAAAGCCATGAAGATCTCAAGCCATTGTTGATTTGATAAGATTGGACAGTGGTGCCCTCTGCCTTAAGCATGGGTCTTGTATGCCTCAGGGCAACACATTTCTGAACCATTTTGTGTCCCTTGCAAAGGAAAAATATTTTTGGCCAATCAAAGCTTTGCTATTATGTGAAAAGACATAAAACAAAATGGCCCCAATATTAAATATTCATGAAGTTATAACGATGCTTTATCAGCGTTGTAAGGCATACGTGAGGCACATTCTCTGGACCTTAAAACAGAGAACAATAATATCTTAAAATATTGAAGAATCAAGATTTACATCTGGCGGGAGGCTATGTCTGTTTTTATTGGGCCTGATGCTATTTGACATGACTGTATCTCCTCATCGGCAAGGAACAGGAAGTCCTGCCATAAACTAGGACAGAAACCTACTTTACCTCCCGGCGACGCAGTTCACATACCACAACTGACATTCCTCATTTCGGGTAATCACTTCATTCAAGGACATCTCATAAATATATTTTCAAATAGTCCTTCCAGTTTGGATTCATTTTTTTTATAATTTTCAAGAACATATTTAGAATAAAATAACAAAACATTCAATATAAACTATTAACATATTATTTCTTCTCTGCAAATTTAATATAATTTCCTTCATGCAGTAAAATATTTTTCATGTTCATTGAATTTTTATTTTTAAACTTTTTAATCTTTTTGATATATGTCAATTGAAGCAAGTTTACACAACCAAAGATGGTGGTAGTCTTGTACTGACATGATACTACGATCCTGTACTCCACCATAAAAGAGTTAGAAGAGGGTGTGTCAGAGAATCATCAGAAGTTTACAGCACTCAATGAGATCCTAACTATTTTAGTCCTAAGATGACTGCCTCAAGGAATCGTCTTGTATCAATTGTCTCCAATCTCAATGCAAGAGAAACACAGAGGGCTCTGTCATTTTGGATCGGTGACTTTTTGTCTACGTTCCTAATTCATGTAAATCAGTGCTTTGTTCAAGTAGGAGATGAATAATGGCAAGAAAGGAATGCATTTCACTGTAGTGCATTTACATATTGAAACAGGTGGGTGCCTTTTGCAGAAAAATCGATAATGTCCTCACTAAAATCTGTCAAAATCCATTACCTCGTTGTATGAACATTGCCCGGTGCAAATTGAAATGTTATCTTCCCCATAGAGTGCTGTGCCTCAAACCACAGCATCCATGATACAGCCCCGTAATGCAGCTTTACTTAAAGAACAACTGCACCTATAAATCTAATTTCATCTCACATGAAACTTTTCATTCGATAAATCATTTTTTCTGAGATTGAACTGGAATATTTGAGTACAGTATTTGATAAAATTTTCTTAATTCTATAGAATAAATTCTATTTGTTATAGGCAGTATTTATATCATAGGCATAGGAACTGATTAGATATTGACCATTTTGATAGGATTTTACTACATGCAAAATTTGCCTCATATTTCCAAACTCTTGTTTCTCTGAGCAAAACTAACAAACCATTATAATTTGTTTCTATTTGTCTTTCCCATAATCATCTTCTCTGCTTTCCTCTTACATTAATAAAAATGAAAGTAGAAATCATGGTTCCACCTTTGGGACAATGAAACATTTTGAAACTCGGAGATGAAAATGCTTGTAGAATTCCAGCCACATCTTGTAACTATAAGTGTGCCTGCATGGCAAGATGAGACATTGTCCTGAATTCGAGTAGAGATGAGCGTTGCATACACACGATGATTACCCTCCACCACATCCATTGTGTACAGAACCAAACATCCTCCTATTGAATTCTCATCCTTTAATTTGACGCATTGCGGTCCAAACATAAAAAACATATTGCAAATTTGAAAATATAATTATGTCATATGATTCTCACGTTGTGGGTAAGATGCACTCGTTGAGGTGTTAATCAATGCCATCTGTAAACCATGCCGCGTGGAAACACGACACTGCCTGTCAACACTCATCACACGTTTGTGTTTTTCTGTTTGCTCGGAGGACATAATGTGTTAGGAATTTGTCTATATTGCGAAATTATAATTTATCACAGAACTAAAAGCTTGTAGCAGAATGTGAGACAGTGTGCCGTGATGTTGCAAAGTAGAAACAGATAAATTACGCCACAGGAGGAAGCCAGTCAGCGCGCCATGAAATCCTCGTTTAGATCCCGTAAAGAAATGATAAACTTGAACACCACCGGGAACTTATCAGCACCACATATAGGCAGTCTGTATCAAATTAAGACTACATTTGCATCAATCTGTTTTGTTTTGTTTTCAAAGAACATTGCGAAACCACCCCTTGCTGGTTTTACGCACTCATTCATTTAGGTTTGGGAGTAGGGCTGAGCTCATCAATGGGTATATTGACAATGTGCAGGCCCCCGTCGCAAGCTCTCATCAAGGCATTATACCACTGGCCTCACCCTGGGGAGTGATGGTTTTGGGTCGTTACCAAGTGCAGCCTGCCAGTGTTGTAAATTATTTGATAATGCCCATCTGGGCCCCTACCCTACCCTGCCATTATGATTATATTATGGGCCTTGATGGGACCAGACTAAGAATGCCAGGTATATCGGGGATGGCAATAAACTACACTCTGAATCCTCTCATGTTGATAAGAAGTGAAACTTATGGGGTCTCACCTTGTAAGTGAAAGCAAGATATTTTGACATGATAAAATATCAATGTCAAGTGGAATATGTAAAATATAGTTAAAATCAGCAATAAATTCATTTTTACAATCTAATAACCAAGAGAGATGTGTAATTTGGATAATCAACATGTACAAATTCAAATTTATCAGAAAGAGTGGTGCTCCGCAAGGAAAACAAGAGCACTTTGGGCACAATAGATGTTTATGGTTGGACGGTCGCCATGGCAACAAAAACCAACCAATCACTGCCATAACCTAATAAGATTGGGGAAAGGTCCCCGGGAGTGCATGTGTGCAATATCTAAGCTATATGTCAAACCATTCTGGCTGTATCATGCACACAATCCAAGTTGGCGACATGGTTGTCATGGACAACAGAAATTGACCAATCACAGCCATTATCTACTCAGATCAGAGGAAGATTTCCAGGAGTGCATGTGTGCAATATCTAAGCTAATTGTCAAACCGTTCTGGTTGTTTCATACACACAAGTAATTTACTACGGAACCACGGACGCATGCACGGACGCATGCACAGACGCACTCACGGACACAGCTCAATTTAATGTCCCCAGCTTTTAGCGTTGTGAAGAATGTGGGGGACAAAAATTAAGTTCAATAACACAAAACAGGATTGGGGTTGAATTTTGTGGGAAAGGGTCTTACTGAAATATGATAAGAAAAAGTCAGGTTCAATGTTAGACAAAAAGATCAGTTGAATACTACAGGAAATTGCCTTGTTGAATATGGCAGGAAGTAGTCAAATTCTGAATCACTGAAATTGGCCAAGTTAAAACAGACCTGATCTTAAAAAAAATCAAAATAATGCTGAATTATAATTCATATTCATAGAAATCTGTAATATGCTGTTTAAATAACGTAAATCTTTTCAGGAGTGAACAATTGTATATTATGGATTACAATGTAGTGACACTTAACCAATTAAATAACAATGGAAAATGGATAAAACTAAATGTATGATGTATGGATTCAGCAATGTCAGTTCATTTCCCTATTCATCTTGGTGGTCAATTGCGAAACTGACCATCGTTGTTGATTGGCGGGCGGACCCTAACCTAAGTGACAGGTCAGGGAGAAGTACTCACTTTCCTTAGTGGGGATCAATCAAAATCCAATTATATTATGTAGGGTGTGGGTATACAAGGCCAATACATCAGCGTGACCCTCCAGGGGGCGATGCTAACCTAAACCTTCCATCTTCACTCAACACCCAGCCCATCTCACACACAACAAATCACTTCCTATCCTCTTTTCTATTTATTTTTATATAGTTTTAAAATTCCATTCAACTTGATGATTTTGCAATAATGTTGAATGCTAATAATATATGTTGAAAAATAAGCAAAGAAAATCCAGAAATATTTTTAATGAAGTGGATAATTTTGAAATATCTTATGAATATTTCTATCAAATAGATAAACCTGAATCAGCTTAAACACGACACAGAAGCCCGTGCTTGGATTTATATCTCAATCAATATGGTAACATGGCTGCCATGGGAACCATGGCATTTGCTAATACTCTCTAGATTTACTAGCCTCTGTCTTTGTTTGCCCTCAGTTTCTGTGATTAATAAACAAAACAGCCAACTGATAAACCTTTCTGTTATTCACCTTGAGAACATCAATCACAACTTCAGCTTCATTTCTCAAGGTCATCTGCCAAATTGTTCATAATACTTGCTCTGGTCTCAATTAATCTTTTCACCATGTATTCTGACTTAAAGGTGGAGACGAGTCATCAACAGTGGCTGCTGAAGATAGAGATAGAGATGACTGCAGCATAGGGCCCACTGACTAACACGATAGCCCGCTGACTAACACGATATCGTGCAGCACGATGACATGTCTAACCAAGTGGAATGCGTCTTTTTAAACTTGTTTTCTGCAGTCTAATAAAAACTTTTCTATCGCACTCACTTATGAAACTTGTCTTTTACAGCCGTCCAAAAGACTTATCAACAGAAGCCACTCTAAGATCCATCTAACGACATAACTCAAAAGACTCTCTTTTTACTCGCTCTTATATCAAATATTAACTGAGGAGAGGTGTCTGCTGCATACAACTTGTTTGCTATATTCATTCTAGAGACTTCTCTCTTGTGATCACACGTGAGACTTGTCTACATTATAATTACTCAGAAGGAATAATCACTCAGCAAACATGTCTCATATTTTAGCTACAGACAATAGTCTCATGTTATCACTCTTGAAAGGGGCCTGTCTACTATATTCACCCCATAAGGGGCCTGTCTACTATATTCATCCCATAAGGGACTTGTCTACTATATTCACCCCATAAGGGGCCTGTCTACTATATTCACCCAATAAGGGACCTGTCTACTATATTCACCCCATAAGGGACTTGTCTACTATATTCACCCCATAAGGGGCCTGTCTACTATATTCATCCCATAAGGGACCTGTCTACTATATTCACCCCATAAGGGACCTGTCTACTATATTCACCCCATAAGGGACTTGTCTACTATATTCATCCCATAAGGGGCCTGTCTACTATATTCACCCCATAGGGGGCCTGTCTACTATATTCACCCCATAAGGGACCTGTCTACTATATTCACCCCATAAGGGACCTGTCTACTATATTCACCCCATAAGGGACCTGTCTACTATATTCATCCCATAAGGGACCTGTCTACTATATTCACCCCATAAGGGACCTGTCTACTATATTCACCCCATAAGGGACCTGTCTACTATATTCACCCCATAAGGGATCTGTCTACTATATTCACCCCATAAGGGACCTGTCTACTATATTCACCCCATAAGGGACCTGTCTACTATATTCACCCCATAAGGGACTTGTCTACTATATTCACCCCATAAGGGGCCTGTCTACTATATTCATCCCATAAGGGACCTGTCTACTATATTCACCCCATAAGGGACCTGTCTACTATATTCACCCCATAAGGCAGTCTACTCTATTTACCCCATAAGGGATCTGTCTACTATATTCACCCCATAAGGGACCTGTCTACTATATTCACCCCATAGGGACCTGTCTACTATATTCACCCCATAAGGGACCTGTCTACTATATTCATCCCATAAGGGACCTGTCTACTATATTCACCCCATAAGGGACCTGTCTACTATATTCACCCCATAAGGGACCTGTCTACTATATTCACCCCATAAGGGACCTGTCTATTATATTCACCCCATAAGGGACCTGTCTACTATATTCACCCCATAAGGGACCTGTCTACTATATTCATCCCATAAGGGACCTGTCTACTATATTCACCCCATAGGGACCTGTCTACTATATTCACCCCATAAGGGGCCTGTCTACTATATTCACCCCATAAGGCAGTCTACTCTATTTACTTAATATGGGACCTGTCTATTTAACATCGATGTTGGCACTCAGTTGACAAGAAGGTTGGAGAGATTATAGGTGTGCAATCAGAACAAAAGCATTTAGCAAGTTGTTCTAATAAATATTCTTTCCGTGAATACAATGATATGTGGCTTGATGCAGAAGTAAAATTGATAATTGATAAGAGTTTTCTGAGTATAACAACATTGCCATGTGAGAAGATGACCAATCAATATGCACACGGACAATGAGACAGCAAGGATTACATAAATATCATCTTTTCAGCAATGTATTTGCAATCTCTCAGATCTTTTCCTCAATGCCTTAAGTGTGTCACACATTGGAGATCTTTCATGTTGGTGAAATAAGACAAAAAAACCTTTACCACGGCCACAATCCGACCCCCTGCAGCAAAATATCACGCTTTGCTAGAAGAATCCTCTAAAGGTCGAGGTTCACACAGAACAATGCGCCCAAGTCACTGGAGTCTGGTTAAGTTCAATACGGACCATAACGGCACTGTCAGACCGTGATCAATACATGCCGCCATGATGAAAACGAGACTTTTCTCAGTTCACCTTCACTCTTTTGTTTTGCTTGCTCTGTCTAACACCAAAAAAGCTGTCAGAGCAATTGTTTGAACAGACTTGTTTGGCAACTGTCACACAAATTAGCCTTTTTAAGGGGGTGCTGGTATTAGGTCTCTCAAATCCCCTTTTCCCAGAGTTTGATTCTCTACTTAAAGGATAAATCCTCCTTGGCACATCTCAATTATAAAAAAATAAATAAAAATGGGCAGCATTTATAAGCTGTTTCTATCTGAAAGCACATCTTTCCCTGCTTTAAATAATCACTGATAGATATATTTGTATCATTTGATAATTTTTTGTCAGATGTACAATATCAAAATTTTTAAATCCCATCCATCTTTTTAATACAATCCTCAAATATACATTGATGATATGGCAGTAAAATAATTATAATTCTTCCCGGCATGAACATCTCATAGTTGTTTGTGTCACTTTGCCATTTTGTCCATTAACCTATTCGGGTAAACAAAAATTTTGTCATGCACAAGTGTGAACATATGATGGCAATATTGTGCCCCACTTCTGATTGTTATTCTGCACTCATCTAAATGAGAGCAGATCACATGACTTAGGGAATCAAGTCACATGACTGAGTAAATCGAGTCACCTGACTGGGTGAATCGGGTCACATGACCAGGTGAATTGAGTCACATGACCGGGTGAACTCATAATGAAGCATATTTATTTACTGAATGAATGATGGAATACATTTACTGACATAAATAGATGTCTGGGTCGCATCTGGTGCTATTGCTATGTGTCATGTTTATGCACTTGAAACATCAAAGTGAATCAAAGCTCCCTCCGTCTTCTATTTATGTACAAATTCTCTAATAATTGGAAAATGGCCAAATCACCAATATATGTATGATGTCATTTAATGTTCAACACTTCTTTCTGAGCCTATTTTTCTGAGCTTTGTTTTATAGAGATAGTTTATATTTATGACTGTCCTTATCAAAGAGTATAAAAATAGATTTTTTTCCCATTGACACACCCTTATTATGGGTCATTTTAAGCTTAATGACTATTTTTGAAATAGAAAACTGTTGAATCGACTGGCACTAGATGTTAAATACTTGTACACATTAAAGTGCAGATTTTTTGGGCATCAATATCAAAACTGCAACACATGCTGTGAGCCATTCCTATGTGTTAAAATCAATTTTAATTTCAAATTAAGTGTTTTTCCTTGGCATGATTATTTCACATTTTATGGTATAGAATGCTTTGCAGTATAATAAGGCACTGAATACTGTGGCTAATATTTACATCAACTTATGCAAATTTATATCCTCAGTTTGTATAACTTCCATAACCTAAGCTTTTAGAACTTTCATTTCTTCAAAGTATAACTTTGATATCAATATGGCTTTCCTTTATACTTATGCATTATATATAAATTTGAATATATAGCATTCATATTGCGAGCATACTGCTTACACTGACCTTCAATGACCTGCTGTAAAATACACATCTTTATATACCTCAAGCTTTGCTTTATAGAGTTTATATTTATGACTCTCCTTATCAAAGAGTATAAAAATAGATTTTGCCCCGATGACGAAAATATGTTAGCAGAGAAAGAGACATTTAAGCAGAGCTATTAGTACCTACGTCAAAATGACAGTTTACGGACAGGTGCCGAAGCTTTCAAGCAATTTCTACATGTGCATCTGTCTATGGGCAATCATCTCCCAGAGACGTGGCTACCTTGGTATTGTCAGGCTAATGTGAGCACCACAGTTTAGCCAATACATTTAATCAGAGGACATGACCTTTCCTCAGTGCCCACACTCTCCTGCACATCTGAGACTAACTTTGCTTTCTTGCTTTTTATCTCTTTATGCTCGCTCACCATACTTTTTATGTACTTCATAAGATATAATATTGAAAAACGGTCAACTCATGAAAAGTGTATATATATATGTAAGAAAATGATCAATTTTAATTTGATCACACATTAAGTCATTTTCCATCATTCTATTTTTTTTATAAATGCTCATGGACTTTCTGTAAGAATTGTAGAAAAGAATGAGTTTTAATTCTTTTGATTGACACATGTTCTTTTTCTTTTGTACATACAAACTTTGCTAGAGTGTACCTAGTCAACTGGGTTGGCACAGACTAATGTCTGTGTTTAGGCGATACCAACAAGCCAACTGCTAGTAGCTATCATATTGTTTCAAATAATTCCGGAGCCAGATTTGTCCGTTTGATCTAATTAAACTGGATTAAGAACTCAAAGATTTTAAATAAATAAACACCTTCCCAATAAAGACCCTGGCAAATACTTGTGTCCATATTCTATTTATGAGAAAAGCGGTTGAGAAATCTATATCTCAGAGAACATTTGAATATAAAAGGCTTATTCATTAAAAAATAGTTAAATTGAAAATCATGTGACACATTCAATCTGAATGGTGACTTAAAATTGAGAAAATTCAACTTTCACACAAAAGAAAATAACTGATATTTTATAAAAAGAGATAATGATCAATCTGAATATCATGAAAAGGTCAAATTGAACCTCAGAACATATTTTACTTAGGCATCACTCTAAACGGTCAACTTGAATATCATAGAAAATGGTCAACTTGAATATCACAGAAAATGGTCAACTTTAATACCATAGAAAAATGTCACTTTAAATATCACGGGAATTGGTCAACTTGAATATCAAATACCCATACATGATATAACTGTGCATCACACACATGCCCATGGATATCATACAGACCCATACATCATGGATTACCATGAATTACCATGATGTAAAGCTAAAACTCTTCACAATGTTGGTATAATTGGTTCTTTTCTTTGGAATAATCTTGCATTATAACATTAATATTACAGATTATGACTCTATTGAAGTAAATTAAAATTCCAACACCTGATAATAAAATAATGTACTTAGGCTTTTTTGGTTTAATTCACCTTTTCGCAACAAAATTCATGAATAAATAAAAAGATTATTTCATTTGTCCCTTCCACTCTCCTTAATATTTTGACTTTTTCATTCCAATGAGACCAAGATGAAGTTAATTAGTGCAGCAGATGATCTGTATGAAATAATTAATTACTTTATTATTTCTATTCATATTGATGATAATGGTTTTAACCAAAAAATATGAACAGTTAAATGTGGATTCCAAAAATTATTTGAAAGTATAACTAGCATTTGCAAATGCATTAGATATGTGTGCGTGTGTGTGAGTGTGTGTGTGTGTATGTGTGTGTGTGTGCGCGCGCAATATTCATAACTCTCTTAAATCATGGCACATTTACAAATCCTGCTTACTGATTCTAAATCTATTCATGAGAAGACCCCAAAATCCAAATGAATATAATGAAACGGATCTTCAAAGCACTCAAGTCTGTATGCAAAAGTTATTATTTAAAGTTCCTTTAAAAGGGAGGATGGCTAGGGCGTTAGTTAGGGGTACAAGCATTTCAGCTGCATTTCAACTTACTTCAGCTGCATTTCAACTTACTTCGGCTGCATTTCAACTTACTTTAATTGCATTTCAAAATACATTTTTAACAGAATTGTGAGGGGATACATCATCCTTAATATACAACCCTTAATTGCTTGCTTCTATCATCAATATCTGATCAGTAGTATGTCAGTAGTTTGTCCTATTTCAGCTCTTCTCAGAGTGCTTTAAGTTTGACATTTTCCAGTTCTGCCCATATGCCATAACAGATATAAAATGGGTTTCTCATTTCCTTTCTCTATGTGCAAATACAAAAATTCTATGTGATTCATCTTGAAACCCCTCGCTATGCTTAAAAGCAAAAGTTCAATGGACAAAGCATGTTGGCACTATGATATTTCCATATGTGAAGGTCGTATGATTTAATGTCCTTTACATATGCAGGTTCCATCACCCAGCAGGGAACCCTTGTATAAAGACTCATTGAATTTTCCTTGTGTATGCGGTGCGTAGCTAAATTGATTTTCATTGCAGTGCGTCAGGTGATTTCTCTGGAGGTTCGGACCCAGATGGGCAAATCTTGGACTCGTGCCAGCAGCGGGCGAGGTAAAATCGCAAAATAGCATGTCAAGGCAAGGGTTCTTATAAATAATAAAACATATACAACAGAAACACACATCTATACCCCATTCAACACTACTGGCATATTTTAAACAGTTTCACCATAGTTTTCTTTTTAGGTTTTCATATAACCATCCCACACAATATAAGATGCAAGCAATTTTCTTAATGCTCGGTACAGAAACATAATATCGCCAACACATCATTCTCTATGATCTAAAATCCATTCTCATTATGAATTTTATCTCTTATTTTCAATACACTTTCTTTAGTTCATGTCAAGACAATTTCTGCTGTATTTCAAGTTAATTAATTTCAAGTGTATTTTGTGGGACACTGTACTTTACAAACAGAAACCTTTTCTTCCTATTCTGATTGCATTAGCATATTAGCCATAAAACCAAATAATGACTAAAACATAAGCATAAATATGAAAGACATGGACAAATATAGAATCTCTTAATCAATTCATCCCAGACATCAACCTATAAAATATCCTTTGATTTAAACACTATTAAAAAATAATTGGTTCTTTATACTATTCTTTTTCATAGAAAATCAAGGTTTATAGTCAAACCTCTTCAACTCCTCATTGAAATATTTAAACTCAAGTGTTTTGTAACATTAAATGAATCACTCAATGAGTATGCTTATTGCTATGATTTGCTTGTGAGAGAGGCTAAACTGTTAGAGAAATTTATCATGAGTGATGCAAGATCAATTACTTTGTATTTCATGACATCTATTTCTGATATGCATTATGAGGAATTTTTGGCGAGTATTTCAAATTTAAAAAAATCTTCGTATTTCATGACATCTATTTCTGATATGAACTATGAGGAAGTATTTCAAATCAAAAACTTCTTTTAGATAGTTTAGGCTTGAACGTAAATGCTAACCCAAAAATGGATGCTATTTTCTGATACATAGTTGTAGTAGTATGTCTGGTATCAGGCGAATACCAAGTCAGTTGCATTCATTTTTTTAGATGTTTTTCACAATAATATTTCCTGTGTCACATATTAAGTTCCATACCACAACGGTTCTGTGAAACATTTGTCACCTTCTCCAAATGAAGATGATGCAAGGTCATACTGTAGATCAGGATTCAGACAAACCCAATATCTTTATCAATGGTGATTCAATCACCAACCAGGTGCTGTGCCCAGCTATTGAATTACTGAATGGAAAAAATATCATTTTACTGATGAGCTTAACAAAATTTAATTTTAACCAAAATGTAATTCTGTTTGCTATTGAAGTTCTCCTCTGCATTTGGAATTTCACAGTTTGTCTGCATATTTTTTTCTTGGTCAGCAATTTATGCTGCATGCGAATTGAAATTTGCTTTGTCTCTGATGATGTTGCACTAATATTTAAGCGAAGCAAATAACATGATGTTAACAATGCACAAAATATGTATTGTAGACATTCACAATATAATGCATAAACACTTAAAAGTTCATTGTTGGCTTTTATTAAATATCAGAGAAATTTCAACATACGTCTCTGTCTAGAAGGGCGATGGTGTGCTGATGTGTGGTTAAGGCGGTGATGTTTCTATCAGGCCTTAAATAGACTACGTGCCCATGTCTAATCAGGAGTAATACACCCAAATGCCGTCAACCAACAGCTCCTGTCCACAACACTTCCGGGTGTCGTCTTTTCACTGTGCTGTTTACCTACTTGGGTCAAAATACTGAGACCTCCCTATGAGACAATGTAAAGATATGTGTCGCGTGTGGTCTCGGGCCTCGTCCGTCAGCCTCCAGCTTGGCATATATACCTCCTTCATATTAAGCTCTTCTTTAAAAATATGTACAATATTCAAATAAAATACTGTTTAAATTTTTAGCATACTTTAACTCAATGAAGAAACTCAGATATGAGTTCAGATGACTTGACTCTGATTCATTCAATAATAACCAATTTCTTTTATGCATCAACTAAAACAACTAAAAACTAAGGTTTTCATGAGTAAAGACGTGAGGTACATCATAGAACCAAACATCACGAACTGAATAGGAGTAAATATCTCTTCACACGGTTCTTTGTAATTTCTGCTTAATGCTGAAGCACATATTGCCAAGTGGATGGTACAGATGAAGGAGTACAATCTGATAAAGAAGTTTCCCATTAAGATAGAATGGGATCTCCATCTCCAACATTAGATGATACTGCATTGGAAAATACACTAACACCCAAGACGGCCCTTTTTAATTTCTGGTTTTCATAACAAATGTATTGGCTACAGTATCATGCTCAAGGTGGCTTTGCCTTGAAAAATTGTCTCCATATCTGTTTATTCACTTTAGTCAAGGATGCTGATTTTTCCTGCTTGCTTTATGAAAATATCCTTTTGACAGAATGATGTTTTGAGTGTTTCTGATTATTGTTGTCATTCCTTTGCATGAGTATGCATTACAAAATGAAAACTGGAAACAGAGTAAGTACAAAAACTCAAAGCTCCACTCCGATATAAATTGTAATCTAATAATAGATTCATATAAATTCCTATTGTCAGACAAGTTGCTAAGGCCAAACTTATTCAGTAATTAGCTTCACAGACCACTGCTCAGTCTAAAGGTGTGCCTGCAGAAATATAAACTAACAATTTCATTTAATTTTACTCTAACTTCTCAAGATGTAGCAAAAAATATCAAAATATTGGAATCAGTACTATGTAAAAATCTGAGTTATTTAATGGAAAATTTAATACCGGTAATGATTTTTTATGATTCATCCAAAAAGTCATTATAAAATAGCAAAGATGGTCTATCTTGGGGACCATATATCACCACAGTTTTGAGAAGACCAAGATGAGCATCTTAAGTGCATAACATCCCTGATACTGATGATGGCTATTACCTTAATAGACTTCCACTTCAATTTATGTGTGAATGATAAATACCATCTATGTATCTGATCAAACATTTAAAGATGAATCACATTTCTCATTTTTGTAATACTGATACGCCTTACTTGGTGTCTGGAAACTGACCTCTTGTGAATCTGAATGATTGTATACGTACCTGAAAAGACATAAAGAAACATGATAAGTAATCATCATGACATATTATCAAATAACAATAATTCTGCAGAAGCCTGTGAATACCAATAGTGATCTAAAACCACTAAACATAACATTTTTAGGTAAGAATAATGATTCTAAAAATAATTACAATTGGGGTTCTTCTTTATTGTCTGACATACACAATTAACTACAAGATGAGTTTGTATTTTATCACATTATGTTCACCTAGTTTGAGGTTTTATTTGGGATGTTCAAACATGTTGGTATTTAAGAGATTCTGAGTGAGTAAGGAACTTAACCATGACAGCATTGCTGGATTTCCATCAAGCCTTGAGCAGCCACCGAAGTGAGACAAGTGTTACACTGCGGAACCGCAGACAGAACAAAGCTTCATGGTCACGACGAGGCACAAGTTTGGAATGATTTAAGGAGGTCATACGAACCTAAAGCTCCAAAAGGATAAATGCTTCTTAATTGTGTGACCAAATAATGTGTTTGCATTGACTGCTTACTTTTGTCTTACATGACAAAACTGTCATTGAGGTCAGTGACAATGTTTGCATAAAGTGACGATGTTTTTGTGAAGAAAAAAGATATTTTCTTTTCACAAATATTGCACAAAATTTTGAGGCCATGATATCAGTTTTGAAAAATATCTACACAAAAATTTCTTTAACATTTATACACGTTTCATCAAGACATGGTCTGAGGCACTGATGGTCTCTTGAAGCCGAGTGGACAGCCAGGTGGGGTGGTAAACGAGTCAGAATCCAGAACTCCTCGTCCGCTGATCTCCTCCACCTTAATGCTCCTATCAGGGATTAAGCCAAACGAGCCAATGTCTGCCAAACTCACAGAAATGTATCACCCAGCTGTTTAACCTGAGTCTTGGTCTTACTGTTTTCCATTATGAAAATCGATACAATTTAAAGCTACGATCTTGAGTCTATAAATCTAGTGTTGATGGTTTTCCTTCTGCGCTCCTATATCATAGACGTCATTAAGAACGGTCTAGCGGGTACTTAAGAACGGCAAATTCTCTGCAGGAAGATATCTTTTCACTGCAGTAAAAAGCTGCGAAGTGTATCGTCTGATCTTTGTGTAGTGTGCTTTAGTCACTTTTCAATATTGGTTGATTTTGTTATCAGGGCCTTGCGCTTGCTAGGAGCCACCTTCTCCGCCCATGTTAACAAGATGTCGATTCTAAATATCTACCACGATAAAGTGGCATTCCAGACACCAGACCAAAATGGATTTTTAATCTACTGGTATCTGCTTACCAGGTCTCTAGAGTTTTTGTTGATGTCAGCAGATTGTTCAGGTTTTGAATAGAAAAATATATCACACATTTGCATCTTCCCACAGCACTCTAAAAATCTTTCAGACTTGATCAATTTTCAAGAAAACCAGTGGAAAGAAGGGCTCTAATATTCTTTTCACCATGTACGTCACATCTAATACCTGCGACAGACCTGCACACAGTCCTTATAAAATAAAACCAGTTCCTGAACATTCACAGTAGGAA
Source organism: Amphiduros pacificus (assembly GCA_949316495.1). Classification (NCBI taxonomy): domain Eukaryota; kingdom Metazoa; phylum Annelida; class Polychaeta; order Phyllodocida; family Hesionidae; genus Amphiduros; species Amphiduros pacificus. The sequence continues at coordinate 32,952,772 of OX439009.1, read as the reverse complement.
TGACCTTAGTCAAGCCACATAAAACTCTAAACAGTTATTCATACAAGGCTTTTTCTTTCTTTTCATCAAATATCAAATAATTATATGTTATGTTTCATTTTACAGTCTGGGCAACATACTTTGTTTCTGAAAAATATATGATTACAAACCATAACAAACATGAATGGCTGTCAGATATTTGTTTTTTGAATGCAAAGAGAGATGAGCCATGACAGAAAAGTTTCCCCTCAAAAGTTATTTCTAATATGAACAAAACAAACCACAAAACACTCATTTGAGCTAAATTCCAAACAAATAGTTGAAACTGTTTGTTATTTTTATTAATTTGTATAAAAAAATGTCTGGATGGGTAGTGAATAGGTCATTTGAACACATCAAAATTAATAAACAGACATCTTTTTTATGAGAACAAAATTTCATCATTTAAATCTCCACCGCTTTGAAACTAGCACTGTCTCTATCAGGGTGTAGTCAGACCAAAAAAAAAAAAAAAAACTTCAAGCACCAGTCTTGACAGAATTCTTTCATCTTCCATAATAATGTTGATTTTATTCTATCAGTATGATCAAATACAAGAGAAGATATCTTGCTGCCAGACAGAGCCCCTTGACGCTGGTCTGCAGTGTTCTTGGCGGTTTGTACGAGGCAGAAAGTTTGCATGGTGATATGTGGGACAAAGGACCTGTCTGTACCGCAGGGACACAACATAGCCATGAGCCCAAATGGAATTGTAAGTCTATAATCCCTGCTGCAGAACAATACATAGATAGAGCAGGCTGGGTGGAGGAATCCGGTCCAATGCCGTCGATCTCTAAGTAGTCTTACCAGCTAATCCAGCTTAACATGATCACAACATATTGCTTGACCACTGAATATAGAACTGTTATAAAAATATATATGATTGGTGTCAGACATAAAGTTGAGATGTTAAGGTTATGGAATCGACTAATTAATATAGACCAGAATAGAATATTAAGAAAAGTATTCAACTGGGACAAGAGATTATGTAAAAGGAATTGGTGCAATGAGGTTAAACAATTGTGTATAGATTTGAATGCTCAAGAACAGTATAGCAGAAATATGCCTGTTAATGTCAACACAGCTAAAGATATTTTTCATGATAATGTATGTACAAACTGGATTAATGATAAGACTGTGGTTCCTAAATTAAGATTTTATAATATATTCAAGTCAGAATATAAACCAGAAAAATATGTAACAGAAATATATAATAGAATGCAAAGATCTGCTATTGCACAGTTAAGATGTGGTATTTTGCCCTTGAATATTGAAACAGGAAGGTACCAAAATATACCTATTGAATACAGATATTGCTTATTGTGCGAGGATGATGTTGTGGAGTCTGAAATTCATTTCCTTCTATATTGTGGTAAATATGCTCTTTTGAGATATGATCTGTTTAACAGAATAAGATGTATATTTCCATATTTTGATATTGAAGATGATGATGTAAAAGTAAGACTTTTAATGTCAGATGAAGCAATCAAACTCACTGCTCAGTTTGTAAATAATGCATTTGATACTAGACAAAAGACAATATATGTACAGTCTTAATTGATCTTAATTGACTTAATTTCATGTGAGCTAAAAGTGAATTGTAAGTCCACTGGGCTGGATGTATTTTACAGCCTATGCGCTGTATTGTATACATATTTCACTATAATAAAGATATATTGAATTGATTGAATTTGAATTGATTATGATAAAAATGGTACAGCACCTGTTTCTAGGGAACTAAATATATATATAAATTTTGCCAAATAATTTTGATGTGTTATGCAATAGTCTACAAGTGATTTAAAATATTGACCACAGAAGTTGGTGCAGATATGTTTGCATCCTGGCACTGAAGGTGGCCTTGCTGGGTTAGCACATTCTATTGATCTGAGGCTGAGCGATGCATTTCAGATCAGACTCCGTACACTGATGTCTTCTTGCCTGTCTTCCGGGCCATCTCTTTCTCTCCACGACAACAAACATATTCCTCACTGACAGAAAAAGGTCAGACAATTCCAACCTGTCAATATCCTGACTGACTGGAAAAGATTTGCTATTCAGCACAAGGCTAATACACTATGAGAAGTGTGGTGTTCGCTTTCCATTTATCAAACATGAAAAAATGACCTTAAAAAGAAAGTGCTTTGCTCATTTCAGAGAGTTTCAATTAAGACATTCTGCAATAATGACGCCTTGCAGACCTTCAAGTACATCAAGAATTTCTCATCAGGAGTAATGGCGTTTTACTTTTACCCCATCTTCTGCACAACTTCACAGTTCACAGCCACTCAAGCCATGTAAAACAAGGAAAACACATCATTGAAACACGCTGAAAAGAATATGGCATTTCACGCTCAGAGGACAGAATGGCTCTCGACAGATGGAGAAATGCAACAGATTTCCTTGACAGTCAAAAAGCATATTGATCAGACAGAGGAAAGCAGATCTAATATTTTACACCACCATTGAACAAGATTATGAAGCAATTATGATTTGATACACAAAATGGCCATCTTTACAAGCTTCCTCAGTCTAGTCCACATAGCCATGTGATCATGTGTATTTGTGTGATCATATAAAATCAAGCCCATGATGTGCCTGTTTTTATTCTTGTTTTACTTGGATTGTCAGATTAAATTATGCTTTATAATGCAGAACAAGCAAGAAAATAGTATTGTCTAAATTTGAGGTAGTACACACACTTCCCTTTTAATAACCATTATTTGTATTAGTAATTCTCTTTTAATCCCCATTACTTCCATTCTGAGTGGGTTTTTTCTTTTAACTTGGAATTAAATACAGAATTTTTATCCTTCAATTGGCATAAAAGTATTGATTTAATTAGTTCATTCTCAGTACAAATATAGATATTTCAATATGCCTTTTGCATCAGATGTTAGTTGTTGTTATGGGCCAAAAAGGGAAAATACACCTGCTTTGGGTGAAATGATTTTTGATGTCGTTTGATGAGGTATTCAATGTCATGATGAATGTTAAATATTCCATTTCCTCTGTGTTCTGATGGCTTTTTGGAGAACAAAATTCAATCAGAATAAATAAAATTGAAAGATTACAATCCTTTGAAAACCTGACAATTATCTTTTAAATCAAGCCAGCAATTCCTTATTGTCTTCTCAAGATGTCTCAGCATTTAGGTAAAATTCTAACTTGTCTTTAACCACTCAACATGAGATTCCATGCTTCTTCCACATCTGGCCACAATTCACAACAGTCGGCAATTCATTTGAAATCTTCACCCCATAGTTAAGAGAAAATATAGTCCATTTCTGTCAAAAGATATTTTAACAGCCACAAAAACTGTGAAAATCCAAAGAAGCTTACACTGCAGTATTTACAATCATGACCAGAAAAGATGATAAACGCCCTTTCTATGCCTCAGAGGAGGACAAAGGATATGACAGCTTACAGTCAGCTGCAGAAAGCTAAAGGATATGAAAGCTTACAGTCACCTGCAGAAAGCTAAAGGATATGACAGCTTACAGTCAGCTGCACAAAACTAAAGGATATGACAGCTTACAGTCACCTGCAGAAAGCTAAAGGATATGACAGCTTACAGTCAGCTGCACAAAACTAAAGGATATGACAGCTTAGTCACCTGCAGAAAGCTAAAGGATATGAAAGCTTACAGTCACCTGCAGAAAGCTAAAGGATATGACAGCTTAAAGTCACCTGCAGAAAGCTAAAGGATATGACAGCTTACAGTCACCTGCAGAAAGCTAAAGGATATGACAGCTTACAGTCAGCTGCAGAAAGCTAAAGGATATGACAGCTTACAGTCAGCTGCAGAAAGCTAAAGGATATGAAATCTTGCAATCAGCTGCAGAAAGCTAAAGGATATGACAGCTTACAGTCACCTGCAGAAAGCTAAAGGATATGACAGCTTACAGTCACCTGCAGAAAGCTAAAGGATATGACAGCTTACAGTCACCTGCAGAAAGTTAAAGGATATGACAGCTTACAGTCACCTGCAGAAAGCTAAAGGATATGACAGCTTACAGTCACCTGCAGAAAGCTAAAGGATATGACAGCTTACAGTCACCTGCAGAAAGCTAAAGGATATGAAAGCTTGCAGTCAGCTGCAGAAAGTTAAAGGATATGACAGCTTAGTCACCTGCAGAAAGCTAAAGGATATGAAATCTTGCAGTCAGCTGCAGAAAGCTAAAGGATATGAAAGCTTAAAGTCACCTGCAGAAAGCTAAAGGATATGACAGCTTACAGTCACCTGCAGAAAGCTAAAGGATGTGACAGCTTACAGTTACCTGCAGAAAGCTAAAGGATATGACAGCTTAAAGTCACCTGCAGAAAGCTAAAGGATATGACAGCTTACAGTCACCTGCAGAAAGCTAAAGGATATGAAATCTTGCAGTCACCTGCAGAAAGCTAAAGGATATGAAAGCTTACAGTCAGCTGCAGAAAGCTAAAGGATATGACAGCTTACAGTCATCTGCAGAAAGTTAAAGGATATGACAGCTTACAGTCACCTGCAGAAAGCTAAAGGATATGACAGCTTACAGTCACCTGCAGAAAGCTAAAGGATATGAAAGCTTACAGTCATCTGCAGAAAGCTAAAGGATATGACAGCTTACAGCAACCTGCAGAAAGCTAAAGGATATGAAAGCTTACAGTCAGCTGCAGAAAGTTAAAGGATATGAAATCTTGCAGTCAGCTGCAGAAAGCTAAAGGATATGAAAGTTTACAGTCAGCTGCAGAAAGCTAAAGGATATGAAATCTTGAAGTCAGCTACAGGAAGCCCAAACTTATGACAGCTTAAAGTCAGCTGTGTTAGGCCTAAGTAGGTTGAAGTCAGGTTACCAAGCTCTTCTTACCATGGCAGACTCCAGCAGAGAATGTCACCTTTGTTGTATAATATCTTCATTTTACTGACAATCATTATCAATTTAAGTTCATTCTTCACTCAGTCTCATTGACTTGTATTATAAGATGCATTTGTCAATAACTTGCTTGATACATGTTTGGGGTGGAGCATGGATTATTCCCATCGCTACACATTCCTCTCAGGCCTACGCCTTTATTGACCAGTTTTAAAACAAAAAATACAAAAAATGAGATATTGAGTTCTGAATAAGCTCTATGGGCTTCAGTGAACGAGAGCACAGCAGAGCAAACAAACGCCACTTTGTCTGCGGCAATCTTTGACGTATGATGCGCTTTCTGTGCATGCAGTAACTACCCTAACTGGCTAGGCTAGCACAAGCCTAGCATGCTTGGTCTCAGCTGTTCCCTCCGTCTTTGAAATGTAATCATCCAATGGCATTGGTCCCCGAGAGCTTCGTCCCTTCATGCCCATCACTCTCATCACATCGCTATGACCCTATCTAATTTCATCAGTTTTTTTCATTTTATGACTTACTTGAAGGTTTCCATAATCAAACCAACAAAAATGGGATATTCACTTTTTTCAAATTAAAACTGCCATAGAAATGTGATTAGGCAAGGAGCAACCACCAGGCTGAGGTCGTCCTTTGAATGTTTTGTTACATTGTCGGTGCAAATCTCATCTCTATTGATATGAGCCATTTTGTCTTCCGAACATTGCCATGGAACAAATGATTTTGTTGTTGAAAAAATGACATCAAATGAAATCATACATAATGCATAAAAGTAGTTTGGCTTCTTTGAGAGTAATTAATTCACCAGGTATGACAACATTCCGTGTGAGTTTTACCAGGTATGCTAAACTCCACTTAGGTGTATAGCAGTCAGTGCATAACACAGTGGTAAAATTTGCACTCACATTGAAATGAGCAAATGAATAAATTAGTGAATCTACGTTCACAAAATTTAAGAAAATCTACATTGGTGATTTCATATAAAAATTAGGTTGAAATCAGACTTTTAATCAAATTGCCTGTAATTAAATGTTAAAAGTATTTTCATAACCTTTATTATAATGTAGACAGTATATTTCTTTCATTATACCACAACAAATAAGGGCACAAATTTCATTGGAATATGATCTGATTAAAAAAAACAAAGGAGCGTTGAAGATAAAGGTTAGGTCATATGACCTTGACCTCTGTCGCAGTGAATATGGAAGAGCGCACCAAACATACGCCCGGATTCCCAGTGTCTTTATGGCGGAGATGTCGTGGAATAAAAGCGGAAGGTTGGCTCATGTTAAATGCCACAAGGAATAGAATCTGGTGTGGACTTAAATGATGAAATTTCATAGAGACTGGGGAGGCATCACTCTGTAAAGCCTGAATATAGACCTGTACAGATCACAGATACATATTCCTGCACAGACAATGGGACACAATGTCTCCCTCTATACCACTGGGAAATAATTTTGTACAGCCTGAACATATATTATGGAATGACCAAAGGAACATTCTTACATACTTGGACTAGTGGGTATAATTCTATAGACTTTTAGCTATAATCCTATGGAGGTTAATAGATATATTCAGGTCCAGACTATTTGCTATAATCTTGGATATAATCCTATACAGATTACAGGCCATAATACTACATGTATGTATTGTGTGGTTGACTGTTATGTGCACTGTACTATGCATGAGTGGTAGTTGTTTAATTAAGTGTAGTGCTCTGTAATCATGTCAGGTCTAAGAAGGTCACACACAGGGCTGAGAGCTGAGGACCTCATCTCACCTGACCAGAATCCTACCACCCAGACTCACAGCATAGAAGGTTACACACAGGGCTGAAAGCTGAGGACCTCATCTCACCTGACCAGAATCCTACCACCCAGACTCACAGCACAGAAGGTCACACACAGGGCTCAGAGCTGAGGACCTCATCTCACCTGACCAGAATCCTACCACCCAGACTCACAGCACAGAAGGACACACACAGGGCTCAGAGCTGAGGACCTCATCTCACCTGACCAGAACCCTACCACCCAGACTCACAGCACAGAAGGTCACACACAGGGCTGATAGCTGAGGACCTCATCTCACCTGACCAGAATCCTACCACCCAGACTCACAGCATAGAAGGTCACACACAGGACTCAGAGCTGAGGACCTCATCTCTCCTGACCAGAATCCTACCACCCAGACTCACAGCACAGAAGGGCACACACAGGGCTGAAAGCTGAGGACCTCATCTCACCTGACCAGAATCCTACCACCCAGACTCACAGCATAGAAGGGCACACACAGGGCTCAGAGCTGAGGACCTCATCTCACCTGACCAGAATCCTACCACCCAGACTCACAGCATAGAAGGCCACACACAGGGCTCAGAGCTGAGGACCTCATCTCACCTGACCAGAACCCTACCACCCAGACTCACAGCACAGAAGGGCACACACAGGGCTGAGAGCTGAGGACCTCATCTCACCTGACCAGAATCCTACCACCCAGACTCACGGCACAGAAGGTCACACACAGGGCTCAGAGCTGAGGATCTCATCTCACCTGACCAGAATCCTACCACCCAGACTCACAGCACAGAAGGGCACACACAGGGCTGAGAGCTGAGGACCTCATCTCACCTGACCAGAATCCTACCACCCAGACTCACAGCATAGAAGGCCACACACAGGGCTCAGAGCTGAGGACCTCATCTCACCTGACCAGAACCCTACCACCCAGACTCACAGCACAGAAGGGCACACACAGGGCTGAGAGCTGAGGACCTCATCTCACCTGACCAGAATCCTACCACCCAGACTCACGGCACAGAAGGTCACACACAGGGCTCAGAGCTGAGGATCTCATCTCACCTGACCAGAATCCTACCACCCAGACTCACAGCACAGAAGGGCACACACAGGGCTGAGAGCTGAGGACCTCATCTCACCTGACCAGAATCCTACCACCCAGACTCACGGCACAGAAGGTCACACACAGGGCGCAGAGCTGAGGACCTCATCTCACCTGACCAGAATCCTACCACCCAGACTCACAGCACAGAAGGTCACACACAGGGCTGAAAGCTGAGGACCTCATCTCACCTGACCAGAATCCTACCACCCAGACTCACGGCACAGAAGGTCACACACAGGGCTGAAAGCTGAGGACCTCATCTCACCTGACCACCGAGACTCTCAATGTGTCATATGTCAATCATACATATGGAGGCATGTTGAGAAGTGCTTGTTTACATCTCGACTGAAAATTCTCCTTTAAATCTTCCTCATATAGAGTTTTGGTCAATTTATCATAAGATATCATAAAAAAGAAGAACAAAGTGAATGGTGTTACTGATGTGGTATGAGTGCAGACACAACAGCGACCATTGATTCTGACACACGAAATAAGCACACATGGTCACACAACCAATCGAGTTTGTCATCTTGTACGGCGGCTATGTATTAGATTTCAGGCTAGCAAATCCAATGTATGGAGGAGAGGGGGGTAACACGGGAAGTGGAGGATTGTAGAGGCACTAGAGGATGGGTTAGCATGGTAATGCCTCAAAGCCTCACACCATGCCACACAGCCTGCAGATGTGTTAGCTTAGTAATGCCTTCAAGCATTCAGGCTGGGTGACATCCAGACGCCACATTCTCACAAACCGGGGCTGGATCAAAGTAAATTTTATCATATGAGGCTGCAACAAATTGCTTTTGATTTTGATTAAGATTGAAGGATTTCTCTGGCTCTTATGTTGCAACTGCCAATAGAGAGAGAAACACAATCAAATTTTCTCCAATTTGACTTTATTCAATAAAACTGGTAAAAAGGTCCCTAGCCATAAACCGTGGTTTTCGTCCATACCAAAATGGAGTAAAAAGATCTCTAAAGAACATGCTATGGCTCTGTGAAATTTGGCTAATATTTCTGGTCTATGATAAGTGCCGATCAGCGATGTGGCTATTACCTTAAATGACAACCTTATATGACATCGCATGACCACATCATGTTATCAGCCTCCTAAATCAATGTTTAAGGCAAATGAGATTATTGATATTGGATCAGCCTCAAATGGATCAGCTGTATCAAGGTAGGCCTCCCAGTGAATGCAGTATTGTACAGAGCGCAAATCCTAATTTGAGATTAATCCATTATCTGACCATAGTACTGCACCCATTTTGGGATTCTATGCCATAATACTGCATCAATGCTAGGATATTAAGCATATTTCTCTCTTAATGTCAGGGCACTGCTCCCTATTACTGCATCAATGCCAGGTTACCTCACCATATTGCTTCACCAATGTTAGGATAACCCACCATATTACTTCACTAATGCTAGGATACCACAATATTACTGCATCAATGCTAAGATACCACACCATATTGCTTCACCAATGCTAGGATAACCCACCATATTACTTCACCAATGCAATTACTCTATCAATACTAGGATTCTATACCACATTGCTGCATCAATTCTAGGATGCTTACACCATTTTACAGCATCAATGTTTGGGTACTTCACCATATGCATATCATACAATATGAAATGTGTTCATCAAGTTAACAAGCTTATAAAGTGTTTTGGATTTGATGAAGGCAACACACACCTTAGGGTGTTTCATTTTTCGGACTTTTTTTCCGATCAAGCTGCTCATTAAAAGAAATGATCCCTGATATGTAGTAAACCCACAGAAAAAATTTAAGACCAATCGATCAACTTTTAGACCCCCCCCTACCACCTTGTATGTTTGACCTCGGAAATCAGTGCTCGCTGGCCATTTTCTGGTTAAAATTCAAGTCTCATTGCCTCATAATTTCATTTTATTCAACTCAGGTAGTGTCTGTGTCACACAAATGTAGTTTTAAAGGTTACTTAATATTTCAAGATCATTCCCATTTAATTTGGGTCAAAAACATTCAAATTTAAGACATTAATTCTGAAAAATATACATTTTCAAATTAATTTCACACTCATATCGGATAAATTTTTCATATTATTTCCACATTAACTTCAAATTGAGAATTATATTATAGTATGAAAGTTCACAGATTTGTCTCCATTTCATTTTTAGCTCTGCTGAGACTCAAAGAGCTTTAGGAGTGGGGAAAATGTCTGTCTGTCCGTCCGTCTGTCAAAATTTCTTTGAAAGTCTTCTTCTCCAAAACTACCAGTAATATATGTTTCAAATTTGTCCTTCACTCCCATTTCTGCTACATCTTTGACAAATGCCACTACTTTAACTATAGCTGCCATTTGTTTGTATTCCTCATCATCTTGCCAGTGCTCTGGTGGTAAATGGAGCCATCTTCCATCCACTCAGGAGTTCAAACAGGAGCCATGACTGTGACCCAATCTGGGAGTAGTGAGATATTTCCCTGTTAAAGCATGTTTCTTTGGGAAGAATGGTTTTCTGGAATGAATAGAGAGGGCTAGGCATAGCTAGAAGTTGTGTGATAATTGCAGTCTTCATCCCATCATTCAATGATCTGTCAAACAAGACAAATACTACTCAGTCAGATACCACAAATGACTTAGCATAGAGTTCTTGACCACGATAGCTATGGATGATGCATCAACTGCCTAAATTATATGACATAACATGGTGTAAGAGAATTTGGAGAACAATTTATGCTTAATGTTAAAATGGATATGTGAAAGATAAATTTTAAACTGTGAATTAATAGCCTCAGAATCATATCACATCTGATAGTCACACATATCTCACAGCCCCAGATTAAAATGTGGACCTGGAGCAGCCCAGCATGCCTAAAGAAACCAAGGTCCATGGAACAGGGAAATGTACTGGGCCATCCTATCAAAGTCAGCCAGTATTGCAGGTGTAATGAGACCTTTTGTTGAATAAGATCAAGGCATAGACAAATTTGCCATGTGAGCTCCACATTCTCTTCATCATGCCTGATTTCTTGCCTCAGCATTGTATATCATGAATATGGCAAAACTGGCTGATGAAACATGACCAGATCTCATCACACCTGAAATACTGGTTGGCAATAATAGTTTAGACCAGCACATTGCCCTGTTTCATGGGCCTTAGTTTCTTCAGGTACACTTGGTTGCTCCAGCTCCGAATTTAGATCTCCAGCTGTGGGAGGATATGTGTGACTATGAGATGTGATATAATTCTGAGGCTATTAATTCACAGTTTGAAATTTATCTTTTGCATATCCATTTTAACAATAGATATAAATGTTTCTCCCAATTTCTCTTACACCATGTATGTCATATATTTTAGGCAGTTGATGCATCATCCATAGCTGTCGTGGTCAAGAACTCTATGCTAAGTCATTTTTGGTATCTCTGGTGGTATTTGTCTTGTTTGACAGATCATTGAATGATGGGATAAAGACTGTCATTGCCACACAACTTCAAGCTATGCCTAGTCCTGCTCTATTCATTCCAGAAAAAACCAGTCTTCCCAAGGAAATGTCTCACTACTCCCCAATTGGGTCACAGTCATGGCTCCTGTTTGAACTCCTAGGAATGGATGGAAGATAGCTCCATTTACCACCAGAGCACTGGCAAGATGATGAGGAATACAGACAAATTGCAGCTATTGTAAAAGTAGTGGCATTTGTCAAAGATGCAGCAGAAATGGGAGTGAAGGACATCCAGGATTAAGCTAACTCTGCAAAGAAGGGAGCTCACAGAGGTCTCATTGTCCATGTCTCTTCTTCACACAGACTTAAAATTCCATAATTCCTTAAAAATGAGATGGAGACAATTCTGTGAATTTTCACACTAACATATAATTCTCAATTTGAAGTTAATGTGGACATAATGTGAACATATGTATCCGATATGAGTGTGAAATTGATTTGAAAATGTATATTTTTCCGAATTAATATCTTGAATTTCTATAATCTTAGCCCAAAATGTTGTCAAGGAGAAATACTAGCCAATGAGAATTGAGATAACAAGTTGGAGCCAAATTTGATATGTAACATGCATTTTGATTGGTCAATATCATCTTCTGCTCTTGAATTGGTTTTAAATGATCTGTTAGGTAGAAATGTTCACAAACATTACCAAAAAAGCAATGATAATCATAGCCCGAAGGCCATCGACATATGTTTATTCACTTTTAAGTGGTTGCTGAAATATGCTAAGTACAAAATTTCTAACCTCCAGGTCACTGCACTAAGGTAAATGGTGAGATCACAAAGATTTGAAGGAATCTGAATCTTTGCCTCAATGTCTACCTCTGTATAAAATTTTAAACATATATTACTGGTAGTTTTGGAGAAGAAGACTTTCAAAGAAATTTTGACAGACGGACGGACAGACAGACATTTTCCCCACTCCTAAAGCTCTGTGAGTCTCAGCAGAGCTAAAAATGAAATGGAGACAAATCTGTGAACTTTCATACTATAATATAATTCTCAATTTGAAGTTAATGTGGAAATAATGTGAAAAATTTATCCGATATGAGTGTGAAATTAATTTGAAAATGTATATTTTTCAGAATTAATGTCTTAAATTTGAATGATTTTGACCCAAATTAAATGGGAATGATCTTGAAATATTAAGTAACCTTTAAAACTACATTTGTGTGACACAGACACTACCTGAGTTGAATAAAATGAAATTATGAGGCAATGAGACTTGAATTTTAACCAGAAAATGGCCAGCGAGCACTGATTTCCGAGGTCAAACATACAAGGTGGTAGGGGGGGGGTCTAAAAGTTGATCGATTGGTCTTAAATTTTTTCTGTGGGTTTACTACATATCAGGGATCATTTCTTTTAATGAGCAGCTTGATCGGAAAAAAAGTCCGAAAAATGAAACACCCTAACACACCTGTTGTTATACTTGAAATGTATACACACAAAAATATCAATAGTGAACAATGCTTGGCAAACAAAACAAGCAATACAGAAGTTTTAATCAAATAAATCTGATTGACAAATATTATGCCAGCTTGTAAAATCAATGTATTGCTGTTTCATTTTATGCAATAATTTATCAGTCTCTGATTGATTGAAAATGCTCACTTGAGTCACATAAACAATGGACACCCATAAATGGCAATACTGTGTATGGGCAGAGGAAGACTTCCTGTGAGGTTTGTAAGCTGTGTTGTGATTGGCAAGAGGGGTCACATGACCTGGCAGAGGGAGTTTGGGAGTTGTTTGCCTCCAGGCAGAATGCTGAACAGAATGTGGCACTCAGTGTGTGGGTCGACACAATGTGGACGTGCAACAGGAGGCAAATGCAATCACATGAATAAACATCAAGATTCCATGGGCGAGTCTGAGTGAAATGGTGAAACAATTTGCAAACATCGCATTTGCAATTGCACTCCACACCAGTCCCCTCTGTCTTTGCTCCTCACCATATTTTCTGTTGTTTGACAGGATGCGAAAAGCTATTACCGTAAATAAACATCGGCAAATCAAACCACACAATAATTAAGATATGTGCTCCCCTCATTTCCAGATAATATTTTATATAAATACAAATTTTCATTGAAAGTTTTCAATTGACAAATTCATCCATTTCAAACCACCCTCCCATCCACACCCCCCCCCCCCCCCCCCCCCAAAAAAAGAAATATTAGCAACCTAAAAATTGTTGTGTTTTGTGTAATGGTTTGGTGAAAATAGTGGATTCGGCCCTTCCCAGCCTTTCGGTCTTTTTGTTTGAAATGAGAGCCAAACTGGCCTTTCTTAACTAATTCAGGCAATTTTCCTGTTGGTCCTTACATTCCTATCCAATAAGGATGAATGTTTTAGCCTCTTTGACTGATGGTGATCGCACTGAGCATTTATACTTTGCAAAAAAAATGCAAAAAATCTTGAAAACATTATTTTGAAAAATAATTGAGAGAAGGATATTTATGATGATAATATTGATGTATTTTTTCTCAGGTTTATATTGTTATTATCTAAAAACTAAACTACCTCAGTTTTGAAGTTATTTCCACTCACTAGCGATTCATTTTAGTTGATCATAATAAAAAAAAAAGAAAACATTTTTTTATTTTGACCATTGTTCACTGCACAGCACCGCTCAGATTTCACCTGGCAATGTTCCCATTTAGTAACCAACTAAATTGCAAATGTCTGGAATTGATATGATTATCCTCTGGCTTTGTTGTGAGTGTCCAGAATAGTTTGAAGTGTATAGATTAGTTCAGATTTTCAGTCCGGCACCGTTCAGAGCTCTCCCACCCCTGAGTTTGGAACTGAATGGCAAGAAAAAACATTACATACTATATGGTTTGAAAAGCTCAGACTTGACAGGAATAGTGAATGACAAGCCAGAAATGTATGGATTTGACTAGAAAGGAATGGCAAACTATGATTTTCTGCTCAGAAAAGACAGGAGGTTGGGAAGGCCCGTAAGTGTGCAGGAACAAGTGAGCGGGCATTGGTGAATGTGGAAGCCTCCTAAAGCCACAGAGAGCAAGGTGGGCAATCTGCGCACGCCATGCAGGCAGACCACGAGGTCGCGTCTCTTACCCACGGCTAATCAAGCTGTGTGTGATCCTTGGCTTCCCTCATCTCATGGGGTGATGCCTGCGTGACCTAATTGCTGGAGATTTCAGGAAATGATCCACGCAGACAATGTCCTGTATTGTCTTGCCTTCACACACACAAACACACACACACACACACACACACACACACACACTCTCTCTCTCTCTCGTAAGCACACACACACACTACCGCAAACACACACACACACTCCACGCACACAATGTCCTGTATTGTCTTACCTTCACAAACACACACACTCGTAGGTACACACACACTTCCACAAACAAACACACTCCCACAAACATACACACACTCATAAGTACACACACACTATTGCAAACACACATACTCCCACAAACACACACACACACATGCAGGATCTCATCCTGGCTGCAGTTGTGTTCCATATGACACATATTCATTACTCAATTGTAAACAGAAATGTGTATGCGATGAAATTATATATACCCATTGTCCCCGAGTTTCTTTCATTGTTCCACAGATTTTATAATATATTTTTATACAACTAACCTGGAGCAGAGGGGAATGCCCGGAGAACACTTGTTTAAGACAAAATGTATGCATCATGCTTCCTGCAATTGTGAGTAGTTTTATCCAATGCAGTGAATTCCCTGGTCACCAGAGGAGCTTTTCTGGGCAAGAGTGTCAGTGCTGCATATTCTGGCAACTTTTCCCACAGATAGCATCTTGCACCACACCTTACTCCAAGCACCAGACACTCCACTCTTCTACAGGCTTTTGTTAGGTTTTTCACTGAATAAAGAAGACTCAAGTGAAAGGGCCAAGCCAAAAATATATAAGAAGATCTTGTATTATATACATATAAAAAGCTCCTGATCCAAACAAGTTCTACACTCTATTTACCTCAAAGTTCACAGAATCCCCACCCACTTTTTAAAAGATTTCTGATATATCAAATTTTGAATTATCAGAATTTGTATAAAGAGCACCTGACAATGTGTCTAACTATTACAGGTCTGACATGTGTGTATTTGTCAGACTTTTTATATTTCTCTTGATACTTTGACCTTTACACCTCCAGAGCTCTTTATGTTTGAAAACATTGAACATTCTTATATTTAGGCTTCATCTCTTCATTCATGTTACTTATTTGTCACTGAGAGGTCATAATGAGTTTACTGGGAGGTCAATGTTACAACTATTTACAGGATATATATCCTCACATTCCCAATGTTAAAGTTACTGTGGAAAGTTATTGTCCCTCAATTTTGGTATCATCAAAGATAATATGCCATTTATAATGTTGGTGAATTATTTTCCAACAATTTTGTCTACTTATATAATATAAACGCTTGTCTTGTGTTTATATACTAACAACTGTTATTTTGCAATACATGACTTTGACTGCCTGGTTAGAATCCAAAGTGATTGAAAAACTATTTAAACAAGTAAAACCTACACGTTGTAAGAGGTCTTCCTTGTGTGAAAAACATAAACAAGACTCAGATTAGCTGATGGAGAAATAATATGTTATTTAGGTAGATTTTGTATAGATTATATGTTGATAATAAGGTTATCTTATCATATATAAACCATGTCTGTTGCATGCATATTCATCCCATTGTTTCTTTCTCATGCCAATTAAGTGCATTCTAGAGAGCAGTTTTATCCCTTTATTTCTCATGCCAATTAAGTGCATTCTAGAGAGCAGTATCATCCCTTTATTTCTCATGCCAATTAAGTGCATTCTAGAGAGCAGTTTTATCCCTGTATTTATCATGCCAATTAAGTGCATTCTAGAGAGCAGTTTCATCCCTTTATTTCTCATGCCAATTAAGTGCATTCTAGAGAGCAGTTTCATCCTTTTATTTCTCATGCCAATTAAGTGCATTCTAGAGAGCAGTTTCATCCCATTGTTTGTCATGCCAATTAAGTGCATTCTAGAGAGCAGTTTCATCCCATTGTTTCTAATGGCAATTAAGTACATTCTAGAGAGCAGTTTCATCCCTTTATTTCTCATGCCAATTAAGTGCATTCTAGAGAGCAGTTTCATCCCTTTATTTCTCATGCCAATTAAGTGCATTCTAGAGAGCAGTTTCATCCCTTTATTTCTAATGCCAATTCAGTGCATTCTAGAGAGCAGTTTTATCCCTTTATTTCTAATGCCAATTAAGTGCATTCTAGAGAGCAGTTTCCTCCCTTTATTTCTCATGCCAATTAAGTGCATTCTAGAGAGCAGTTTCCTCCCTTTATTTCTCATGCCAATTAAGTGCATTCTAGAGAGCAGTTTCCTCCCTTTATTTCTCATGCCAATTAAGTGCATTCTAGAGAGCAGTTTCATCCCTTTATTTCTCATGCCAATTAAGTGCATTCTAGAGAGCAGTTTCATCCATTTATTTCTCATGCCAATTAAGTGCATTCTAGAGAGCAGTTTCATCCCTTTGTTTCTCATGCCAATTAAGTGCATTCTAGAGAGCAGTTTTATCCCTTTATTTCTCATGCCAATTAAGTGCATTCTAGAGAGCAGTTTCATCCCTTTATTTCTCATGTCAATTCAGTGCATTTTGGGACCTGATTTATCCCTACATGTCTCATATCAATTAAGTGCATTCTAGAGAGGAGTTTTATCCCTTTATTTCTCATATCAATTAAGTGCATTCTAGAGAGCAGTTTTATCCCTTTATTTCTCATGCCAATTAAGTGCATTCTAGAGAGGAGTTTCATCCCTTTACTCCTTATATCAATTCAATATGTTCTATGGAGCAGACATTTCTTGTATCAATTAAGCACATTGAAGAGAGTAGATTTATTCCTATATTCCTGGTCTCAATTAGGTAGACTTCTGAGAGCAGATTTGAACTGTGCTATCGATGGGTGGATACTGGGTGAGGCCGTAATGTCTTAATTATTTGTGCAAATTTATGCACAGACACCAAAATTTTGCTCTAAACAAGACTGCATGAATACATCTAAAGCCAGGCTGCCGCCTAAATTAAGTCACTGGGGGCATAGCTGCAATCCGAACCAGAATTAATGTCACTTACCATACTAGATAATTTGTGTGGATAACCATACGTTGCCCATAAATAATCAAGAATGAAAAATATATAATTTAACAGCATTAAATTAAAAAGTGATTATGCAATTTTAAACGCATTGTGAAAATTGTCAGAAAAATATATTATCAAAATATTGGTGTGATCTCATAATAAAAAATTATATATAGGTGATGTTATGTAGGTGACATCATGAAGGTGACATCATGTAGGCGAAATGTATGTGACATCATGTAGGTGATGTCATGTAGGTGACATCACGTAGGTGACATCATGTAGGTGACATCATGTAGGCAAAATGTATGTGACATCATGTAGGTGATGTTATGTAGGTCACATCATGTAGGTATTAATACATTATTTACAATAATAGTATGAGAATAAACCTCAGATATTGGTCTCTGAAACACATGAAATGTCAAGGTTCTTAAAATAGTTACTCAAATTCTATAATGTTTAAAAGTTATACCAGAAAGATATCTGGTTGTTGACATTTGGCTTGTTCAAATTTGCAGTGAGCTTTTTGGCATTTGTCTTGTTAATTTATGCAGGCACCTCTTCTGCTAGTCTAAAATGATTGGATTTTCAGCTGTGCTATTGTGATATTATTGTAACCTTTATATAGAGAATAATACTGAGAAATGGTTGACCTACATATTATTGCATGATATAAACATTTGACAAATCTTAATCAAGATTATTACAAAATGTAGTAAGTACAAGATTTACATAACTCATTTTCAAATAAATTATAACTTATTTTTTTTACAACTGGGTTTATATTTCAGATCAACATTCATTCATTTATCTCTTTCAAAAAAATTATATCATATATAAAAGGAACGTATTTCTTATGCAAAATTTCACATATTTTCATTACAAATACTTTATTTCTTTTTGAAATATTTTTGATAGTTGTAGACAGGACATCCTGCGGTTGGGTAAGTTGGATGTGGCCATTACCATTTCTATGTATATATATCTAAAGTTTATTAGACTTGCACGCAAGACAATAAACTTTGCATCTCGCAAGACTCAATAAACATTGATGAAGCTTGCGAGATGGCCGCCTAGCACATATAAATGGTCGCATTCCATGTGAACTGAATGCGACTATTCCGGCGAGAACACAACATGCCAATGACAATCTGACAGTGCAAGCCTGGCGTTCTCGTGGGAAAAGTGCCTGTGTTTATTCTCGTGCCCCGACCTGCGCTCGGCAAGCTAGAACAATATGTGAGCTTAATCCATAATCAGAGTCTCCATAAATTGCCATTTATTCTGCATGTTTGCTAAAAAAATCTATGCTCTACTCTGCAGACCATGTTCACTTCCTATCGTTTACCAACTTAGTCTCTTTTCCGATTTTCGTGCCAAATATTACCGTTGTCACACCTTTCAAAGAATACATATTTTCTAAGCATTTTTTAAAAATATCTTGATGACTTGTACGTTCTACGACTTATGTTCTATATCTACTTTTCGTTTACAAGTCAAGTTTATGCATAAATTCTGCAGTGTGGAATTGTTATGGAACACATGTAATTTTCATCATGCACCTTTGTTGTGTGGAGATGACGAGTCTTCTGCTGGACTTGAATTACAACATTTGTGGTGATCTTACTGACATCTGGGCCCCTATGGTAGAAGCCCTCCAATATAAAATACAGCCATATGTTGTCGGAGGAAAAGTACAGTAATTTATTGACCATAGAATGCAGGACATTCATACAATGGCACCAAATTGAGCTGTTTCTATCCTCCCCATTTCCACATAATGCCTTGTCAAATCTCAATACATTACCCAAACACCATTTAAAAAGATTTCCCATCTTGCTTCTGTCTGGTTGCCTTGGCAACTGTTAACAACAACCAATGAGAGCCTGGCGTCGGCAAAGAATACTTCAACACATAGATTTTATGCCACTAATTTATCATGGTCATATCTTAAGGGATGGTTACAGATCACCGATGCTTCTTGACATGTTTCAGCAATTCCTGAGGGGTCCACGAGACGCAGACTTTTTCCCCCAAGATGTCAGCTGCAGCAGACATGAATTTTTCATTGGGGCATAATTCTTGTATCTAAGGTTACAAAGGGAGGGGAAATACAGACCCAGTCAATGGACAGGGGACCAGTCAATACAAAGAGGAGATTGTCTGTGCATAATTAATGTCGCAGTCCAAATAATTCTGATTGAATCTCATCATTTATAAGGATTCTAATTATAAAACATATCATATAAGTCACTCGCAACTATTGCAAAGTTTCTCTTTCATTCTACTAATTAGCTGAATGACCTCATGCTATTTCATCAGTATAAAATATAGTAGAAATAATATAAAAGAAATGGCTTACATGCTATACACAGATTACTTCTTAGTATTAAAAAATCAAATCTAATACAAATGAACCTTGGCTTTTCTTGAGTTGAATATTTCTAAAATTTTATTCATATTGCAAGATTAACTAACATGTGCATATTAAGTCAGATTCCCCCTCATTTTTAGGAGAAGAATCTGATGAAAATCCATCAGTCACAACGGAAGGTTTGCGATGCTGTGGGAACATTTGCATTGATAAAATCTTGGGAAACAATTTAGAACAAATGCTTGTCTGTTGACGTAAAAACTTGTACCAGCAGAGTCACGCAACAGTTTAGAATTTTTTTTAGTACATATTTATGTATATACAAACCTATATGTGTGCGAGTGGGTTTATGTATATTCCCAGTGGTAATAAGTCATCCTCAGATGTTATTTTATAATGATTGTAACTTGGCAAGCGGATGATTCATCCCCAACAAGTAGATAATGATGACAAGATGAGTGTCACTCCATGATGCATTACAATTCAAGATGTCAGCCGTGGCAACTTCGCGTCTTCCATAATTCTCGGATCGAATTACGTCCCCACCATCTCTACATATTAACGGGTCATACAAGGTTGGCCCAACATTCCATTCATATAAACACATTCTGTAATTAAATCAGAGACAGATCCATTGTCTCCTTTAGCAATTTTCATTTTCATTTCACCGACGTTCATTTATTCCATCATGTGATCAACTGAGGCCCTCCAAGGGGAGATTTTTCTCATATCTTTATCACCAATAGACTCATTCCAATTATTTTTACCACATTATTTACAGACTAAAAAGGTAGTTTTAGTGTTTGTTTTCCTTTCATTACATATCAGGCTTAAAATTGGAATGTGTATTTTCTTTATGAACATCAATGTTAAATGTGTTTTCACTATAGATTTTACCATCTTGCCTATTCAGTTTTATCAATGCTACAAAGTGGGTTTTGGTTTATTCCTTAGAATATGTCATAATAAAACATGACAGGAACTACATATTAGATAAATCAATTCTTTTCTGAAAACAAATTGTCAATGCTGCAAAATCTGCTGTCAGGATCTGTAATACAATATTACCATTGACATGTTTCAAAGAAAAATCATTCCATTAACTTTAAAAAATGTTGCTATAAAAAGTTACTAAAAAGTTGCTTAAGAAATGTAGCAAAGGAAACACTTAATGTTTTTGTCTTGCTGAAGAAAAATGTGAAAAAAGGTTCTCAAAGTTACTTCCTTTAAAAAGATGTTGGAAAGAATGTTAAAGGACCACATTATTGTGACACAAAGCAGGGCCAAATATCTGCCAAACCGAGACAAGACTCTAGCATCAGAGCACAAATTTAGAGCTTTATGGTGAAAATTACTATAAATCGTAAAGCCAAGACACAGTACTGTATTATTGAATGATTTATTGTAAAGATTACCAAAAATTAGAATGCCAAATAGAGACATGAGATTAGTATCATAATGTGACTTACAAAATTTGAGCCTTATGTTAAAAATTATTTTTTATAAGAATGTGAACATATCCTGAACTAGATGTGTTTGACCTTCCACTGGATGTGTTTGACCTTCCACTGGATGTGTTTGACCTTCCACTAGATGTGTTTGACCTTCCACTGGATGTGTTTGACCTTCCACTGGATGTGTTTGACCTTCTACTGGATGTGTTCAAGCAGTAGTAGCAGGTCTCTAGTTCAGTACACACAATGCAAGTAGAAGCACAATACAGAAAAGTGTATTTGCTTATTGAAATACAGATGGAGCCATCAATATGAAGTCTGAGACTAGCAGAGAGGTTGTTTCCTGTGTATGGAGCCTCCTCTAACTCCTCAGCCATGTAATATCAGGTCACTATGCAAACAGGCCACAAGCCAAGCTCCTCCCACAAGCTGAATTAAAACATAGAGGGCGCTATGTACATGTAACTTGATGACATCATCCATCCCATTCACATCTCAGTGTGAGATATTACATCAAATATGAAACTTCCATTTCCTTTTATATATTTTTCTCAGAATAATCTAAAAGAATGCATCTGACAAAAGATGTTTGATGTTGAAAAAAATCTAGATCTAATTTTAACATTAAATGCATCTGTGACTTTGCAGATAGCATTTCATCAAATTCCAAGTATTATTGCAAAAAAGGAAATGTGTTTTTGATATGCTTTGATGGGAAATATTCACTCACCTTTGCCACTAAGTGCAGATGTTTTTATCTTACATATATCTTATATTTTATTTTGATAATTCTGGATGTTAGCCAATCCATAAAGAGTATTCAGGGTAAAGAAAAAAGAGAATGTCAGTGAGTCAATCAAAATGGTCTGATATTTCTCCCCAGATTCTGCTTGTGGAGCATGAATACACTTTACTGTGAAAGAACAATTGCCTGTCTTACATCTCTTTTGAAGAGGTTAACCTCAAATATTTGACCTTCTTGGGAGGATAATTTTGTTAATGCCTATGAAATAACACAATCAAATATAATAAAATGCCATATGTACTACATATATTAATATAGGAACTAGAAAGTGACAGTCAAAAAGGGTATCCATCGGAGAGAGGTGTCCCTTCTCTGCTGCATGTTTATAGTCATGTGAGAGGAATATGACAGCTGTGGTGGAGGCCCTTCTCACATCTAGCTTCAATAAGATGTCATGCCTCAACTCTCTCCCATATCTTGTATGTGTCAGTGTTCAAAATCACAAATAGTTTGAAGCAATATTAAATCTCCTGTATACATCTGTATATCTTATTCATAATTAAGCACAGAAAAAAGTGTGCTTTTCTCAACATTTAATAATCTAAATCATTTCCCATATGAAATATCGCTGCGCTCACTGAGGTTTATTTAATTGTTTGTCTTTTATCATCACATGATGTATTGCAGATGAAAAGTGTAAATGATGATGCAAGAACAGGATATTTTAAACCCAAGGTATATCATCTGATATGGTGACCAGCTTGAACCATATCATGTGTCTTCAAACATTCTACAAGAGATATCTCACTCTGATGATTATCACATAACATAATGTACACATTAAAACTATATGCTCGCCAGAGAACATGGTACTTACATAAAGGTCAATTTTATTTGGTAATTGGTACAGAATTCTTAGATATAGTGACAATTTTGAGAAATATGAAATACACTGCCCATAACATATGCATGCTTTCTGTGGCTTTTCTGCCGATAGATGACCCCAGAAGCAGGTGTCTGTGCAATGTCAGCACTCTCTACAGGGAATTGGGCTCTATGGCCTTGTCTGGTGCAATTTGTTCCATTTATATCATACTTTCCACTGTTTGTGGTCTCTGATTCTTTTTTTTACACTATATGCGTTCAGTAATCTTGCCACCATACAAACTTTCCTTGACAACCATTCAGTGTATTGTTCTGTGGGGAATTTACATTACCCTCCAATATATATATATATATATATATATGTACATATGTACATACACCCATATGCAGTCACAGTAAAGAGACAATTGTCAAAGTTCCTACTGTAATGGGCTGGGCAAGCGTACAAAGAATAATCGCATAAACAGCGCCACCTGCAAATTCACCTCCTCCATCCAAATAACATTATCGCGATCTTGTTATCATCTATTCAAAAGATTACTCCAGAAAACAGGTCTTTCTCGCACCCACCACGGCTGTTTGCCATCTATGTATCTTTGATGTGGGCCTGATGTGAATAGAAAGGCTTTGCTTGCTTACATTATCACATCTCGCCACCTCTGCTTTGCATAATACGGGCAATAAATGACCCGCCGCTATGTAGGGACACTGGCAACAACTGTACCATCCATGCATGGCATATATAAGGATCCAATTAACACATATACATTACACCCTCACCCATTACTTAAGCTATCGACAAATCCATAATGAGGTATCCATTTTCTTTTTTTTTTTTACACAACTACCTCCCTAGGAATATTTCTTGGAGCAGCACTAACAAGGGCTGGCTGGTTACTCACAACTAACACCCCAAGAGATATGATTGTGTATGCTAGAAAGCACTGGCAGCAAGATCAAATCAATCTCAAACACATCGCAGCCTTGATGTAGAGTGAGGAGCAAGTCTCAAGATTCCTTGATCAGTCCAGCTAATACATGCCGTACCTTGCAAATGTGTAAACACATCAAGCCGAGCAATTGCTCTGAATGGTAACAAAGCTTCAGGTCAGAGGTATGCTGGACAGTATTGTATAACACTCTGGAGAAACTGCAGCCAACATAGCATTCTATCCAACAGAACATATGATAATTATATCATTCAATTATGTGCTCCTTAGCTAGCTGTGTATAATTTTCACACTATGATTCCACTAACATTTGGTCACAGCAGTGTGTCATGGCTCAGTTGGTAAGATGTTTATCTCACATGCTTGAGGTTTATGGTTTAATTCCCAGTTTGGACAAGTACTTGCTGCATAGTCGAGGGAGGTAGATATCTGCTATTGAGTTGTTTTTCATTCCAATCAGTGCTCCATGACTGGTTATCAAAGGCCCAGGTTTGTACCATCATGAAAGTGTAGGGCATTAAAATCTGGTGACAGTGGTACAAAGCATACATGATGTCTTTTAAGAGATAATAAAGGGTGCACAATGTCCTTTAGTAGATTATAAGGGGTGAAAATGTCCTTTAGGAGATAATAAATGGTGAAAATGTGATTTATGAAATAACAATATAATGACAATGAGAAAAGGTTCCCTCAAAACAATTTAACCAAACCAAAAAAACTTTAATGGAATTACCATCATTAAAAGGAAATTGCACATTTTCACTCAAATAAATTTCAACTAACCTGTTGTATAACCAAAACTGTATCAAGCTTCATGATATATTCTAAGCAATAAGTAACTTTACTGATATATGATATCAATAACTCCTTATAGTGGAAATATTCATCACTGCTATAGTTTTGACGCACTGTGTGTAAAACATTCATAAGCAAGCCCTCTATTCCGATGTGTGGGAAATGAACACTTGACCTTTTGACATGCACCAGCAGAGAGGTACCTTTCGTGAGAAAATCCTACTCTTTTGTTGTAAAAACACCCTGAATTGTGCGCTACCTGTCTTACAATTACATTCACATCAGCAGCCATCTTTTGATGTGCCATAGCATGCATTTACCGTGATATACAGCACAGGGAGCATCCATTATTGCAACAATATCATAATCTGGCTTGGTGAACCACAGCATAGGGAGCACCCATTATTGCAACAATATCATAATCTGGCTTGGTGAACCACAGCATAGGGAGCACCCATTATTGCCACCATATCATAATCTGGCATGTTGAACCACAGCATAGGGAGCATCCATTATTGCCACCATATCATAATCTGGCATGGTGAACCACAGCATAGGGAGCACCCATTATTGCCACCATATCATAATCTGGCATGTTGAACCACAGCATAGGGAGTACCCATTATTGCCACCATATCATAATCTGGCATGTTGAACCACAGCATAGGGAGCATCCATTATTGCCACCATATATTCTGGCAGAGTGAAACACAGGGAGCATCCATTATTGCCACCATATATTCTGGCAGAGTGAAACACAGGGAGCATCCATTACTGCCAACATATTGTATGTATGTACCCACGCTTGATCTCAATCAAAGATGGCATTTAGGATAATTTATCAATCATCTTATTGATAAGTGAGGATATCTCACTAATAATTGATACATTTATATTACATAGATTTGTTAATAATCAATGGACAGTATAACATATGGAATAATAATCAATATAAATGCTTCACCATAAATAGCTTTATCAGATTTTAACATTGCAGAGGTAGACACATCATATAATAATCAGATATATACCATAATCATCCACAGTTATATATGCAGATCACAGCAGTATAAGCAGTTCTTACTCGTATTTCTCACATATACGAACTGCAAGTTTGAGTGTGGGACAAATACATGCTCTGGAAATTTGTATATCTGTTGCAGGGAAGCCGTGGCAATAAATGTGAGCTGTGTAATATGACCTAAACTCTCCATCTAGTTCAATAATTCATCTCCATGAAACTGATACGTCTCTGTCTGGCTGCCATTTTCCGATGTATCACGTGTATAAAATGCATCAACTTAAAATGGTTATGTGTTGTGCATGCTGAATGGGGAGACCAACATCACTGATTGTTTGTTTTGTGAATGCACATTTAGAGTCATCATGAGATGTCAAGGCATTCTATGTACCGCTATGAATCTACACCACTCCTTATGACACATGCATGACACATGTATGACACATGCTGTTAAGGGCAATAAATAATTTAATACTCAATAAACTGACATAGTATTTTCCCTCATATTCACCTTGGGGTGAATATTCTGTGGTATTCAAATTGACAATTTTTGTTATCTTTTTCCTCATTTGAACCATTTGGAGTGAATTTTCAGCTTGACCATTTGGAGTGATTTTCGGCTTGACTATTTGGAGTGATTTACAACTTGACCATTTGGAATGATTTTGAGCTTGACCATTTAGAGTGATTTTCAGCCTAACTGTTTTTATGTGATATCCCTTATAAACTTATTAGATCCACGAGAAAGCACTTGACCAAGATTTTCATTATCTAATGTCCAGATTTGCTATATAATCTATTTATTAAAGAGAATGCCTATTTCAAACCAAATTTGGAGCAATAAATTTGTAGACTTTCTATGGCCTCACTTTAAAATAATGAGATTATTTGTATCAAAGAAATAGACAATGCAGACTATACAGCGTATGATACTGAAGCTTGAGCATCTGCCTTGATAAGCTATAAAGCCTAAAAACATGTGACAGCATGCATTAGTTTGCCAGCAACACCTTGCAATGCCTTTCATCATCGGAGACTGGGCTGATTTCGCCACGCCAGAATACATTACTGCTCACTAAGATAAATATTAATCTTGTTTCAGTGTGAGAAAATAACTGTGACATTTGGAGAACAGTTCGCTTCCATGCTGGAAATGAATGAAAGTCTTAATTACATCTCAACAAGAATAATTCTTTCTGGATGCATGATAGCAAAAAAATTAAACAACAATTGACTTAGAAAGGTAAAAGTCTGGGATTTTGAAATAAAATATGTCCTTCCTGTGACAAGAAACATATGACAGGAATACAACAGCAAACACCTGCCACAGTCTCTGTGACAAGAAACAGGTACCACCTCTTTGATCTTTCAAGAAACAGGTACCACCTCTTTGATCTTTCAAGAAACAGGTACCACTTCTTTGATCTTTCAAGAAACAGGTACCACCTCTTTGATCTTTCAAAAAATAGGCAACACCTACTTGATCTTTTTGCGATGGTTTTATATCTACTATTTCTGCAGTCTGTGACCATAACCAGTGAAATCTACCGTGGCCTACCTGAAGAAGTTGTTGGCATACTGGAGAGCACTGGAGTGGGACGTGAGGGGGGGGGGGACGTGAGGGGGGCACTCTACATATGGCTGGTGGGGCAACTCTTGGGATGGCAGATAATGCTCCTCAACATACATTATACCACACAATAGGGGCTTAGTCTGTATGCTAATGGGGTTCTTATTGACTTTTCCGAGACATTATGCACCCAGATGTTCCTCATAGAACACTGGCAATGCCCTCATAACATGATATATTATGTTGCCCCAGACATTAATCCTCAGAACTGTCCACATTGTGTGACCTCACAATTATCCAGATTAAAATGTCACAAAATGTCTGATGTTACATCAACAGGAGCCGCAACACTGCTCATTGCATTGGTATTTCAGGTTTCAGATGTGAAGAAAGACTTATGAATCATTTGTAGTTGGAACTCATAAATATGTCTATTAACTGGAATGGTAGAAAAAAAATCTGTATAAGCTAAAACCTTTAAATTTTGCTATTACACAGCAGGCTTCCATACTGAACCGTGTTAACTAGGCAAAGCCAAAATATGCATGGAAAAAAACTGGTACATTCAACAAATTCCCCAAGGTTTCTAATAAGTCTGGAGTGAATAGGAGGGAATGTCTGAGTGTGCCACTGGTAAGTACAGTGCGACCGACCGTCAGGGACGTGTTACTTGCCTTCTGGCCCAGGCATCGGAAGCAGATATCAAGATGCTATCAGGTGATGAGTATGCTACAACACTGCTAGGATACAATGGATGAAAATAGGCAAACTGTGAGTGGTGATGGGACAACACTGCCAGGCCATCACTGGATACAATGGATGAAAATAGGCAAACTGTGAGTGGTGATGGGACAACACTGCCAGGCCATCACTGGATACAACGGATGACAATAGGTAAACTGTGAGTGGTGATGGGACAACACTGCCAGGCCATCACTGGATACAACGGATGGGAATAGGTAAACTGTGAGTGGTGATGGGACAACACTGCCAGGCCATCACTGGATACAACGGATGACAATAGGCAAACTGTGAGTGGTGATGGGACAACACTGCCAGGCCATCACTGGATACAACGGATGAAAATAGGCAAACTGTGAGTGGTGATGGGACAACACTGCCAGGCCATCACTGGATACAACGGATGACAATAGGTAAACTGTGAGTGGTGATGGGACAACACTGCCAGGCCATCACTGGATACAACGGATGGGAATAGGTAAACTGTGAGTGGTGATGGGACAACACTGCCAGGCCATCACTGGATACAACGGATGACAATAGGCAAACTGTGAGTGGTGATGTGGATGCTGTGAGTGATGTGGATGCTGTGAGTGATGATGTGGTAGCTGTGAGTGATGTGGATGCTGTGAGTGATGATGTGGAAGCTGTGAGTGATGTGGATGCTGTGATTGATGATGTGGAAGCTGTGAGTGATGGGATGGAGGCTGTGAGTGATGTGGATGCTGTGATTGATGATGTGGAAGCTGTGAGTGATGATGTGGAAGCTGTGAGTGATGTGGAAGCTGTGAGTGATGTGGAAGCTGTGAGTGATGGGATGGAAGCTGTGAGTGATGTGGATGCTTTGAGTGATGGCATGGAAGCTGTGAGTGATGACGTGGAAGCTGTGAGAGATGATGGGGAAGCTGTGAGTGAGTACATCTTAACTGCTCATCCCCTGACCAGTAGGCAAATATCCTCAATCAGCAATCTGGTTTCAGATCTATCATACTCTTTCTGGTCACTCACTGCATAATATATCTTTTTCAGATATGATTGATACAACCATTTTTCTCTAAAATTTCATTTTCTTTATAAACAAGCTTATATTTTCTTCTAAAGAGCACATTGACTGTTTCAATGCATTTATACATTTACTGTAAATAAACACTGTTGAGTACAAATTGTTCAATATAAAGCTCCATAAAAGCTCAATCATCTGTTTATAAGAGCCTTGTTTATTGATCACACTCTGTAGCTACCATTCAATTGGTCAGGGAGCTATCTTTACTATTATGTATTCATTGTCATCCATAATTTTCCAAAAGAAGATCAGCTCAAGAAATAATACAGCTCTTTTGTATTTTGTACTCTGTACTGTTAACAATACAAACAAGTGAATACAGGGTGTGTCACATTCTGGAAGCTGATATTTTTGAAAGGAGACCACACTTGTTTTACAAAATACAAAACGAGCAGAAACAATCATCTCTAATGAATTATTCAAAGTGACAAATAACTCACCGCATTATCCCATATAAATCAATGTAAAAAGTACATACCTGCAAATATAAAAAAAACATTCAATACAAATTTTATTATGAATCAAATCTAAAGATATTTTCTGAAACCATTATGGATGCATTAATGTTTATATGTAATACATTTTTTTTTGGTTTTAGTCTTAAATAGCCATTAAGCAATGCATGTATAATCAATATTGTATTCCTCAATGAGTGGAGTGTTACAGAGAGAAATGTTAAGTGCTTGTAAACCCATTTATACCATAACTCAAGGGTTGTCAATATAGTTAACACACAAAAACTATAAATGTTAAATGATTCACACAATTGTCATATCAATTTCACGAGTTCAAGGATTTTTTGCTTACAAATCAGACAGCAGTATAATGGACATAAAGAATTGTTAATAGGGAAACCATGGATTATTCATCAACAACATTAAGTGGTGAAATCTTCTCAGGCTTAAAAAATACAAACTTTGTTTCCAAATTTCAACCTATCAATTTGACCCTCAATTTTCTATGGGTGTTCCAGGTGAAAATACACATAAGTAATAATTTCAGCAAATGTTAAGTATATATCTCAATACTAAATAAATTTGAGTAGATTCAAAAACACAAATGTACCTCCTGGCAAGGTAATTTTTGGTGTGTGCTTACAGGGCTAATGCTGGACATTACGTTAAGGTGTGGGATGAAAGGATTCGCCCACTGCAACATCTTAACATGCCTCATACCTATATATGAGACAGTAAACTTGTCACACGATACAGGCGTGTGTCCCAATATATTTCTAATACTGAACATTTTCTTAAGTGAACGTAAAAAATTTAAATTTTACATCATTCAAAAGTTTCTTTAGAGATGATTTCTACGTATTATAACTATGCCTCTGCAAATTGTCAACACCAGATTAATTTCACCAAGTGTGGTTGAAATGAGCGATAGTCACATGTTAATCACGCTGGGAATATTGGGTCAAAATGAAACAGGAGACAAGGGTTATTTGCATCTGCAATTAGAATCGTTATTTTAGAAAGGTCTTTATCTCTGAACTCTTAATGAAGATGGATATTACACCAAATGTTTGTGACATTTGAAAATTACTGGATAATTGAATATCGTGTTTGTTTGCATAACCGTTCTATAAGGTTACACATGCATTTTTCATAATGGTGGTTGACAAGAATGAATGGACACCACAGCAGACACCACTAAAATGTATTTCATTTCATTTTATATGGTTTTATATTTTCCTTTTTCTTCAGTAAGGAAATTTTATATAAATGATAAATTTCATCTTGGTTATCATTGCAGAAGTTTGTTCATGCTGTGAATCAAAAAGGACCTCTGTATATGATGGCTCAGCATCACATTGCCCTCCTGAGGACCTCTGTATATGATGGCTCAGCATCACATTGCCCTCCTGAGGACCTCTGTATATGATGGCTCAACATCACATTGCCCTCCTGAGGACCTCTGTATATGATGGCTCAGCATCACATTGCCCTCCTGAGGACCTCTGTATATGATGGCTCAGCATCACATTGCCCTCCTGAGGACCTCTGTATATGATGGCCCATCTTAAATCTTGATAAGAGATCTTCATCATTTCAGCTATTTGAGGATGTCTGTATATATCAATTTTCTTATCTTAAAATATATTTATCAGATATTAACCTTATCCACCTGATGAACTATTAATATATTCTACACAATATTCTGAATCTTCTATCTATGTAGTCAAATTTCCTATCTGAGCATCAATATCAGATTCAGCATCCCATAATATCTTCATGACTGTCACCTTAATCTCTAATTCCAAATGTAAGAATATTTATCATAATATATTATATACACAAGACAATATCTGTCTCAGATTTCAATTAAGGATGTAATGATCATATCAGATAACTTTCTAATAATTATTTTTATGAAAGCCAGTAAAAGTATGTAACTGAATAAAGTCAAATATTGCAACATTTACAGTCTATATGGAGAGTAAATGTTCCCATATATTCAAATATAACACTGCTCGCATGTCAATATCAGTGTCTCATTTTCTCAAACTGAAATTGATAGACTTTGCACACCATTTAAGTGTGTGTAGATTTGATGTAATCTGGCCAGCTGTCTCTCCACACTGGAGTCGATGAAAGCGGCCTCATCCCCCCGCATGCTTCCACAGAATAATACCGGCTCCTCGTTTAATTATTTACATATCGTGATGATTGGATGATATACGCGGGTCTATGATACGAGTTCAGTGGATGTGGGTCCTCCTCGTATTGGGGCAGTCGTGTACGATGGCGGTGTGCCACATGTACTGGCTGACTCTCTCCCCGTCCACCACCCACATCCTGCCCTGCCTCTCACCACTTCTATCACTCTCTCCCCGTCCACCACCCACATCCTGCCCTGCCTCTCACCACTTCTATCACTCTCTCCCCGTCCACCACCCACATCCTGCCCTGCCTCTCACCACTTCTATCACTCTCTCCCCGTCCACCACCCACATCCTGCCCTGCCTCTCACCACTTCTATCACTCTCTCCCCGTCCACCACCCACATCCTGCCCTGCCTCTCACCACTTCTATCACTCTCTCCCTCCTCCCGTCCACCACCCACATCCTGCCCTGCCTCTCACCACTTCTATCACTCTCTCCCCGTCCACCACCCACATCCTGCCCTGCCTCTCACCACTTCTATCACTCTCTCCCTCCTCCCATCCACCACCCACATCCTGCCCTGCCTCTCACCACTTCTATCACTCTCTCCCCGTCCACCACCCACATCCTGCCCTGCCTCTCACCACTTCTATCACTCTCTCCCCGTCCACCACCCACATCCTGCCCAGCCTCTCACCAATTCTATCACTCTCTCCCCGTCCACCACCCACATCCTGCCCTGCCTCTCACCACTTCTATCACTCTCTCCCCGTCCACCACCCACATCCTGCCCTGCCTCTCACCACTTCTCTCCCTCCTCCCATCTACCACCCACATCCTGCCCTGCCTCTCACCACTTCTATCACTCTCTCCCCGTCCACCACCCACATCCTGCCCTGCCTCTCACCACTTCTATCACTCTCTCCCCGTCCACCACCCACATCCTGCCCTGCCTCTCACCACTTCTCTCCCTCCTCCCGTCTACCACCCACATCCTGCCCTGCCTCTCACCACTTCTCTCCCTCCTCCCGTCTACCACCCACATCCTGCCCTGCCTCTCACCACTTCTATCACTCTCTCCCCGTCCACCACCCACATCCTGCCCTGCCTCTCACCACTTCTATCACTCTCTCCCCGTCCACCACCCACATCCTGCCTTGCCTCTCACCACTTCTCTCCCTCCTCCCGTCTACCAACCACATCCTGCCCTGCCTCTCACCACTTCTATCACTCTCTCCCCGTCCACCACCCACATCCTGCCTTGCCTCTCACCACTTCTCTCCCTCCTCCCGTCTACCAACCACATCCTGCCCTGCCTCTCACCACTTCTATCACTCTCTCCCCGTCCACCACCCACATCCTGCCCTGCCTCTCACCACTTCTCTCCCTCCTCCCGTCCACCACCCACATCCTGCCCTGCCTCTCACCACTTCTATCACTCTCTCCCCGTCCACCACCCATATCCTGCCCTGCCTCTCACCACTTCTATCACTCTCTCCCCGTCCACCACCCACATCCTGCCCTGCCTCTCACCACTTCTATCACTCTCTCCCCGTCCACCACCCACATCCTGCCCTGCCTCTCACCACTTCTATCACTCTCTCCCCGTCCACCACCCACATCCTGCCCTGCCTCTCACCACTTCTATCACTCTCTCCCTCCTCCCGTCCACCACCCACATCCAGCCCTGCCTCTCACCACTTCTATCACTCTCTCCCTCCTCCCGTCCACCACCCACATCCTGCCCTGCCTCTCACCACTTCTATCACTCTCTCCCTCCTCCCGTCCACCACCCACATCCTGCCCTGCCTCTCACCACTTCTATCACTCTCTCCCTCCTCCCGTCCACCACCCACATCCTGCCCTGCCTCTCACCACTTCTATCACTCTCTCCCCGTCCACCACCCACATCCTGCCCTGCCTCTCAGCACTTCTATCACTCTCTCCCTCCTCCCGTCCACCACCCACATCCTGCCCTGCCTCTCACCACTTCTATCACTCTCTCCCTCCTCCCGTCCACCACCCACATCCTGCCCTGCCTCTCAACACTTCTATCACTCTCTCCCCATCCACCACCCACATCCTGCCCTGCCTCTCACCACTTCTATCACTCTCTCCCCGTCCACCACCCACATCCTGCCCTGCCTCTCACCACCACTTCTATCACTCTCTCCCCGTCCACCACCCACATCCTGCCCTGCCTCTCACCACTTCTATCACTCTCTCCCTCCTCCCGTCCACCACCCACATCCTGCCCTGCCTCTCACCACTTCTATCACTCTCTCCCCGTCCACCACCCACATCCTGCCCTGCCTCTCACCACTTCTATCACTCTCTCCCCGTCCACCACCCACATCCTGCCCTGCCTCTCACCACTTCTATCACTCTCTCCCCGTCCACCACCCACATCCTGCCCTGCCTCTCACCACTTCTATCACTCTCTCCCCGTCCACCACCCACATCCTGCCCTGCCTCTCACCACTTCTATCACTCTCTCCCTCCTCCCATCCACCACCCACATCCTGCCCTGCCTCTCACCACTTCTATCACTCTCTCCCCGTCCACCACCCACATCCTGCCCTGCCTCTCACCACTTCTATCACTCTCTCCCTCCTCCCATCCACCACCCACATCCTGCCCTGCCTCTCACCACTTCTATCACTCTCTCCCCGTCCACCACCCACATCCTGCCCTGCCTCTCACCACTTCTATCACTCTCTCCCTCCTCCCATCCACCACCCACATCCTGCCCTGCCTCTCACCACTTCTATCACTCTCTCCCCGTCCACCACCCACATCCTGCCCTGCCTCTCACCACTTCTATCACTCTCTCCCCGTCCACCACCCACATCCTGCCCTGCCTCTCACCACTTCTATCTCTCTCTCCCCGTCCACCACCCACATCCTGCCCTGCCTCTCACCACTTCTATCACTCTCTCCCCGTCCACCACCCACATCCTGCCCTGCCTCTCACCACTTCTATCACTCTCTCCCCGTCCACCACCCACATCCTGCCCTGCCTCTCACCACTTCTATCACTCTCTCCCCATCCACCACCCACATCCTGCCCTGCCTCTCAACACTTCTATCACTCTCTCCCCGTCCACCACCCACATCCTGCCCTGCCTCTCACCACTTCTATCACTCTCTCCCCGTCCACCACCCACATCCTGCCCTGCCTCTCACCACTTCTATCACTCTCTCCACATCCACCACCCACATCCTGCCCTGCCTCTCACCACTTCTATCACTCTCTCCCCATCCACCACCCACATCCTGCCCTGCCTCTCACCACTTCTATCACTCTCTTACTCCTCCCATCCACCACCCACATCCTGCCCTGCCTCTCACCACTTCTATCACTCTCTCCACATCCACCACCCACATCCTGCCCTGCCTCTCACCACTTCTATCACTCTCTCCCCATCCATCACCCACATCCTGCCCTGCCTCTCACCACTTCTATCTCTCTCTCCCCGTCCACCACCCACATCCTGCCCTGCCTCTCACCACTTCTATCACTCTCTCCCCGTCCACCACCCACATCCTGCCCTGCCTCTCACCACTTCTATCACTCTCTCCCCGTCCACCACCCACATCCTGCCCTGCCTCTCACCACTTCTATCACTCTCTCCCCGTCCACCACCCACATCCTGCCCTGCCTCTCACCACTTCTATCACTCTCTCCCCGTCCACCACCCCCATCCTGCCCTGCCTCTCACCACTTCTATCACTCTCTCCCCATCCACCACCCACATCCTGCCCTGCCTCTCAACACTTCTATCACTCTCTCCCCGTCCACCACCCACATCCTGCCCTGCCTCTCACCACTTCTATCACTCTCTCCCCGTCCACCACCCACATCCTGCCCTGCCTCTCACCACTTCTATCACTCTCTCCACATCCACCACCCACATCCTGCCCTGCCTCTCACCACTTCTATCACTCTCTCCCCATCCACCACCCACATCCTGCCCTGCCTCTCACCACTTCTATCACTCTCTCCCTCCTCCCATCCACCACCCACATCCTGCCCTGCCTCTCACCACTTCTATCACTCTCTCCACATCCACCACCCACATCCTGCCCTGCCTCTCACCACTTCTATCACTCTCTCCCCATCCATCACCCACATCCTGCCCTGCCTCTCACCACTTCTATCTCTCTCTCCCCGTCCACCACCCACATCCTGCCCTGCCTCTCACCACTTCTATCACTCTCTCCCCGTCCACCACCCACATCCTGCCCTGCCTCTCACCACTTCTATCACTCTCTCCCCGTCCACCACCCATATCCTGCCGTGCTTCTCACCACTTCTATCACTCTCTCCCCGTCCACCACCCACATCCTGCCCTGCCTCTCACCACTTCTATCACTCTCTCCACATCCACCACCCACATCCTGCCCTGCCTCTCACCACTTCTATCACTCTCTCCCCGTCCACCACCCACATCCTGCCCTGCCTCTCACCACTTCTATCACTCTCTCCCTCCTCCCATCCACCACCCACATCCTGCCCTGCCTCTCACCACTTCTATCACTCTCTCCACATCCACCACCCACATCCTGCCCTGCCTCTCACCACTTCTATCACTCTCTCCCCGTCCACCACCCACATCCTGCCCTGCCTCTCACCACTTCTATCACTCTCTCCCCGTCCACCACCCATATCCTGCCGTGCTTCTCACCACTTCTATCACTCTCTCCCCGTCCACCACCCACATCCTGCCCTGCCTCTCACCACTTCTATCACTCTCTCCACATCCACCACCCACATCCTGCCCTGCCTCTCACCACTTCTATCACTCTCTCCCCGTCCACCACCCACATCCTGCCCTGCCTCTCACCACTTCTATCACTCTCTCCCTCCTCCCATCCACCACCCACATCCTGCCCTGCCTCTCACCACTTCTATCACTCTCTCCACATCCACCACCCACATCCTGCCCTGCCTCTCACCACTTCTATCACTCTCTCCCCATCCATCACCCACATCCTGCCCTGCCTCTCACCACTTCTATCACTCTCTCCCCGTCCACCACCCACATCCTGCCCTGCCTCTCACCACTTCTATCACTCTCTCCCCGTCCACCACCCACATCCTGCCCTGCCTCTCACCACTTCTATCACTCTCTCCCCGTCCACCACCCACATCCTGCCCTGCCTCTCACCACTTCTATCACTCTCTCCCTCCTCCCATCCACCACCCACATCCTGCCCTGCCTCTCACCACTTCTATCACTCTCTCCCCGTCCACCACCCACATCCTGCCCTGCCTCTCACCACTTCTATCACTCTCTCCCTCCTCCCATCCACCACCCACATCCTGCCCTGCCTCTCACCACTTCTATCACTCTCTCCCCGTCCACCACCCACATCCTGCCCTGCCTCTCACCACTTCTATCACTCTCTCCCCGTCCACCACCCACATCCTGCCCTGCCTCTCACCACTTCTATCACTCTCTCCCCGTCCACCACCCACATCCTGCCCTGCCTCTCACCACTTCTATCACTCTCTCCCTCCTCCCGTCCACCACCCACATCCTGCCCTGCCTCTCACCACTTCTATCACTCTCTCCCCGTCCACCACCCACATCCTGCCCTGCCTCTCATCACTTCTATCACTCTCTCCCCGTCCACCACCCACATCCTGCCCTGCCTCTCACCACTTCTATCACTCTCTCCCCGTCCACCACCCACATCCTGCCCTGCCTCTCACCACTTCTATCACTCTCTCCCCGTCCACCACCCACATCCTGCCCTGCCTCTCACCACTTCTATCACTCTCTCCCCGTCCACCACCCACATCCTGCCCTGCCTCTCACCACTTCTATCACTCTCTCCCTCCTCCCGTCCACCACCCACATCCTGCCCTGCCTCTCACCACTTCTATCACTCTCTCCCCGTCCACCACCCACATCCTGCCCTGCCTCTCACCACTTCTATCACTCTCTCCACATCCACCACCCACATCCTGCCCTGCCTCTCACCACTTCTATCACTCTCTCCCCATCCATCACCCACATCCTGCCCTGCCTCTCACCACTTCTATCACTCTCTCCCCGTCCACCACCCACATCCTGCCCTGCCTCTCACCACTTCTATCACTCTCTCCCCGTCCACCACCCACATCCTGCCCTGCCTCTCACCACTTCTATCACTCTCTCCCTCCTCCCATCCACCACCCACATCCTGCCCTGCCTCTCACCACTTCTATCACTCTCTCCCCGTCCACCACCCACATCCTGCCCTGCCTCTCACCACTTCTATCACTCTCTCCCCGTCCACCACCCACATCCTGCCCTGCCTCTCACCACTTCTATCACTCTCTCCCTCCTCCCATCCACCACCCACATCCTGCCCTGCCTCTCACCACTTCTATCACTCTCTCCCCGTCCACCACCCACATCCTGCCCTGCCTCTCACCACTTCTATCACTCTCTCCCTCCTCCCATCCACCACCCACATCCTGCCCTGCCTCTCACCACTTCTATCACTCTCTCCCCGTCCACCACCCACATCCTGCCCTGCCTCTCACCACTTCTATCACTCTCTCCCCGTCCACCACCCACATCCTGCCCTGCCTCTCACCACTTCTATCACTCTCTCCCTCCTCCCATCCACCACCCACATCCTGCCCTGCCTCTCACCACTTCTATCACTCTCTCCCCGTCCACCACCCACATCCTGCCCTGCCTCTCACCACTTCTATCACTCTCTCCCTCCTCCCATCCACCACCCACATCCTGCCCTGCCTCTCACCACTTCTATCACTCTCTCCCCGTCCACCACCCACATCCTGCCCTGCCTCTCACCACTTCTATCACTCTCTCCCCATCCATCACCCACATCCTGCCCTGCCTCTCACCACTTCTATCACTCTCTCCCCGTCCACCACCCACATCCTGCCCTGCCTCTCACCACTTCTATCACTCTCTCCCCGTCCACCACCCACATCCTGCCCTGCCTCTCACCACTTCTATCACTCTCTCCCTCCTCCCATCCACCACCCACATCCTGCCCTGCCTCTCACCACTTCTATCACTCTCTCCCCGTCCACCACCCACATCCTGCCCTGCCTCTCACCACTTCTATCACTCTCTCCCCGTCCACCACCCACATCCTGCCCTGCCTCTCACCACTTCTATCACTCTCTCCCTCCTCCCATCCACCACCCACATCCTGCCCTGCCTCTCACCACTTCTATCACTCTCTCCCCGTCCACCACCCACATCCTGCCCTGCCTCTCACCACTTCTATCACTCTCTCCCTCCTCCCATCCACCACCCACATCCTGCCCTGCCTCTCACCACTTCTATCACTCTCTCCCCGTCCACCACCCACATCCTGCCCTGCCTCTCACCACTTCTATCACTCTCTCCCCGTCCACCACCCACATCCTGCCCTGCCTCTCACCACTTCTATCACTCTCTCCCCGTCCACCACCCACATCCTGCCCTGCCTCTCACCACTTCTATCACTCTCTCCCCGTCCACCACCCACATCCTGCCCTGCCTCTCACCACTTCTATCACTCTCTCCCCGTCCACCACCCACATCCTGCCCTGCCTCTCACCACTTCTATCACTCTCTCCCCGTCCACCACCCACATCCTGCCCTGCCTCTCACCACTTCTATCTCTCTCTCCCCGTCCACCACCCACATCCTGCCCTGCCTCTCACCACTTCTATCACTCTCTCCCCGTCCACCACCCACATCCTGCCCTGCCTCTCACCACTTCTATCACTCTCTCCCCGTCCACCACCCACATCCTGCCCTGCCTCTCACCACTTCTATCACTCTCTCCCCGTCCACCACCCACATCCTGCCCTGCCTCTCACCACTTCTATCACTCTCTCCCTCCTCCCATCCACCACCCACATCCTGCCCTGCCTCTCACCACTTCTATCACTCTCTCCCCGTCCACCACCCACATCCTGCCCTGCCTCTCACCACTTCTATCACTCTCTCCCCGTCCACCACCCACATCCTGCCCTGCCTCTCACCACTTCTATCTCTCTCTCCCCGTCCACCACCCACATCCTGCCCTGCCTCTCACCACTTCTATCTCTCTCTCCCCGTCCACCACCCACATCCTGCCCTGCCTCTCACCACTTCTATCACTCTCTCCCTCCTCCCGTCCACCACCCACATCCTGCCCTGCCTCTCACCACTTCTATCACTCTCTCCCCGTCCACCACCCACATCCTGCCATGCCTCTCACCACTTCTATCACTCTCTCCCCGTCCACCACCCACATCCTGCCCTGCCTCTCATCACTTCTATCACTCTCTCCCCGTCCACCACCCACATCCTGCCCTGCCTCTCACCACTTCTATCACTCTCTCCCCGTCCACCACCCACATCCTGCCCTGCCTCTCACCACTTCTATCTCTCTCTCCCCGTCCACCACCCACATCCTGCCCTGCCTCTCACCACTTCTATCACTCTCTCCCCGTCCACCACCCACATCCTGCCCTGCCTCTCACCACTTCTATCACTCTCTCCCTCCTCCCGTCCACCACCCACATCCTGCCCTGCCTCTCACCACTTCTATCACTCTCTCCCCGTCCACCACCCACATCCTGCCCTGCCTCTCACCACTTCTATCACTCTCTCCCCGTCCACCACCCACATCCTGCCCTGCCTCTCACCACTTCTATCACTCTCTCCCGGTCCACCACCCATATCCTGCCCTGCCTCTCACCACTTCTATCACTCTCTCCCCGTCCACCACCCACATCCTGCCCTGCCTCTCACCACTTCTATCACTCTCTCCCTCCTCCCGTCCACCACCCACATCCTGCCCTGCCTCTCACCACTTCTATCACTCTCTCCCCGTCCACCACCCACATCCTGCCCTGCCTCTCACCACTTCTATCACTCTCTCCCCGTCCACCACCCACATCCTGCCCTGCCTCTCATCACTTCTATCACTCTCTCCCCGTCCACCACCCACATCCTGCCCTGCCTCTCACCACTTCTATCACTCTCTCCCTCCTCCCGTCCACCACCCACATCCTGCCCTGCCTCTCACCACTTCTATCACTCTCTCCCCGTCCACCACCCACATCCTGCCCTGCCTCTCACCACTTCTATCACTCTCTCCCCGTCCACCACCCACATCCTGCCCTGCCTCTCATCACTTCTATCACTCTCTCCCCGTCCACCA
Source organism: Amphiduros pacificus (assembly GCA_949316495.1). NCBI lineage: Eukaryota > Metazoa > Annelida > Polychaeta > Phyllodocida > Hesionidae > Amphiduros > Amphiduros pacificus. Next base: position 32,911,973 of record OX439009.1, on the reverse strand, counting down.
CCCACATCCTGCCCTGCCTCTCACCACTTCTATCACTCTCTCCCGGTCCACCACCCATATCCTGCCCTGCCTCTCACCACTTCTATCACTCTCTCCCCGTCCACCACCCACATCCTGCCCTGCCTCTCACCACTTCTATCACTCTCTCCCTCCTCCCGTCCACCACCCACATCCTGCCCTGCCTCTCACCACTTCTATCACTCTCTCCCTCCTCCCATCCACCACCCACATCCTGCCCTGCCTCTCACCACTTCTATCACTCTCTCCCTCCTCCCGTCCACCACCCACATCCTGCCCTGCCTCTCACCACTTCTATCACTCTCTCCCCGTCCACCACCCACATCCTGCCCTGCCTCTCACCACTTCTATCACTCTCTCCCCGTCCACCACCCACATCCTGCCCTGCCTCTCACCACTTCTATCACTCTCTCCCCGTCCACCACCCACATCCTGCCCTGCCTCTCACCACTTCTATCACTCTCTCCCCGTCCACCACCCACATCCTGCCCTGCCTCTCACCACTTCTATCACTCTCTCCCCGTCCACCACCCACATCCTGCCCTGCCTCTCACCACTTCTATCACTCTCTCCCCGTCCACCACCCACATCCTGCCCTGCCTCTCACCACTTCTATCACTGCCTCCCACTCAGAGTCAGGACTAAGCATATTTTTGTCCTTTTTTTTCCAAGAGATCATTTGTGCTAAAAAATAATCGTATATGAGTTATAAAGAGTAAATGTATGAGTCAGAACTAACCACCTGTTTGGTAACCAATAGATATGACAAATATGAGTTAAATTTTACCTTACAGTGACCTCACAGTATCACACCATGTGACCTCATAGTACCACATCATGTGACATCAATGTACTACAAGTGACCTCATCGTACCACACAATGTGACATCAATGTACTACATGTGACACGATGTGACCTCATATTAACACCTGTAGGATACGTGGGACATAACAGCCCTGTCGAGTCAAAAACAAAATAATAACAAAATAATATAAAGAAGTTCTGCCGAAAAAAGCTTCAAATTGTTGATTGGAAATTTAAAATGGCAAAAACCCTGAAATCCCTGGTTGTTCAGTTGGGGTTTATCGATGTGATAAGTCTAACACAGGTGGGATTGGCTAAATTGGAAAACTGTCAAAGATCGCATAGGTGCGGGTCAACCTGCCTTGCACTTCACTGCGGATGATTAAACGCAGCACTTGGCATGCCCATATTTCTAATGTTTGCTTGATCATTTCAGTCGACTTTAAATAGAAAAACCCACATAGAAGATGTAGTGATCTTGCAGCGTCTGATATCTTAATGTTTAACAGTGAACAACATGCATGACATGTTGTCTTTGATTCGGCTCCAAAAATAGTTTTAAAATGTGTTGATGTTTATGTCTTTTAACTTTCACAAGCTTTTTTAAATTGATGGCATTATTTCAAAATTATGGAATAGTATAGAAATTAAGCAAATAAAACAAATCAGAGCTGAGATAATTAAGAGATCAAGGTATATTTTGGAGCAGAGATGGTGAAAATATCAAGCCATGTACAGAGATAATATGTACAGATTAAGTTAGGTGTTTGAAATGATAAGATCAGAAAGATTGAAAAATATCCTAAGCTTGTGGTTCTCTGAAGCTGGGACTGGATTATTGTAATAAGCATGAATCTAATACAAAGAACAAGCCATTTTAACCACGCCCCTTTTTCAATTAAGGGAAATGGGTCCCTCAATTGCATCACAAACAGCAAACTGTTCTTATCTCTGAAAGGGATAATATTTCACGCAAAACTGAGGAATGGTGAATAAATGCATTCAACTTGCATCTTATCAAGGATTAACGAGATGCATATTTATCAAACACCAAGCAGTGCTTTCAGACAGGAGGTGGGTGCTTGATGTTTTGCATATGAATGCCGCCTTGACCTCGCTGCAGTCTCTTCTGAAAGTGGTATTTTGCATACACTGTTCTGAATCGTGCCGTCGTCCATCATGTAAAGAAAACTAGATATTCCCACATACAGGCACGCCTTTCATATGTTAATATGTCGCGCTTATATCTGAACAAGTCATCTACTGTAGAGAGCTGTGCTTTTTTTCGTCTTTTACAATTGAAATTCAATCCCAACACACATGAGAATTCGCTCTCTGCCTCATCAAAAATGCACCTGAGTTGGTCTCACTCTGTCTTTCTATTCTGCCCCACAAAACACACTGCAGTACAGCCCTGCCCAGTATGTAAAACTTTGTGATCTACAATCAACAACCTCTCATTACTGATAGTCTTAGAATAGTATTAAATACTAGCTTCCGGGGAAAAGTAGTCTTTAACCAAACCAGTATTATTTGTGATTGTGATTTGTTTTTCTCGTGTTTTTGCAGCTACTTAGTGGTTTTGTGTGTCTCCTGCAGTAGTCAGCAGCAAACAGCCACTCACACTGCCATTGGTGCCCTCCTCATATCATCTCCTTCATTCTCATTAGCTAACTTCTCTGCATTTTTTTCTGCTGTATAAAACAGCCATTTTTCACCCAAAAAATGCCTCGTTTACAAATGAGGGAGGATACTGGGTGAATACACGATAGAAAAGTTACACCGATTTGGGAAATTATTGAGAAAATGTAGTACTGTTTTGTTGAGTAGTGGGAAGACTTTAGCGGTGGCCATGTTGGTCTCCGTGGAGCCCCACGACACCGATGCACTGATTGATACCATAGGTCTCTTGATCAATTTTCTCATGCCAAATGCCCAACTTTGACAAAAGGCAGTGCAGATTGCTTATCACGGATGCACTTACTCCCTTTTGGCAATTATTTACTAGAGAGAATGGCCGTCGCCACATCGCTCTCCAAACCGCAACTCACAGGGACTTTGCCAATTCTATGAATGGCCACGAACCCAAGACAGTCTGGTTGTTCATCATCTGCAAACTCTTTACCTTGCCATCATGCCTGCTCCTCTCCTATTACCCATATGTGACATTTCAGAGGGCCGAGCTAATCATGTTTTCTAACATTTACCAGAACAGTCTGTGGAAGTAACAGGCCACAATAATCCAACTCCCTCTATAGATTCCTGACTTAGGCTTGTCGCCAGCTTAATAAATGTCAAAAATATCAACTATTATCAGCCACGTTGATTTCTGACTTTGACCCTATTTTTCATAGTGTGTGGCATTTTGAGTAAAGAAACATCTGTGGCACACGTACATCTATACAGTTTTAGCTTTAATGCTAACATGAATCTCAAGATGTGATTTATAGAACTTTGCTAATTTCCATTCTGACAGTCACATGCTTTTACCTGAACACTAGAAAAACATAAAAAGTGAAATAAGAGAAACATAATTTGTCTCAACATCTTATTTTCTCTGTGAGTATTTTTTTGCCCTCTTCTTATTTCATTAATATCTCCTTTCTGACTTTCATCTCTATTACTCACTTACTCAGATCTGTTTATCTATTGTTTCTGTCTGCACATTCTCCCTGAGAAGCATTTATGGACTGACGTGAACTGACTGGTGGGGAAGCCAATCATTCCTAGCCCCTTCCAGTTTGAGTATCAGACCTATATATTTTACTCTTGTCATTGAAATGAGCTGTAAGTTTCACCATCGGAGCATTTATAAACATACAGAACAAATAAAAAGCAAATGCTCTGATGGTGTCGCTCAAACAGGTATCTGTCATCCGTCTATAAATGAGTAAGTAAAAGACAGCAGTTAAATGTGTTTCCTCGTCCTTTATTTCTCTCCCTTCAGCGCCACCTACCTGGTGACAGCAGACCCTGATGCCTTACTATTAAAGTGCCGTTCATCACGGCACAAAGCTCCGAGTTTAGGTTTGTGCGGCGGAGTTATATGCCACATCCCTGGCGTGGTCAGTCTACGGCCGTTTTATCTCAACCGACCTAATTTGTACCAAAGTGGACCATCCTTCAAAGCCGTGCAACAAAGCAACCTAACAACATGGCCGCCGATTAGCAGGGGAGGTCTCACTTTTCTCAGCATTTTAATGTTCCCACTCAAAGAAAACGTGCTGGCATATTTCACAGAATAAACTCTATAATGTTTGAACTAGATTCCTTTTCAACAGTGATAATTTTCCATTTAATCTCGATACGTATCAGTCATATGTTGAAAAATTCTGTTTAATTTAATATTTCTCTTTTTTTTTGTCTCTTCCATACTTTCTTTATCTGAAATGTGACAGTTGGCATATGTAATTTCTCTTGTAAATTTGTGGTAATGACTGATTTTTGCTGCATATTTGTTTGCATTTTCTCTCATTTTCCCGGTTAAGGGTACGAGTGCCACACCCCTGACTTCAATCCATGTTGTTACTAATGTTGTACACAGCTGAAAGACCCAAAATCAACGGGAGACACAAAACACAAAAAGGCCTTGAGAAATTCCATTGGGAGCACCACATGTTTTCATCAGCAATATGTCTGCAAGACCGTCTCCACCAGCTGTGCCCAGCTGGCAAAATCAGGTGACTTTCTCAACCAAGTTACATTTCCAAAAAATTTTACTCAGGGAAAGAAAAGTTCTTCTATCGTTTCGAGTGTCTTATAGGATCGTAAAAGTCACGTCATTCTTGCATCAGGCTTACATCTTTATTGTATAAAAAGCATAAGATTCCTAACAAATAAATGCTTCTTGCCGGTCATGCAATTGTATAGTGTTCTTGATCTACCTGTAGTTGTGTGAGATCAGCCCACGTTTGCTGGTCAACCCGTCCATTCTATGATTGGCCAGGGAGCAATGCTGCCAAAATTAAACACGCAAACCGTACACCTAGTAATGTGATGTTCATGCTTCATTTCTACAGTCTCATTTCCTTCCATAGAATAATTCTGAGATAATTTAAGCTAACTATCATTCAGAGTTAAACAATTAATACAAAATTAAGTATGAAGGACTGGTTATTGTAGAGAAACAAAATTCTGAAACCATTGAAACTCATTTCCTTCCACAGAATAATTCTCATATAATTTAAAATTATTACCATTCACAGTTAAACAGTTAATAAAAAAATAAGTATAGAGGAATCCTTATTGCCGTGGTGCAAAATTCTGACACTATTATAAAAACTGAATAGTTGTTGTGTAAAGTTGTGGCCATGATGTATACGGTTAGAGTGGAGGGCGTCTTACCATTACAAGGCTAGCATGCCATCTAACTTCAATTAGACATTAAATATTTACAGGTAAAGCAGTCAATTCATTATTCAGAGCAGCAACAAATGGGAGCTGGGCCTTTGGCTTGGGAGGCGGCATCTCACATTCTTTGACTGGTATTGATACTACATATAGACATTGTTGTTGTTTTTTCTCCAATTGATTTCTCATGAACCACTTTAATATCTTATTGCACAAGGTGTAACTAAACTCATCATGTTGTCTCCCTTCCTTTTCTTCATTGCAGTGTGGTTTTTCAGTATATTTCAAAGTGATTATAGGATTAGTTATGTGAGAGTATCACAACAGTATAGAGCTATACCAGACTCTGAGTGATACCAGTTTCATATAATGTGACTACCAGAGGTCACTCCTTATGCTAAAATCCAATTAGCATAATACTTACAAAGACATTCAACTATTACAATTACATCAGGCAATATCAATATCTAAAAGAGCAGCCTCATTAGCACAGTCATCAGAGTTACAGGATGTTCTGTGCTTTAGTTGGTTAAATGGGCTTAATTAAGGAGATGGCGGGTTCGTAACCCACTGCTGCCAGTGTTACTTTAACACTGGTTAAAGGGCCCTCAAGATCGTCAACCTTACGTGATCTTTATCATTCCTGAATGGGTCTTAAAAACACCATTACGCTTTAAATACACATTACAATATATCTTAAACTCCACATCAAGAACAAATTCTGCTCATCTCTAAAACTGGTCCCACTCTGAATCTAATACCATGGCTCTATGGTATACTTATGGTGTACTAGTATATACTTGCCTAGCCCCTTCTACTTTATGGCCAAAGTTTCTTTAATGTTCTGCATGTTATACCGTAAATGTATCTCTCATCTATTAGCGCATTAAGCAGTGCTATTTTCTCCCATCATGCTCTCTGTTACTTTTCTGATCCATTCATTATATTCATCTTAAAGCAATCCCTTTCAAAATCCTTTTCACATTTTCTTAGTTAAACTGTATCTGAAATTTCATATCAAACTGCCAAGACAGATTTTGCACAAAATAATATCTTATTAATTTTCTTAATTACTATAAATATATTTCTGACTGTTTTCATATATAAAAATTGTCTTAATAAGCTTTCATTTCATTCATGGAAATCTCAATATTCTATCATTTCTTCAGAAAGATTTAGTTACAGTAAAACAAGAAACATTTATGCACCTGAGAGAAACTGTCAGGTTTTAACATGTTATATCATGCAGCAACCTCAAATAAGTGAACATGGATGAAGGGGCGGTCTTATTATACAGAATACCCATTAATAAAGCGGTCAAAAGGCTACAATAACGTGTGAAAACATAGTGTGCCCGCCCTGGTGTCTGCTTGAGGTCATTAATTGACCCTCTAAGCACCATAACCTGTCCTACTAAAGCTGTTTATTACCATGCTTCACCACAACTAATTACATTTTTCAATATCTGGGGATCGCCATCTCTGTCCATTAATTCTGCTATATTCTTATCAATATTCCAGTCACTTTGATGTAAAATCTACATGAAAAAAATCTCTTCACATCTCCTTTGGTACTCATCCTCAATGTAACAATTTAAAGCTTATGTGGACAGCGTTTTTCTAATTTATTTATAGGATTACCAAAGATTATACTACATTTATAATGTTAGTGCATTTCTTTCAACAATTCTGAGTACATATGCTATATTATCTGGCATAGAATTGCAGGGTACTGTCTGTTTTACCTGTGTGGATAAACATTTTGTTGACAGAAAAACTTAGCTTTCTTATGTTTATATATTAACAACTGTTTACCTAGCAATACATAACTGATTGGAGCCCAAAGTGATTGAGAAACTGTTTAAAAATGAAGTTTTGATTTAATAGGAGGGCTTTCCTGTTTGAAAAACATTGCTTTGAGTGACAATTACATGTGTATAAATTAGCTTTCTCCATGCAGATCTCCTTGAATATGCCCCATGGGAACATTAAAATTGCATAGGACCCCCTGCTGACTGTTTTTTATCATACCTTTTTCATCAATTTCATGTCATTTGTGTTGATTTGGAAATAGTGTTATTTAGATTGATTTCAGACAGTAATTATATAGGTAATTATTTATCTTATCTTGTAGCAAGCATGTATCCCGCAGTGATGCTCACAGCTGAGGTCATCCCCACGTTTCCATGGTAGCTTTAAGCTATATACTCTATTTCTCATCATCTCTCTTATTTCTTCTCATATTTCTCTGCATTTGACATTAGACTTACCTGAAGCAATGCTCAGATTTCAAGATAAACATAGACTCGAATACAAAAAGAAATATAGATAAGATGTATCATTGCAGGAGATAAATTATACACTGGATCCATTTCAGGATCAAAAATCTCCTTAAATATTAATTATGTAAGTTTTTCTGCAAAATAAGGCAACTGACATAAAAGTTTGCTTCCCCCACTTGAAACTTTTGGTCTTGAGAAGTTCTCAAAATGTCTACCTGACAACTTGCCACATATTTTCTCTCGATTATGGGTCCATTTTGCATGGTCTTTCACCCTGCTTTCTTCATGGTTACACAGTATTTTACTTTGGCGTCTGCTGTTTAAGGAGAACATGATATACGGTGAATCTCAACGCAATATGGCGAAGCATCTTGGCAAATGTCTGGGAGTGAGTAAGGACTGTCAGTTGTCTTTTCTTGTCTACTTAAGTGTCTATTAGTGGGTCTGCACTGTCTACATTGGCAGACCGGTCTGCTTAAGTCTACTCCAAAATGTGGCACCTGTATATAGAATGGACCAAAGAGGGTCATTCAAAATATATCTTGTAGTTTCCAATTTTATTTGAACAATTTTTTTTGCAGATCCCAGAAGTCTAGATTCTGATTGGTTGGTTTTTTGCATTCTGTAAAATCTGTCTGACAGCTTTTAGTGCGTTCCCTTTACCAGGTCACTCTAGTGGCGCCATCTTGCTAGTCGTTGATACCATTCTGGTGTCGTTTCTAGTATCCTGACCTTGAATGAATAATGCAAGTGCTGTAGACATGTTTGTCATCTCAACTCCGACCTCTGGCCGTGACCTATTTTGCCCGCCACCAAGGCCTGTCTGCTGACGAATCAATCTTGCCCTGTCACACACCATCCTCTGTACTTTTTTTTTACGTCTGCAGGGGTCGTTGTTGTCACAATTTCACCTGTTTTCAGTCCCAAGTGGGATGGCTTTCAGCAAGCGGCTGGTCTGAGCCTGTTATTTATGGCTGGCAGATCAGCAGTCTTGCTGTGACTCTGGGAGACTGTCAAAATGACTGCTTGCTGCCACAGCAGTTTAGCTCAAATGAGATTCCTCCTTTTTTATTTTTTTTATTTACTGGTAGTCAGAATTAAAACCATAAAGTTCTGAAACAAAGAATTTTCAAAAAAGCATTTGTCCTAAAGGACATATATTGTGAAATTTCATCTGATTTCTTCACTATGTCTCCATCACTGATCTGGTGTTTTAAGGCCAATGAATTCTCCAATATCAATGGTTTTTTTAATTAATCTAAGTTTCTTCTTTTAACGCCAACTCATTTTGTACCAGCATTGGGAAGATAACTTCATATTTTACAAAGATCGACTCAGAAACAGCTAAAAATCCACTATAAAAGTAGAACCATTAAAGTTGACCCTAAGAAGTAAATTATTTTCACATAAGCCTTGTCGATGACTTTGTTGTTTAAGTTCCTCCTATTCTACTGGTAGTGAAACCTGAGCATATAATCTGGGCTCCAGGCTCCTGACCGAATCTGCTTTATTCCCCGCTTAGATTGTGACATCTATCTGAAAGGAAATAGGACAGAACTAAGGTCCTGACCATAACCTGCTCTGTTAGACTCCTTATCTCCTGCCTTGCATTAATGGTTTCAATTTTCGGAGGATCTCTCCACAACTCATTAGAATTAATACAATAGTGTTTGCTGGTTGCTTTGATCTAGCTATTGTTATCATGGATATGTCTCTGCTATACAAAATAACAAAGCAACAAAATCACAAGAGATCAGATAAAAATACTGTTTCAAAGATAATAGATATATGCCACCATTGATGGCCTTAAAAAATGTTTGAAGCTAGCACAATTGACAGAGGCAGTGAGCACTAATAAGCACACTTTGTGTGTATACCCATGTAGGTGTAACTTTAGCCATCCCCGTCAAGCGCGGTGTAAAGTCCGTCAAAACAGGAAGAGATGAGGACGAAGCAGGAAACACATACGATTGCTACGTGGGGCTTGGATAACAATGCCACAGCACCATCAAGCCCAGTAGGAATATATCGGCCAAGCTCCACTCTCAGCCTGGCTATTTACATGTTTTGTGTAGATACTGTACTGAGAGGCACCGCTTATATATCTGGACTGGATAAATGGTATCTATAGAGAGTGTGCAGAGAGCAAAGTGTAAAACACGGAATGGAGGATTTTAAAATATAAAAAAAATAACATTAATCTTCTGTTTTGATATGTTCCCTATTGTCATGATATATTCCTTTCTGTAATGGCAAACTCGGCCCTAGTGTTGAAACTCAATCATAACCTTGACCATACTGTTAAGGCTTGACCCTTCCTGTACAGACATAACCTTGACCATACTGTAAAGGCTTGACCCTTCCTGTACAGACATAGACCTGACTTTGGTATAGGACCCAAACATATTGAAATGGCCCAGAAATAACGTCCAGAAATATTTATGGCAACAAATCATTTTTTTCTATATTATTTTACTCACAATATGCTTCTATGAGGTTTTGAAATCCTGAAAGAAAAAACCATAGTGTTCAACAAAACAAGATTGAAAATCATTTTCTACTGATATTTACATCTATTTTTCCCATGAAGAATACACACTGCATTCACAAAGGGTTTGTGGGTTCATTTGTCAATTTGAGAGGTCAGCTAACAACGTAAAGTTTGCTCTGGTTGTTTTGGGATGATTCTGGTAAAAAAAAAAGAATTGGCTGAGGTAGGCAGATGAGTGTGTTGATATGCAACGCTCATTGTGTATTATGTACTCAAACTGTATGACCCTCCTCAATATTTGATTGGATCAAATCCTCTGTCAAATCCAATTCTACTTTCATTTATTTGTGCCTTTGAACTTGTCCCAAGGATTTTATGACAACTGTGCGAGAGAGCCTCATTTTCGTAATCACACAATTACAGCCAAATTTAATCTTAACCCGTGAGTTTGCCTCATTCTGTTAATCTGAAACACACTTCTGCATTTCCAATTATCTCCACTTGGGTCAATGTCAGGTTCTATAATAGGTCTCCCTCCAGGCCCTCACTTCTGTTATCAACAACAAATTTGACCTATTCTCACTTGAATCTGTTTGTCCACGGACTGTCACATCACGATATAATCAGGACTTCATGTGATCAATCCCTCACTTTTGACACTATCATGTTTTTCTCGGTCAGTCTCAATCTGCTGCATTGTGTTTTATGCCCCACTAATCCTTCAACCTGGCACGGCGACATGTTTTCGTTTGAGCCAACAACAAAAACATGCGTTGGGCGAGAACGTGCAAACGAGGTCCAACCTCACGCCGCCAATTTGTGGCCCGCAAATAGAGGCCGAATATTGGTGGCTAAGATTGCCTTTGTCTAATGCAAAATTGATGAAGGAGTCGGTTGGCAGAGTCAGACTCTTCACGCCACTGGACTGACCATCAAAGGGCCCTGGCGGTAATCGACCCATACAGGGGTGCCAAAATGTCACATTTAGCACAAAGCAGAGCTGTATAAGCCTTGTTTGAGACCCGGTAATTCTATCTCTATGAGATGACATGAATTTTGCTTGTTTTAAGAATCCTTGGATGAAAAGCCAATGCTTTAAATATTTCTGTGTGAAATTCTCTTTTTTCATTTATTTATTTTTTTGCTTACTTAACCACCCCTGTGGTAATATCTGCTTCCGCAAACCATGCTTGGATGTTTCTAGGCCACTAAGGCAGTCTTGAAGCTAGTGCTTGGCATACTGTCTTCTGGCTTGCAAGAGGACCTGTGCATATTTCATCTGCGCTTCTTTGAGGGAGTCTTGCACCTTTCCAGAATGCCCCACCTTCATAGTGCTACATCAATTTTGATGTTTCCAGGAGCAGCGAATGGGCTTACCACAGCCAAAGGCCTACAAGAATTTATTGCAATAACGGCACCGCTTCAAAGACAGTTGTGCAGCGCATTTGTTTGGTATCTGAGCTGGCCGAGGCTATTTGTGTTACAATCTCTCTTCATCCACTCATTTGGGCTTTGTCAATACAATATGTAGGGTTTGTTCTTATTTACCGGCCCGAGCCCCTGCTTCAGCAGGTGATTGTACTGGGGCAGACATTGCCATGCATATCTAATGCCCCATGCCAGCCTCTCTGTTCTCGCAATGCGGCTCTACACACAACCCTCTCACAAAGATCTGATGAAACGATATGAGGGGCCAAGGCCTTCTATACCCGGCCCTGGCTCGCCATACAAACCAATCCATCAAACATAAGCCCACAATTAGGCAACTAAAAAACGTGTTAACTGCAGGGTCTGGGTCAAAGGTCATGCCACCCTTTCACCTGCCAATGTTAGACTGAAATTGGGGACTGGCATAAACTCAGATATTAAATTTCTATTCAAAGAATGACATTAACTGAAGATGCTAGATTGGGTGTCAAGAATGGAACAATCTACCATTATTAAGGCTCTTAAGAATGGGGTAAACTGAGGGTCTTGGACAGGTTACTATGGAAATGATTCATCTTCAGATGTCCATTTGTAATCTTAAAAATAATTTGCAAATGCTAGATTGAGTCTCCAGAAAGTCTTAATTTGAAAATGTCTTTAAAAAGGATGAATCTGGAGAAATAAAGGATAAATCTGCAGATGCTAGATGGAGATCTCAAGAAAGGATATACCAGTAGATCCACAGAGAGTACCCAAGAAATGACCTGCAGATGTCAGATAGAAGTCTCCAGAATTAAAGGATCAATCTGCAGATGCTACCTTGATACATCAGGAATAAGCTTAACTGAAAATGTTTGAATAAAGCCTCATAAGTGAGTAAGTTATCTGAACTTAAAACATCAGCTGTAAATGTTATATTATAAAATGGCTAGTAGTAAATGTTTAAAGTCTTTTGGGTTTATGGTAAATGCCAGATTCTAAATGGAAGCTATGAAGAATGAGGTGAACTGTAGATGTGAGAAGCAGTGCAACTGTCCTCTGAGATCTCAAGGTCACATGGCCTGAATGACCTTATAACATATATATCAAAGATAAACTGAAATGGCAGCTGCTCTTGGACTTGTCAAGAGACAGATATGTAGACCAAAGAATATTACTTCAAAGCGGCTTGAATATACTGTGTCTTAAACAAATGGCTTTCCTGATCTGCAGGTGTTTGTAAATCAGGTCTCCTGCTCAAATGACAATCTCAGAGAGAAGGTCCTCACAGTCTCAAGTATCACACAGTCTAATAACAAAGTGAACTATGAATGATATCTTTTGATGGGGCAGCAATACGTTCCAGAATTTCTAGATTCTAGGTTGTGAAAAAATTACTGCATGTTTTTGGTCATTGACTAAAGGAACTTATATGCTCAGATCTTGTTTATTTGACAAACTTATAGTTAGGTTTGCTTTTTCTTTTGTATTGGCAACCTTTTAAACACTATTAAGACTATATCAGGTTAAATAGAAACCTGTCACTGGAATTCAATGCCCTACTCTTTTTGAAGAGTAACTTTGCATCTTCTATTTGCATTATGACATTGACATAAACAACAGTCATTGATAACAAGTCAGGGAACACTTGATAGAATGAGAAACAAATCAGTCATCTTCCTTTCTCGATCGTGGAACACAACTGAAGTATGTGTCCCAACCAGGACACAGTTATACGATCCTGCATGTATGCATATAAATTATTCATTTGTGTATGATCAAGTTATTGCCCATAAAATCAAGAAAAATGCTTTTTTTTTACTTTATCTCTTTTTGTAGTAAATGTAAAAAGAGCAGCTTTGTAGATAAATGAGTGGTCAATTTGCATGACTCCTGACAGAACTTGATAACAAAACTCTTGTCTCTATCATAGCTCCAACCATGAATGCCATGGTATAGTTTTTTGCGCCTTGTCATATGGTTGTGGGCATTCTCCAGGCCAAGTTGTGATCGGCCAGGCAGTGATGGTGGCCAGTCTGACATGAAGCGCAATCCTTTTGCGCTTTGCCAGTGGAGTATTGATCCCGCGACCTCGCAAGCCACTTGTGATTTTGCAGTGTGACAACATCATGCCACATCCCAGGACTGCTGCTAATATGCCTACACCCCTCCGTCCCCCGTAATGAACTCTCCCACATTACGTGCCTCTCTAGGATAGCACCCAGATATCGGAGGCAAGCTCCCCTGTGCCACCAGCCAATGTTTTAGCCAAACCACCCCATATCCCCAATATTGAAATTCATTGGCAACAAGTCAATAAGGAAGATTAAGGCCAACGCACAGTGTATTTGAGGTAGACCAGAAACTGGTAGGGGTGGCTCAGTCAACGATAGATGAGGGGATGGCTGTCCCAGAGATGCAGTTTTTTTGCCCCTTGATTCCCTCTGACCAGGCCGTGCATTAAGACTGCCCCACACATATGCAGATAACACACAATGCCCATTTTGGCCGGCCAATTTTGGGGAGTTAGTCCCATTATTATCTCTCTCACAGAAAACCTCTGTTGAAAATACCATTCGTGTATAGAATGGAGATTTCAATTTGTCATTTAAATCTCCTGTCCAGAAGGTATACCAATATTTCTTACTTTTTGGCATGCTCCATGGAGGTATTCTGGACAGGATTTTTGCATTACCTAATAGAGTATATAGGTTTGTTTTATAAATCTATCAATTATTTCCCTGAATATATTGTTTTTGTCTTTTTCTCCAAAGGCAAAGTTTATGATGATATGTTAGTTTTAGCAAGTCAGAAACAGGACACTAAGAAATCACATTTATCATATCAAATCCACAAGAAAAGCATCAATTGAATTTTTAAACATGTCCATAAGCTGCAGTGGGCCTATGGCACACGCTGCACTAGCACATCTCCCTGTTGCATTCCATAGTAGCCCAAATCTGCCCTGTAAAGTAATTTAAAATATGCGCTGGAGCATGGCGCATGCAATGTGTGTTTCACTTGATGCATGCGATATGAGCTCATAATATGGATGTCGGTAGCGAGGCGAGTGAATGGCCAAGGTGTGGCTTTGTGTCTGACGTGTCACTCCGATCTCGTCGCTTTGGTAACTCGTACACACCTCCTTTTTACTCATCCAAACGGACGATGCAACAATATTTTATCTGTAGAAATATCTTTGTGACTCAATATCAATAACAAAAATAATTTGGAATCTAACAAGGTTTACTAAGAATTTCAAAATGTTCTCATGCAAAATTCAGATGGCAAAGTCATGAAATTACATTCAGTAGGTGTGTTAATTATCGCCTGCATGAAGAAGGCATTAAATCTCAAATGACACTAATTGATACCAGAAACTTGCTGGTGGTTTGCTTCACACAAAGATAGCATCTTATAAATTATAAGTGACCTTTGTTGTTCATTTGGTAGGCAATTGAACTGGATGAGTCAGTCACAGTTTGTTAATTTTGTTTGGCATACGATATATTGACATTATTTACGACTAATTTCTTGAGTCTTGCAGAGTCATCAGATAATTATTCTGTAATTTAGTTCCAGTTTTCAAAAAGAATATGAAAAATGATGATTATGAGAAAGTAAAAACATGATTATGAATCCTACTATAAAGCTATGGATTTATACTTTGATGATTTGAAGAATCTTAAAATTGAGGAGAAAGAATTAAGTCTATAAATCTAAGCTTGTTTGTTGGCCGGAGGGATTATGTTGGGGTTTAATCTTGGGTTCTGTGGTTTTGAAGTCCATGGATGACATCAGCTTGAGATTTTTGTCTTAAATTTTTTCAAGATAAGTTTACCATGCTATCATTCTTTCTTTAAGTATTTCCATCTCACATCTTGGATTTCAAGGGTTTTATCTTATTTAGAATTGAACATCTCTTAATTATAATGACAATTAATCTATCCCTTAAAGGCCGTCTAATTAATATAAAAAAATGGTGAAAATTAGAAATGTAATAATTTTTTGTTGATTTTTTTTGGTGGTGGGGGGGCGCTTGTTTTGGGTTTTACATCAATTTAAGCATCATTTAAGTCATTTTATCATGAGGCCTATTTTAATTGTGACAAACATTGTCACATGAATGTAATCTTGACATGTCCAGCAATCAAAACCATGATCATTGGTTGATTATACAGGAACTGGTACTAATATGCTTGTGCTCTAACCACATGTATCATGGAAAGTACAGACTACATAAGGTGAAAATATAAAGATAAAATATAGCATGATGCTAAAAATGACCTTTAATTTTGACCTTGACCTCACCTAGTTCCATATAGAACTTGAAAGAAAGCTTCCATTAACCAAAAGTGCTGTAGTATATCTATCTATTCACTACAAAGATGAACACCTGTCCCCCAACGCCGATCATCCCCCACCATTAAATAGGCAGACGCACACATTTTGGCAGCATGCTCATGGCCCCATGCCATGCCTTGAAGAAAAATGGATAGGATCTAATATTTGAGTAGGCGCGTAATGGCTGCAGACATCTCTTTGGTCAGGTATATTTGTGGCAGCACGTGGTGAGATATGGCTGGGACCATTATCGTGACTGCCTGAGACATGATCACAAACGTGATCTCATACGTTCACTGCTATACGTGAACAAACAGATATTTGGACCTAACTAGTGTGAGTCAGGTATGATTGTTACGATAAATGAATGACTCAGTGACTTGACTGCTCAGGCAGTTATCCAACTAAGGTTTATCTATAAAGAGTCAAGATATTTAATGAATGACTCAGTGACTTGACTGCTCAGGCAGTTATCCAACTAAGGTTTATCTATAAAGAGTCAAGATATTTAATGAATGACTCAGTGACTTGACTGCTCAGGCAATTATCCAACTAAGGTTTATCTATAAAGAGTCAAGATATTTAATGAATGACTCAGTGACTTGACTGCTCAGGCAGTTATCCAACTAAGGTTTATCTATAAAGAGTCAAGATATTTAATGAATGACTCAGTGACTTGACTGCTCAGGCAGTTATCCAACTGAGGTTTATCTATAAAGAGTCAAGATATTTAATGAATGACTCAGTGACTTGACTGCTCAGGCAGTTATCCAACTAAGGTTTATCTATAAAGAGTCAAGATATTTAATGAATGACTCAGTGACTTGACTGCTCAGGCAGTTATCCAACTAAGGTTTATCTATAAAGAGTCAAGATATTTAAT
Source organism: Amphiduros pacificus (assembly GCA_949316495.1). NCBI lineage: Eukaryota > Metazoa > Annelida > Polychaeta > Phyllodocida > Hesionidae > Amphiduros > Amphiduros pacificus. Next base: position 32,895,394 of record OX439009.1, on the reverse strand, counting down.
GAATGACTCAGTGACTTGACTGCTCAGGCAGTTATCCAACTGAGGTTTATCTATAAAGAGTCAAGATATTTAATGAATGACTCAGTGACTTGACTGCTCAGGCAGTTATCCAACTGAGGTTTATCTATAAAGAGTCAAGATATTTAATGAATGACTCAGTGACTTGACTGCTCAGGCAATTATCCAACTGAGGTTTATCTATAAAGAGTCAAGATATTTAATGAATGACTCAGTGACTTGACTGCTCAGGCAGTTATCCAACTGAGGTTTATCTATAAAGAGTCAAGATATTTAATGAATGACTCAGTGACTTGACTGCTCAGGCAGTTATCCAACTAAGGTTTATCTATAAAGAGTCAAGATATTTAATGAATGACTCAGTGACTTGACTGCTCAGGCAGTTATCCAACTAAGGTTTATCTATAAAGAGTCAAGATATTTAATGAATGACTCAGTGACTTGACTGCTCAGGCAGTTATCCAACTAAGGTTTATCTATAAAGAGTCAAGATATTTAATGAATGACTCAGTGACTTGACTGCTCAGGCAGTTATCCAACTGAGGTTTATCTATAAAGAGTCAAGATATTTAATGAATGACTCAGTGACTTGACTGCTCAGGCAGTTATCCAACTGAGGTTTATCTATAAAGAGTCAAGATATTTAATGAATGACTCAGTGACTTGACTGCTCAGGCAGTTATCCAACTAAGGTTTATCTATAAAGAGTCAAGATATTTAATGAATGACTCAGTGACTTGACTGCTCAGGCAGTTATCCAACTAAGGTTTATCTATAAAGAGTCAAGATATTTAATGAATGACTCAGTGACTTGACTGCTCAGGCAGTTATCCAACTGAGGTTTATCTATAAAGAGTCAAGATATTTAATGAATGACTCAGTGACTTGACTGCTCAGGCAGTTATCCAACTGAGGTTTATCTATAAAGAGTCAAGATATTTAATGAATGACTCAGTGACTTGACTGCTCAGGCAGTTATCCAACTGAGGTTTATCTATAAAGAGTCAAGATATTTAATGAATGACTCAGTGACTTGACTGCTCAGGCAGTTATCCAACTAAGGTTTATCTATAAAGAGTCAAGATATTTAATGAATGACTCAGTGACTTGACTGCTCAGGCAGTTATCCAACTGAGGTTTATCTATAAAGAGTCAAGATATTTAATGAATGACTCAGTGACTTGACTGCTCAGGCAGTTATCCAACTAAGGTTTATCTATAAAGAGTCAAGATATTTAATGAATGACTCAGTGACTTGACTGCTCAGGCAGTTATCCAACTGAGGTTTATCTATAAAGAGTCAAGATATTTAATGAATGACTCAGTGACTCGACTGCTCAAGCACTTATCCAACTAAGGTTTATCTATAAAGAGTCAAGATATCTGATGTGAAAGCCAGTGTGTTCAATGTGTTTCCCAAGTTTCATCACACTTTCAATATGATATATAATATTCTATAATTTTTATGTCATTACAACTTGCATGAGGTTATTAAGTCATTATAACTTGCATATTTACAAAAGCATTTTCCTCAGAATTACCGCTTTAAATTTGGGTAAAGGTTTCATCAATTCTTGTAAGCCATGAGACAATTAAATGATCTTGTTCTACAGACACATTTATAGACTTTGTTGCCATGCTTAAGATTATACATGCTTTCAAAGAATGAAGATGTTCAGTTTAAAAAAAAAAAAAATTCCCACTATGACAGCACTCATTATGTTCAATTGAGTTAGTCATCTGTGACATCCACCGTGTTTTCTCTGCTTGTATTTTGACAGGACCACCAAACTCTATCAATATATTGAAGTTTGTCCTCTTCTGGCTGAGCGATAAGCATAAAGTCATGCCCTATTATGATATGTACACAACAGAAAAAACTGTATCAATATATTTGCAGCCACACAATTTGCCTTGCCACATAAACAGCGTGTGTTTGCCTTGGTCACAGATGCGCATAGCTTATCTCTTGGTTATATTTGACTAGAACAATTCATCTGTATATAGACACTGTCAATGGAGATATTAACACCATCAATCTTCCTCGCGCTATTTGGCGCCTTGTTTTCTCGTTATGGGCAAAACTGTTCACCATGATTTGATAAATGTTTGTTTTATCATATCCTATGACCTCGTGTGGGGCTTATCACTCAAATATTGCACATGTTAAATTTGCATCGTCGCAGTAGTTTTTCTCTTCCTGTTTTGATATATAATCCCCCTTCAGGATTTTATTCATACTAATGACATTCCAATCAAGCAGATAATTGCCATCATTGATCAATCTTTGTGGCACACTTTTATGCATCCCTTTTTCTAAATCATAATTTTCATCCTGTTTTGTCATATATGTAAATTAAAATTAATCTTTTATGACAAATGCATAAATGATTGTTTCATTCTGGTCTTACTGACAAAGTTTAGGTATTCTGCACATTAAAATGTTTCTCCTTGCTTTCACACACATTGTTTTGATTATAATTCATACACCTTGTGTACTGTAATCAGATGGAACTGCAGTTTATGTTATCAGTGATCAATCCCACAGTAAATAATCTGGACCAATATCAGCTGCTTAACTACCCATGAAAAACAAATCACGTGCAATTAATGTATCCCTACTTTGCAATCTATGTATTTTAAATTGAAAAATCAATCGTAGTTCTCGTTAGATTGCTATGATTTGCAGCTAATGTGCCACGACCTCATATTATGCTGTCAACAAATGAAAGGGGCGAGCAATAAACTGTACAGAGGAAAAAGACAGCTGGAAATATTGTCATAATCCTGGAATCAAGATATTCCTGGAACAACCTGGAAGCCTGAAAGATGCCACTTTGTTAAGGAAACATTTTTCTTACGTGGATAGCAAAACATTTGCCAGGTATAAAAGGGTATGTCATATATTTTGTAAGATAAATCTAGGTATGATGTTGTAAGGTATGATATTGTAAGATAAACATGCGTAAGAAATGTGAATACAGCTTTGTTCTAAAGATAAATTGTAAGATAAATCTGGATTTGGTATTGTCAGATAAATCTACTTTTGGTATTGTCAGATAAATCTGGATTTGGTATTGTCAGATAAATCTGGATTTGGTATTGTCAGATAACTCTGGATTTGGTATTGTCAGATAAATCTACTTTTGGTATTGTCAGATAAATCTTGGTATTGTCAGATAAATCTGGATATGGTATTGTCAGATAAATCTTGGTATTGTCAGATAAATCTGGATATGGTATTGCCAGATAAAGGTGGATATCTTACAATCAGATAAATATAGATTTGATATTGTCAATAAATAATTAGTGTAAAATAATTGACTTTTTAATTGATATGATGGTAAAAACATTTTCACTAAAAAGCATATGAAGAGGTGTGAATGGTTTTAAAGCTAATACCAATCCAATATAGATGGCTTTAATCCTCTGAGATGTGTCATGCTTGAAGTGCATCATTATCGGCAGAGTTAAAGACATTTCATATTGCTTCAAAACAAAGCAAGCAGCAATATTTACTTATATCAGCTGTGGATAAACAGTGTGACACTTTAGTCGTGACCAGACTATGCATTGGGTTTCTGAGATGACAATAATCATCTCTGCATGGTTCTGGTGTGCAGATGAAATAAAATCAGAGGAGAGACCAAACTTGCCTGAGAATAATTATGGCATTTGGTTGGACGTATGCAATAAAGTCAGACACCCCTATAATACAGAGATACAAATGACAGTGATGATGCACATGTTGGTACATCACCCCATGACAAGCACTGCCATTGTCACGTCCATATGGCTGGCATGTAAGGAGGGAAAGCTCTAGAATCTTCTACACTTGACTGCTGCATCATATTTCTTCTTTCTTTTTTGCGTTTTGAGAAGAAAAAAAGCATATCTCATTTAAGGAAAACATATATTTGGTTAAGTGTATTGGTGAGTTTATGAGATACCACAGAGCCATCCACCGCCATATTGTGCCTCCCCTGAGGCCCGTCATAAGTCAACTCGGGGGGAATGACGAGAAAAACAGTCACATGACATGACTGAATGGAGTCACGAAAAACTAAAGTGTGACCTTATATACTCACACCTCTCAGTTATTAATTATATGTCTATATATATATTTGGTGACCAGTTTATCTGATAATGCATCTCCTTAAAAATATGTGTGTATATTAGTTTGGGAGAAACCATCAGACTTGAAGAGGTTTAACTCAGGTCACTGACCAATATGAGGAATTAACATTTTAAAACTGTATTCTAATGGTGTTGCTATGGCTGAATGGAGGTTGAAATTCTGAATGGAAAAATGTTTGCATCAAGAAAATTTTATCTCTAGTGGTTGGCCCTATAACGACCATTTCAGAATCTTTGTTAAGCAATTGTTTGAATAAATATAGATTTGATTTATCAGTTTTTGTGATATACTCCCCATGGCCTACAAATCTACATTTATAATTGTTAATGGCATATCCAATATATATGGACACAAAAATTACAGTCATCAGCTTTACAATGATGATTATTGTTTGCAAAAAATGGGAGCAATTTCTGTATGAAAAGTGCAAATAGTTTAGTCACATCACATACATGTCTTATCTCCTAATGCAAAAAAAAACAAAAACAAAATCAGATACTTTTAGCTATTAACTGAACTTTGAAGCTTAGAATATATGATTTTTAGAAAGTTTTTTTTTCTACTCATACAAAGTCTTGTTTTGTTTGTCATAACAAAAATGAATTTTACAATATTGATAAGCTAATAGTTTACACAGTCTATTGTGTACAAAAGCTTCTGAAAAACATCTCATTATTACCTCATTATGGAGGAAAAATTGAAAGGTCAAATACATTGTTATGAACTGGCTGAATATAAAATAATAATATTATGGGATAGAGCAAGCATAGAAGGGTGGAGGTCTCGTTGTCACTCGGCTAATAGGTGTATTAATTATGACAGGTGCTGTATCCTCGCTTTTCAGTACCGCCAAATATTGATTTTCTTTTAGCTTGACATTTGCTTGACATTTGCAAGGAAAATAAACATGACTTTGGATGTCTACAGGCATAATTTAAGGGTGTGACTTATCTTGGCATTGTTGATGCGAGTTGATAATGGACTTAGTTTGTTATCTGATGGTGATCCTGTGTGACCTAATGTGGTCACAGTTAAGTGTGAACATATATGTGTCTGACTGGTAACCAGGTGAATAATATTAATTTGACATCAGTAATGTCCAGAGGGTTTGACATCCTGACCTGCAAGCAATGGCTGTGCACTGATTTACATCGCATTGTTATAACTCTCAATATATTTGTGTCAGATAATTCCAATGTTTGTGGAAACTGGCCGAGCTAGCACAGTGAGCAGAGCAATGGTTATGTGCGTTTCTTGGTCATAGACGTGGAGATCGGGAGTTGGTGGGTTCGACTCCCACTGCTGACAGTGTTAATTTTACACTGGTTAAAAGTCAATATGATATGGCCATCGCTACTGAAAGGGGCATAAAAACACAATTTCACTTTCACTTAGGTGTTTGTATTCATGTTTAGAATTTGTTTCTTTTCATAATCAAAGCCCTTTTCACTGTGACTTCTGGTAGATTAAAATTCACATTTTTCAAGCAAAATTCTCCTTCATAATTTGCAAAATATTATCTGTGGCACAAGATTACTTTCTAAATACTCTACCACCATTTATCTATTTCTGTTCTAAAACTTTTCAAAAGTGTGTAAATAAAGAGTAAGGATAAAAAATCTTTTTAAAAACTTAAAGAAAAAAAATCCTTTGCATTGGCCTGATTTGTGAAAGTTTCAAATTCTCTTCGCCTCAAGCAGCTCAACTTTTCCATGGCATGCATTCACCACAAACACATGTCCAGATATAAAATTGATATAAGAGTTGCTTAGATTATACCTTGGGCATGACAAAACTTGCATTGAAAGACAGGCTGGCAGCTTAATAAAGATCTTCTCAAATTTCTGGATAGAAAACTGTGAAAATTTGTGAAATGGTATTTTAACAACCCTTTCAGTACCAATGGCCATATCAGGTCAACTCTCAAGCCTGTTAATTAATGTGAAAGTAATATTACCGACTGTGGGAGTCGAACCCACCACCTCCCGTCCTCCACTTATATATCCAGTGAAGGTAATACTACTTTTGCTTTCTGCAAATGGCTAAAACAAATCTGGTAGAGTGTGAAAATGGTCTGTCTTACTTTTGTAAATCAATTCTGGGTTTTAAAAAATCAATTCCGGATATTGTTTTGCATGTTATCTAATAACCTTGCTGTAAAGAAAATTGGAATTATTTTTGCTTCAACAAGTATAGACTCGGCATCCAGAAACAAGGCATTGCGTTTTCCTGGCCTAATGAATATTTTCTCAGTGGCAATATCCTTTAAGCATTGATAAGAATTAATTACCAATTGGCCACCGGTTCTATGTAGTATCAATTATTGATGATGTTGATTGACAAAGGGAACATCCTTAAAGTAATGACCTGGATATGTTTGCATCGCTGGACAATCCAGACCAATAAATACTCAGCACACGTTAATAAATCATGAAGTATTGACAGGTCAGTTAAACCCTCTATTTAATCATGAGTATACACAGAAATGTTTGGTCATTTATATGTTTGTTTATGTTGTGCGACGGCAAGTAGCCATGTTTGTTCACTATATTTAATATAAGAGCACACTTCAGGCAGATGTACATTCTTCTTTAAAGGAAAATATAGAAAGATACCCACCCTCAATCACACTCCATAATTATACCACAATGTACCACTGTATGAATTACATATAGTCATGCATGGCTCATGTTTGGTCATACATGACTCACTTTTGGTCATGCATGACTCACTTTTGGTCATGCATGACTCACTTTTGGTCATGCATGACTCACCTTTGGTCATACATCACCAAATACACTCCATCATATGACTGAAGATACATACCGGTACCTGAGTCAAAATAACTATACAAATACAATTATACCCATGAGTATTGCATTAAAAAATAACATTCATTGAAAACATCATCGAATCCTATGAGCATAAAAGTTATCAACTCCAAAATAATGAGAGAATAATGAAAGAAGTGCATATTGTCTTTTAGCTGTATTACTGTTGCATCATGGGAATGCACAGACTATATGGGATGACATGGTTCTGGACAAACATCCTGCTAGAAATGAAGCTAAATTATTGTCTTCAACATCAATGACTTTAATGTTTTTTGTGATTTACTACCACGCAATAATTACAACACTTACTAGCGTGTTGTCAGGAGGAATTTGTTGCAACATGAAAACAATGGTAAAGATTGGGCAAGTCATAAGCATAGTTTCCAGTTGGATTGACGCACATCTGATGCAGAGTTTTATGTCTTTTGCAGTGTTAATGGAAGTGAAAGATTCCATCAGAAAACCAAAATTTCAGGCATTTTAAAATAAACCCAAGTTGAACATTGTGCTTTTATTCATGCTTTATTATCAACATCCTGTCTTGAGTTCACAAATCTAGAAGCCAGGCAGTGGGTCCACATATTGTTTATCCTATATCTCAATACAAAAAGATCTTACCAGTAATGTTCTGACTAAACAAATATGAGGATTACATGCTGCAGATGATTCCAATCAATACTAATATGATAGCTATTGTTCAATAATATGTCATTGGTGAATGATTGCTAAAAGGACACTTGGGACAGCACTACTGCCATCTGGTGGACAATGGATGTGGTGACCTCAACATCTGCCAAAGGTGACATATTTTGCAGCAAATTGGCACACTGTCTATCATTGGTACATGCAAACTGCAACCTCTGGCCAACTGCAAACTGCTACCTCTGGCCAACTGCAGACTGCTACCTCTGGCCAACTGCAGATCGGCAATTATCTGCTATGACTTTCAATGACCATGTACTTCTGATGTGTCAAGTCTTGTCAATGTGATTAGGATGAAGACACCTTTTATAATTTAATGGTAAATTGTACAAACTGCAAATTCTTTACATTTTTCCTAAATATAAAAATCAATTTCCTAACCATTTACTTATTTATTAACCTTGTGAGAACCCGGTCTGTTAATTTATGCACAAAAAATATACGACTGGTCAATTTTTTTCATCATTCTGCCTACATTTTGAGAAAGAAATAGTGTGGGACACAGAATGTACTCCCCTTCATATCATACATTGTATCCCCAGAAAGGTCAAAATGAAAAATATGGAGTGGTTCTAGATTGTGACCAATGAATGTTGGGGTTGATGAAAACAAAATTAGCTTGTTGCTACACAAAATGCAAGGCTTATCTATGATATATCAATATGTATGCGTAGGTTGGCCATCAAGGGAAGTTCTGCTTCTACGTCATATGGAACAATCAGTAAGAGGATTTAAATGCTATATCCAGTTACGGTTATCTAATTGCTAATCATGAAAATAACACTCATTATCATAAATCATCATAATTATAATATTATTTTAAGGTTTCTCCATATGTATGAAACCCTACAAATGTGTTCATTTGCTACAAATCACAAAAGAGTGACGTCCATACTTAAACTCAGTCAAACAAGGATGTAATCAAATCACTGCCCACTCGCTTCTAAAGATATTCATGGGCATGCTATCACACATATATGTTATATTTAAGTATAAATTAAATGTATGTCTATTAAGTATTTATCATGGTAAAACATATGGCATATCATGTATGTCTCACTTTCTTAGGAAATACCTGATTTTTCTCAAAATTGCCGAGAAAACACTTATGAGAAGTAAACTGGAGCAACATTTTTGAAATATGATTGAGCACGTCTGAGAAAAACTGTATATCGACCGGGAAACCGGCAGAAGATTCATGGCCATGAACTTAGTAGCTGCTTTCATCTGAGAAAAATTCAAATAAGATTTAAACATATATCTAAAAGTTGGGCATTTTGGCAGCAAGTTCATTTCTGCATCGACCTCAGTCACCCTCCACTCGTGACACTGCTCACTCTCCATTGATCGTCCGTGGCTTGATAATGACGCCGTAACCTCTGGATGAAAATATTGACAAGGGAAATTGTGGGCTATCCACAACGTGCTCTATAATTTAATAGCTGTGGTCTATATTGAAATATTGTCAGAATCATCTGGGCGGAAATCTAATTGAAATGTACAATTATTTTCCTGACGTGTTTAGGTGCAGAGGCCAGGCACTGTGCTATCACATTAAATAAGAATTTCTGCGGCCAGCCACAGAATTGATCCAAAGTTTTGACTAGATTATATGATAAGATCATGGACAGGGTGACAGCGATAGGGTGATTTATAGAGCACTACAGACCCCAAAAAATAATGAATATATACACCTCCTGGTTGTCGGGCCCTTCCTCTCCTGGCACAGAAATATCTTGTAATTCTAAATGTATCCAATGAATTTATAGAAACTTGACATGCCAATTATGACACATTTGCAATTACGTGTTTCAACTAATAAATGGAAATGTATGTAAAATTTCAAAATTAAAAAATGATCAATCTAACCCAATTTTAAAGACAGAGCCGTAACCATGACAACAGTAACAAATTTTTAAATAAATTTTTTCTAAATAAACATTGGCTAAATTTCAATCCCTTTTTGAAGCCCCTTTGAAATCTCTGCTGAATTTGTATGTATATATATATGGTCCAGAAAAATAAAAATATTGAATGTTTCAAATGTGGCTTATATATATATATATATGATGCTAGGCCAGACATTGTGATTGTCCTCGGGAGCAGACACTTCTGTGTCTCTGTGTCTGGGATGACAACAAGAGGCAGTATGGGAGGTTGCTGTGTTGACACGGAGATCACACAACCTGACACCTTGTGAGCTGCCACAAACACAAACACATATCCAGTTCTTCTTTCCATCGAATTCTGTTTGTCACTGACACTTTGGTGTCAACATATTTGGATTCTTTCATCAAAGTATATATTTATATTTATTTCATCAACTATGTATTCTGTGTACATGTGTGTGTATATGCGTATGCATGTATGAGTTGAAAACTGTTCAGAATATCGTTTACATAGAATTTGGTTGTCTGTGTCAAAAACTGTATACTACAATGTCTTTCCTTGAGATAGAGATAATCTTATTTATGTAATAATACTTATTTATATTAAATGTATGATATGTGTGTATATGATCAATGCACAAACACCCATTTATTACATAAGTATGCATGTTTATACCTTTTTTTTTCTCTTCCCTAGATCAGTTTGATAATCCCATTGTGAAAATAAACTTATCCCTTTTCCTGTGACAACGAACTTACCCTTTTTCTTTGATATTGTAAATTCATAAATTGAACTATTGAGATAACAATTACTAAATATCATCATCATCATCATCATCATCATCATCATCATCATCATCATCATCATCATCATCATCATCATCATCATCTGATCCGCAACCCAATATTACAAACTCTTTCACCTTTTTATAAGTTACTGGCTGCATATTTGATGTAATATTTCTTGGTGTTGGCAGCTGAGGCCTCTTGATAATTGGTACACAGACTGGTAGCCATAACTGTGGCTAGCAGCATCAATAATCTCCTATCAGATGTAGAATATATCTACTAATTCCACCTAGTATTGTGGCCTGTTATGCCCTGTGTTGACACAGAGCTTGCCATCTCAGCCAGTCTCCGTCCCATTGGGAATGACCCACACAAGCAAGCTTAAATACATTGCATAACACCGCTCAATGCCAATGTTTTCGGCTTGGGATTAAATATTAATTAATAATAGTTGCTGAAACAATGTTGTTAAAGGTATCCAGCAGAAAAATTAATTGTCTTACTTGAATGTAAAAGAAATTAGGTTTACAGTGTGTACTATATGTATATATGGCTAGTTAAGCTAACATGAGGTAAGTTACATATATGTAGAAGGTAGCAAGTTAGAAGGTGGCATACCAGCCTATATCTCCACAATATATCTGACCACAATGAACTGATTACAAAGGAAGGCCTCCGAACTGTCACAACGGTAAAACTTGACAGTTGATCAACGATGCATTAATCTGTCTAAGCCTTAAGTGCCACCTCTCTCCAGCACGACAACCAAATGTTGCGCAAAGTTATTACTTTGGTAAACAGGGTATTTGCTTAGCAATATTCTGCGTTATTTCAACATCTACCAAGCTCTCTGTGGTGTGTGTATAAGGGAAAGCAGCTGCCTCCTTAATCCACAGCAAACAATCACGTGGCTCACTTCAACGCCACCAAATATTCACATATTGTCACGCTTTGATTAGCCGTTTTCATTGTTAATACGAAGACATAGCCTAAAGCCCAAGACATTTGATGACCATGGTTTTTTGGTAACGTTTGTGAACAAGATTTGCAGGTTGAACAGTTACTATGGGGAAATAATATATTCAACATGTTAGCCAACTCCGTCACCCCCACATGGCTTTTCTCCAGAAATCTTAACTCAGGGCTTAGCAAAATAAGGCACTGATTGTTCACTGTGTCTGTACAATAGAAACAATTCACTGTTTGCCAAAAGAAAATCTGATATGATATCATTATGATAATTGATAGGGTTTATCTACTGACATCAAATATAGCAAAGAAATCAACCCAATAGTTTCAGGGAAGAAAATTTTGACTCGCAGACAGAATGACAGAAAATTCCTCCTCTCACTGCAATATCTATAAATCAGCAAAGCTAAAAAGTTCTGACAGTTCACACAGTGCATGACGTCTTATGTGTTTGCAGACCTGAAGTGTATTGAATCATATTAATCCGAGAGAAGGGCAGGACTTGGCTCCTATTCTGCAATTATTATTCAGCTTTTTGGATTTCATTCTGAGATTAAAATCGATATCATATCTCTGCAGAGAAACTGCACCAGTAACAGAATGGTAGCAGTTATAAAACATCTCCAAGTTTGGTAGTGGCTGGCAAATTTAAAAGATTAAAAAATATTTTCTAAAGTCCTGTAGCCCAGTTTAAAGAGTAAAATTTACCTTTGTCGAAAATATTAGTGACAAATATTCTATTACATATCAAGTCTCTAATATGGTACATAGAGTTGCCGATGTGCAGACTTAACTGACAAGTTTTTTTTCCAAAATCACATTGCAATCTGCTTTCATCTTTTATCATATTGTGCAAGTAATTCTCCCCTTCATTTTTTTAGAGTTCTAATATCTCACAAGGAAATCAAGTCTAATGACCTCACATGACCTCAGCTGAACTTTGAAGATCAATGTCTTTCAAAGCTTTGGTTTGCAGGCTGACAAGTTTTCATATTTTATCACTGAGAGGAGTGTCCCTGAGATTTGAAAGATGGCCGTTTCATGAACTCCTGGCAATTCATCTCAGCAATATGACTGTGTGGGCTAACCCGTGGATCAACCTAGAATCAGCATTGGAAGATACTTTCAGCCAAATGTTTTAAAGGTCTCAGTATTGTATATCTATTTCTATATCAAGATGTTTTACTTTGAAAAATATGCATTAAACCTAATTAAATCTAGATGATACATATTTTCCCATTTTAATTTCTTCATTTAATATTCTGACTTCAATTTGTGATTAAACCATGATAAATAACACCTTGATTTTAAATGCGTTTTTTGATATTTGACAGAGTAATGACAAACAAAATATTTGCCTTTTAAGAAAATTTCAAAAGATGATTAGAAAAGGTATCTTGGCGTTGATGTATTTTAGTGGGATTTCTTACAAAGACTCCAAAGTGTGCTCCCCATTTTGTTATTGACAAATTGTTGTAGAATGTATGTCCGAGCATGGTCGCCGGTCTATAGCGCCTGCGGCTACAACTGCACAGCTTACAGATGATGCTGCTCATGACAAATTTATGAAGCAAAAACTGCAATTTGGGACATCTCTCTGCCAGATCCTTGTGATTAATTCCACAATCACCAAGTGTGCTTCTAGTTATTTAAGTAGGCTTTCCATATGAAGCAATAAGGGGGCATTAATAACCACTATTTGCACCCCCGATGGCAAGGACAAATTTTCGGAGCTGATCTATTATATTGGTCTACCTGTCTACTTCTCATCTAGCACTTCACTCGCAACTGCTTGTTTCAAGGTCGTTGAAACTAACATCTAATACAAACTATAATATATAAAAAATACTGATAAAAAAATGTTTTTTTTATTTATTTTTTTTTTTTTTTCCTTTTTTTTTCTTTGCTAAAGTGTTAGGAATCATATCAATTTGAATATAGAAATTTGGACTGGATGATTATAATGATGTAATATGATTTCACCACACTCAACTGCAGTGTACTCTCTTGGTACGATAATAAACTGGAGAACCTTTGTGGTAAATCCTGCTTGGGTTAACCCTCTGCCATGAAGGCAAGGCTAAAACTATACAGGCAAAAATGATAAATGGGTTTGAAGGAGAGTAGGCTTAAAAAACATGATGATCACATCAGCTAAATAATCTACCCATCCCATTCTAAACAGAAATGTGTGAAATAAAAAAAAACCCATATTCTCTGAAAATTGCCAGAGATGACATTCACGAGGCCATAAAAAAAGCGTTCATAAACTGACTCAGCAAATATTGAAAGCCGATATAGAGAGATAATTGGTTGTGGAGAGATTAAAAGTTGGTTTAAAAAGCAAAGTTGAATGAGGCAATTAGTGGGCAGCTGGAGACTGTAATGGTTGCTATGTCGGCTAGTGGGTCGGCACCATACATTGTCTCTGCCCCAGGCCACTGCACTCAATCCTCAACTATAAAATACCTCAGTGCAACCACTCACCCAGTCTAAATGTATAATCTTTCTTTGATGTAACACCACTTATTCTTGGGCTCCTTTGCTACTCAGAAATGTAAATGAATATGTGGAAGCAGCAGAAAAAAAAACATAACCCCCTAGGTTGACAGCTCTGCTGATTTAAATGAAAAAACTTTTGGCGGACACTGGCAACACCTATAGTGTTTGCCATGCATGCCCAATATTTAGTATATCTCGTTCATTATTCATGAGTTAGGGCCGGCACAATAATATAAAGATCTGTAAAAAATGTATATGGTGCTCGACAGACTGTTGATGTATGACAGATATTAAGTATTTTATATTCACTTATAATGGTTAAGCATCGTTGCTGAGATATGCTCCTTACAAAAATGGTGACCTCACAAAGATTTGAAGGAATCTGAATCGTCACCTCTATATCTACCTCTATATAAAATATGAAACATATAGACATTTTCCCCACTCCTTAAGCTATACAATTTCAAAGAAGTCAACAGAGCTAAAAAGTATGTTAAAAAATATAAAATCCTAAAATTTACTAATGTTAAAAAAAATCTCTGGTTGTTTGATATTTGCCTGTTTATATGGGGTTCACAATTTAGTAGTTGCCAGACCCAGTTCATTCAACCTAAGCATCATCTCCATTCATGCGTGGTTCAATACAGTTATTCAGAGGGCTGGCATGCCATCATTCTTGTTTGAAAATTACACAGTATTAGTGATGACTCGGACCAGATTGTGGAAAAAATAACCCGATTAAGCCAAATGACGCAGCATGTAAACAGATCTCTTGCACGTTGTCTGAGCTGTTTCATGTGGGATGGCAGATCCTATACATATAAAAGTTTCATCACCATTAAAATGTACAAAAAAATCTTCTGATCTTTTCATCCCTTGTTTAATCTTCCATTCTTTGGAGAGGTTATTTAAATGTTAATCATTCTGCGTTTCTTCATCATATCCAGTGACATACATGTGTAGAGACATGGTACCTGGAGAGACAACTGTAAACATAAAATCAATAGAGAAAGTAGTAGAGGATCAGTACCAGTAGAGATATGGTACCAGTAAAGGAACAGCACCAGTAGAGACATATTACCAATAGAGGGTCAGTACCAGTAGATAGATAGTACCAGTAGATGAAAGGGACAGCACCAGTAGAGACATGGTACCAGTACCAGTAGAGACATGGTACCAGTAGAGGGACAGTATCAGTAAAGACATGGTACCAGTAGAGTGACAGTTTCAGTAGAGACATGGTACCAGTAGAGGGACAGTACCAGTAGAGACACAGTAACGGAGAGTACCAGTAGATACATGATACCGGTAGAGCGATAGCACTGGTAGAGACATGGTACCAGTAGAGACATGGTACCAGTTGAGGGACAGTACCAGTAGAGACATGGTACCAGTTGAGGGACAGTGCAGGTAGAGACATGGTACCAGTAAGGAACAATACTGGTATAGACATAGTACCAATAGAAGTTGCCACTCTGGACTTGATGTGATGAAAAATAACAAATATATACAAAGCATTTGATCACAGCATAGGTTACATTTATCTGTATCAGAAGTAGTCACACTGGACTTCAGAGTGTGAAGAGAATCAATTTTTAAAAATAAACAAAAATATATGAAGCATTTAATGACTGAATTGCACCCAATTATATATGGTGTTGACCTGTGGGAGACGATAACTATGAACCTCCAAACAAAAGCAGTTATTTGAACCAGTTTGTTTGCCCATATCTTATGTGTATAAAACCCATTGCCAGTAATTGAACAGTTCTATCATAATTTCCTGTTTTGCAGTATGTTTCCGTCCCAAGCTTTCCAATTTTATCCAGAAATATTTCACATGCCTTTTCTATTGTTTTGCTATTTGCGAGTTTAGCAGACTGGGCTGTCAGTGCTGAAATTAAATTTCTTATTGCAAAATTCAAGGATGTCAAAATGTTTTGTGTGTCAACTTAAAAACGACTGGATTAGTACTCAAATCAATTTCTTATTTGTAGGAGTTTGGAAAATATGAAGAAATTAAGATGGTTGGTTTTGCAATCAGACTCCAAGCATGTTTTCATGCAAATTCTTGTGATTTCGTTCTCTGTTGCTGTTACTAATGAGTTTTATTTACTGGCAGATTCAACCAAACTGTCTTATGATAATAAAACCTATATTATATCATGTGGTTAGCCTACCTGTTCCTATAATGATGATGATGATGATGATTATAATAATAATAATAACAACAACAACAACAACAACAATAACAATAACAATAACAATAACAATAATAATAATAATAATAATAATAATAATAATAATAATAATAATAATAATAAAAATAATAATATCTGGTAATTAACCACCTGTTTCTATAATATTAACAGCCTACAGCCTAATAGCATGCAGTTAACTCCCCAGTTTCTATGACAATAACAATTTTCATAAAATTATGTGATTTACTCCCCTGTACCTATGTTAATAACAATCTTCCTAATATCAGGGCTTTTAGTCTCCTGTTTCTATGATAGCAAGCTTCATGATATCATGTGGTTTCCTCCCTGTTACTGTGGCGATAAAAAGCATCCTAATATCAGGTGGTTTACCCCCCTGTAATGAGACTATAGCACATGGCTCTGTGTTCGGGCATGTATGTTTACCCATCATGTACGGCCCGACCATACTCTCCACAAATCAATAGTAAAACCCTTGTGTACCGCGTGCAGCGATTCCAGCCTCACACACCACAGCGGTAGACTCTATGACCGTGGATGAGAAAGCCTTACTCGTGTGCCTGCGATAATGTATATATGCTAACTTGGTCTCAGGTGTAAAATGGAAATGCAAAAGCTACTTGGATGTATGCGCTCACTCAACTCAATGTGACACTTCTAAATTCACACATTTCCGGACATAATGGATGAAATTCTTTCTTTGTTGAGCCACATTTACTAATCTCTTTGCTAGGTTCATTTCTGACCCAATCCTCATTTGTGAACCATGCATCAATCACCAGGCTCATTTAAGGAAGGTCCAGACACAAATATAACATCGTATTATAAAATGACACATAGTTACAGTTAAATATCCCATCACTTTTGTCTAATGTCATTACGACAAAGCTAGATGAACTCTGTTGCTCCCAGATTTCTCAACCATAATATGAAATCTTAATTTCTAAATGTTAATATCAATATTTGAACCAAAAGGTGAATCTGCCTCCCAAATATGGTATATTTAGGAATGGCGATACCAAAGAATAAGATATAATCAGTAATATAATGCCAGTGTGAGTCATAAATTGTTTAAAGATTGTAGGTTCACCAGTCACTGGGTGACTTTAAAACATTGCAAATTGGCAGACTGTTCTATGAATAATTGACAAGTGTATATGTCACACTGTCGCAGGTCTTTGACAATTATATGACAATTATATGGCTGTCAATTGAAATACACTGCACAGCACAATGTACACAATGGCCTACCCTCCCAGACAAAGGGTTAAATAGGGGTAATTATGCAGACAGGTTTATCAAGGGCATTCAAAGAGCCTTGCTTAATGAGGTATATGCTAAACCACATGTCTCTTGTTCATTTACACTCAAATCATATTAACCTCAAGAATATTTCTTTAAATTCAGAAACTGATATATATATATATCTATATCATTAATTAAACCACGTAACATTACCTCCTTTTCACATTTCAAGTGTAAGCCATTTCTCTCTAATAATCAAGGTTTGATTCAATTTGGCATTGGGTAAAAAGCCAGTTAAATTCAATGTATCTCATCATATATATATATATATATATATATATATATATATATATATATATATATATATATATATATATATATATATATATATATATATATATATATATATATATATATACTGGTGCTATCCAAGGATGAACAAAATTATTATTTCTTGAGTATTATATAATCTATGCTGGTGAAAGCGGATGCTGAACTTAATATAATTGATTCTGGAAATACTGCTGTATTATGTATAGTTCTCTATAACCTGACTAATTGAACCACCACACCTGTCAATCAGTCAAGTCCTGCCATCTTCATAGTCATGACTAGGTCATTACATAACATATTGATATCGCATGGCTTGAAAGTCTAACTGATGTAACGAGAATAGTCCTGCCTTACCATATAGAAAATACATAAATATCATATGTTGATGTTTAT
This sequence comes from Amphiduros pacificus, assembly GCA_949316495.1. Lineage (NCBI taxonomy): Eukaryota > Metazoa > Annelida > Polychaeta > Phyllodocida > Hesionidae > Amphiduros > Amphiduros pacificus. The sequence continues at coordinate 32,877,363 of OX439009.1, read as the reverse complement.
ACTGGACTGGCAACATGGTAGGTAGTTCATCGTGACAAACATCACTTTGTTCATCTGACTTTGTCTCTAATATCACACCTGTCATACACTATCTCTATACTATCTTACACTATAAAATATACTTCTCTTTTGAACTAAGGTTGGTTGTAAAGACATGATATAAACTTCATAGAAATCTATTATCTTTGCATTCAATGATTAAGACATTTTGTTTCAACACAAATGACTTAATAGTGTGATTAATTTCTGCTTTTATTTACAGAAATCATGTTCCATCATAATCTATATGTTTATTTAGTTTACAACACCACTTTCTACACTATTATTGGTAACAGTGATCAAATTCTTTAGTTTCTAGGGGTTTGAACTCTCCAGACATCTAGATGGCCTGCGGGTCATTTGCTGTCCAACCCCTGCAGATGTGTCAAGATCTGCAGTGAACAAGGCCTATACTGCTGATGTTACGATTAGACGTCCTGCAGTCCTGCAGGGAACATGTCAGGGTCTCCCATCAAGCTCAGAGACACCTTTTTTTGAAGCAGGGTCCTGCAGGAGAAGGCTGTGACCCAGTGACCTCCTCCTGCAGAGTGAGTAGAACGTTATTGTGTCCAGAATTTGTGTCCTGCAGAGAGGCTGTCAGGTACTGCAGGTATCTGCAGGTGAAGTAGAGTTTGCTCACCGCTCCTTCAGGCCCACACTTAAACGCTGGACGTCTGAGATGAGCACATTTATTCCAAAGACACTGGCCCATCGCTGACGGCGAGTCTATCTCACCACTCTTGATGAAACTACATTAACGTCCTATTAAAGCAAACATTCACGTACCGTTTGTAAGTCGGTGAGCCCCGTGGCTTTGGAGGCCACGCTGTAGATGGTATCACCAAAATTCTGTGCCCAGTGATCAATTCTGAAAACATACAAACATGATGAAACCGCTACATGGTCTGGCATCCATCATGACTGATATTAAAATATAATGACAATGCCATGTATCTGGTAATTCCAGAGCTCTGAGCTTAACATTCATCCCACCCAGGTGTAAATTGGCTGGATAACACACAGTGGTTTATACTCTTAACTGATTAGGGTGTGACTTGAAGAATTTGGTTACACGATGGCTGATGAAGAAGAGATATACTCACGACTGCAATGGTAAATTGAGTTCGGCCCAGCCTGTATATGTACAAGAAAGCAAGATGAGAAATCCTCGTATAAGTCCAACACTGCTTATAGCAGCCATCTTTGCGTCCTACACAATCCCTGAGTCTAGAAATCTGTCTTGTGGCACATATATTCCATAATTGTGTTGCTAGGGTGGAGCTCAGAAGAGTCGCCTGTCCATGGCGGCGGGTAGGTCACGTCCAAATGCGGCTACGATCCGTCTGTCTCTTTGCACCAGTGGTGAGACTCTGCAAGTAGCATCCCCGGTGACTGTTGGACGCACACCAACTGCCACTAAGCTTGGGCTGAATGGACTTCCATGTCTGGGTCAGCCCATTGTCTGCAGCAGGGGGGAAGCGGGTAGGCTGCCACTCGATGGCTGCTGGCATCCCTGCAATGATGGCTGTGGTCTTGCCCAGCAATGCCACTGCAGTTAGTGGTGCCACCTGTTCATGAATATTACCATGGAATGTCCATGCAGTCATCCAGCCTCTGAATCATCCAATCCTGATGGGAGACAAATCATTAATTATTGACCAGCAGTCAGTTGACCTGATCAGACCTATATACAACATGCTCGTTACTTTACCCAAGATTCTAACTTGATAAATATTTCACACTCACTATTCACTTACAGGTGGCAAGCAAATTTACACTAAATTAAAATGGCCATTAATCTTTCAGTTTAACTGGATAAGACCAGTAGAGGTATGGTACCAGTAGCAGATCAGAACCAGTAGTCATGGTAACTAAAGCGATACACCTCAGGTGTGAAATGAAAAGGTCACACCACAATGCTGCATAAACTGATAGATAATAATAATATTCCACAAAGAAAGCGCCAATATCAGATTAATCCCACAGACATTTGTTGATTTTCTGTTTTGCATTAATTGCAGAGTTTGTTGTGATCCTTTAAATTAAATCACAAGAAATTATTTTTAGCGTACAACTAATGAAAACAAAAATTATCATTTCCAAATGTTTTCAATTAGTTCTCAGATCATTGATATTCTGAATCAAATAATGATTAAAAAAAGGTGATTGCCAATGATCAGTAGGAAAAAAGAATGTCTCAATCTGTTTTATATTCTTGCTTTATGTGTATGCACTATTTAATTTACCCTTTACAACTGTGCACAGAAAGTGGATAATGTCATTTATGTTCAACATTGCATTTGCCTCAAATGTGGGTTTGAGGACAACTTGAGAAGAGACAATCAATTGTTCCTCTGAGAAGCATTTGGTAATAATGAACACGATAAATGCCCTCATCCTCTGCACACTAGTGCCCTCTGGTGACAAGGAGGGGCATTTTAATTGAACAATTCCCTCTTTCTTCACACTCCGTTTCATGACAACATAGCATTAAGTCTCGGCATTTCTCGTCTGCGTTCCTATATGGATCAATATTACAAATTACCTCTAATATTACTTCTCTACTACTGGTCATGAATATTCTCCACTGCAAATTTACTATGTATTTTCTGCAGTTTCACAATCTTTAGACTATTTCATTTTCAAATTCAAATTGAATTATGTTCATGTTAATAAGGTGCTAGTATATGGTTCCTAGTATATCACAGTGCAAGACATAACATTTCAGTGATTGTGTCTATCATGTTTGCTATTCGTCTGTACTTTGTCACTCTGTGCTGGAAAAAAGATGGACAAAAAAAAAGATGGCCAAATATAGCTCAGATGAGATAATAATCATCACCTTTTCAAACTGTTCTGGAATAAATAAAGATGAAGACAATGCTATAGTATGATACAAAGTGGTTTGACTAAATTGACTATAATACTTTTCTTAGAATTATGATATACCATGGTCCACCTCTAAAAATACTTTTCCTTTTCTTATAATTATGATATATCATAATTCTAAGAAAAGGAAAAGTATTTTTAGAAGTGAACAATATTTTCCTCACAAGATATGTTACAAGATATGCCACATAATTTATGCTGAGTCTCAAAACTGTATGGTACAATATAACTGCCAAGAAATAATATGTAGACACTATCCTGAGAGAAGATCTGGTAAATATTTTAGAGAGTGTTTCTTCAGTCTTGGAGCAGCCACTGTGAGATATCAATGTTTCAAGGGAGACAGTCTTGTTGACAGAGTCACGGGAGTCCCTTAATTGCTGACATGTCAAAGGTCAAGGTCACATTCAATTCTTAAAGCATTCATGATATCAGATTTTTAACCAATTTCTCCTTGCAAAAAATGAATGTCTATACCCGAAACTTTGTGATCAAATGTAATTACACATATTTTCCCAATTTAATTTCTGTGCCATTTGAAAGTAGATGAGTCTTTTGCTAAAATCCAAATCATCCATTGGACACTTTGTGAACACACTTTGTTAAGCTGACCAGTAATAGAGTGCAAACACCTGCTTAATAAAGTCTTGCTAACAGTAGGATACCTTCAGATTGGTAAATTGGAGTGATTTGGCTTACAGAGGCCTGTTTGTTCATTATTGTTGGTCTATCAGTACAGGTCTAACACCCTTACAGATCATTTGATTTTAGATAGATTTGAGATAGTTTGCTTGCATCAGAGTTTCGTGGCCAAATGTCATTTAGGTATACCCAAACCTCTTTAAATTGCATGTGACCTCTGTGATTTCGTGAATGCTTTAACAAGACACTTCAGCCCATGCTTTTATGCTTACCAGGTGAACTCCATCTGAAAGATATGTAATTGTTGACAAGATATGTCTTAAGGCCATGATGATGAACAATAGAGGCCTAAACTCAACCAAGTTCTGAACTCTAAACATTAAGTTCACAGCAAAGCTTTTGGAGTCCACCAAAAAGCACATTGCTATCAAGAAAATATTTGATAAGACGAGATGTGCCATGGAAAACAAAGGAAATCAAGAGACAACTTAGACGAAAACAGAGACTATACAAATCTGAAACATAACCCCATGGGTTGATAGCTCTGCTAACTTGAATGAAATCACATGAACTGAAATAATGTGTAACTAGCGAACAGGTTCAGGTTCTCCATACAAGATCCCATTTCAGTTTTGATAAGATATTCATTGATATCTTGTAAATCATTATCTTGTTTACCAATGCAATATTTCATGCACAAGATTTGTGACCTTAAGGTCACTACATTAAGGTCAATTGATGCAGGGGCAAAATAAAATAGATAGTGCACAACTGCACCTTATGGTTGTCAGGCATGCCCAATATTTATTTTCTTCATTAATCGTTCATGAGATCTTCTCCTTTAAATATAAGTAGGCAACATGTCTAATTATATCTATTTTCTTTTCTATCTCTGTTCTTTTTCCATTTTGTTATGATTTTTTTCAAAAATCTAATAGCTATCACTAAGTTATCAAGGAGGCTGCCATTTTTAATAACATAGAAATATTAGCCAATGAGAATCGAGATAACAAGTTGAGGCAAAATTCGGTATGTAACATGCATTCTGACTGGTCAAAATCATCATCTGCTCAAGTCTGCTCTTGACAAGGATTTATAATTAAATGATCATTTTGGAAGAAATGTTCACAAACATTGCAAAAAAGCAATGATTAGGATAGCTCTAAGGCCATTGACATATGTTTATTCACTTTTAATGGTTGTGAGATTTTGCATGCACACAAATTTTGAATTTAAGGTCAATGTGTCAAGGTCAAAGGTCACACGACTAAGAAAGTATGATGAGGCACAGCTAAGAGCTTAGACATTTTTGTATACCAAGTTTTAATTTCTACTTATAAGTGGTTGCTGAGATATGCTCCTTGTGGTCACTGCATGAAGGTCAATGGTGACATCACAAAGATTTGAAGGAATCTGAATCTTCACCTCTATATCTACCTCTTCATAAATATGAATCAAATATTACTGGTAGTTTTGGAGAAGATTTTTAAAGAAATGATGACAGACAGACGGACAAACATTTTCCCAACTCCTAAAGCTCTGCAAGCTAAAGGCTCAGCAGAGCTAAAAAACAAAAAGGATTCAGATCATAGATAACACAGACACCTTAGAAAACAAACAAAACAAATACGTTATTACTTGATCTACCAGAAAGCTGTCCAGACAATGACTATCAGTGGAAAAAGGTTCTGGAATTATATTAGATCAAGATGCTGTTGTTGTACCAACATTAACAGAAAATGTTATTAAACTGGAAGAGAGTAAACAATTCTATGTTTTTCTATGTTGTGTTTTGGTGGTTTTAACCAAGATCTGTGAACACCAGATAATGTTGTCCCTTCTAGAGTCTCCTCTAGCATATCAACTGGCATGTTATACTGGTATTGTCTAAAATTATATGGATGTATATTACAGTAATGACAATAAACATAACAAAAAACATGACAATTAAAAAACATAAACTGTGTAACTAGCAAACATTTTGCTGGCTCTGCAGGCCAGGCCAGTCGCTTTTCACCCCTTTATAAGATATGCACAGTAATCATGCAACTCCTACGAAACAATGGGTGCTTCAGACTTTCAATTCTCTGGTTTCTTACCTTACTATTTGCTATTAAAAAATCACAACTATGATAGGGTTCCAGTCCAATCGTAGCTTGAGATAATTAGCTTAAGGGTATATATGCATTGAAATGTCTAATCCTGAAGGTAAATTTCTGACGTTGGCTTTTCATTCACTTTTAATTGTTGAGATGTTACATGTACACAAATTTTGAAGTCAAGGTCAATGTGTCAAGGTCAAAAGTGACACGAACAAAAAAGTATCATGAGGCACAGTTATGACCTAAGACATTTCTGTATACCAAGTTTTAATTTCCTCTTATAAGTGGTCGCTGAGATATGCTCCGTACAAAAATGATCTCGGCATCACTGCATAATGGTCAATGGTGACATCACTAAGATTTAAAGGAATCTGAATCTTCACTTCTATATCTACCTCTATATGAAATATGAAACATATATATTACTGGTAGTTTTGGAGAAGACATTCAAAGTAATTATTGACAGATGGACAGACAGACAGACATGTTATTTTCTCCATTCCTAAAGCTCTACAACTTCAAAGTAGTCAGCAGAGCTAAAAAGTATGTTAAAAATCTAAAATCCTAAAATCTGGTCACTGCACTAAGGTCAATGGTGACATCACTAAGGAATATGAATCTTCACCTCTATATCTATACCTATAAATAATATATGAAACAAATATTACTGGTAGTTTTGGAAATGGTGACAGACATATGGACATACATTTCCCCCACTCCTTAAGCTTTGCGGCTTAAAAAAGTCAGCAGAACTAAAAATGACAATAAACATGTATCACAGCAGTTGGATTTTGTGTATACCTTTATGCTTTAAAAGATTTAAGATATTGCTCATGAGTTTTTGTTAAATTCTATTAAGCTCAATGTACACAAAGACTTACCTTACAGCAGTTTGTTTGTTTGTTTGGGGTTTTACATCACTTTCAACATTATTTCAGTCATTTCGTGATGAGACCTACTTGTAGCAGATGCTGCCTCACTGAATTGTCATGTCGCAGGTCCTTGACATGACAACCCAGCTGGTCACAGATTTACAAGGACAATGGGTTAAACCTTTTGGCACGGGCCTTAGCTCGTATGGGAAATTGAATCATGAGTTCAATCTCGGCATGGCCGGGGATCGAACCCACAACCTTTGGATCACCACAGAGGAACTGGTGCTAGTAAGCTGGCGCTCTAACCAATTGCACCATGGCCCGTGGCCTATGGAGTTCTGACGTTGTATCTTGTTGACGTCATAGCAACCCATTGTTACAAACAATGGGATAGTTTCTCTTTGAAGCAATGTGCGTTACCACCAATTTTTTTTAGCTATTTTTTAGTTTTTTAATTTGAAAGAAAGAGTCACCATTCCATAATGAATAGGTTTTGGGGAATCTAATAGTGAAATTTTGGATATTTATAACTGAATTGACTATTCCCGACAAGCCATTAAAGTTCATATGTACATAGACATTTTTCAAGAACTACAAAGCCTATAGAAAAAATATCTTTTGATATAGAAGGATGAGATTTTGACAATTTGAATAGTTTGTCTATAAAAAAATGCCATAATTGTTTATCCATATTGTTTTAAACCAATATACAATTTTTGTGAAAAAGAATTGTTTTTTTCAAAAACCACAAGCTTTTTTGTGAGAATATCAGATTTTTTGGGGTAAAAATGTTTCATCAATGTGAAATCACCTTGTTGGTCAAATGCTATGTGGATGGAATGGACGCAAATATTGGCAGATTTGAAAATAATATCAAAAGAAAGATGTTTTCCCAATTAAAAAAATGGTACATTGTATTGGCCTGCCAATGGATGCGTTGATGGTATAAACTAAATGTGAACGTTTTGCTAGTTGATATAATTGTGTGATATTTCAGTTAAATCAATGCATTTGTATTGAACTCTTTGCAACTTGGGTAGGGGGGAGGGGTTGGAAATCTCTGACATTGTCGTTTCTAAAACGTTGGAAATGAGAAATAAAATTTATATCTTCATAATCAGTGGAGAAAGTAGAATATGTCACTAGTGATTTAAAGTATTGGTGAAACCTGACTTTCAGACACATTTTCTTTACATAACATGAATGTTTATACCCTAAACAGTGCTTTTATGTAGCAGTATCCAAAATATTCTCTGTTAACAAATTTATGTGGCACTTGAAAGTTGATCAGTTGTCTGCTAAAACCTACACCAGCAATTGAACACTTTGTCAACAAGCTTTGTTTAGCTGGTATGTGATCTTGTGTAAACACCTAATGAGTTACCAGTTGTGCACCTGTCCAGCTTGGAAAACAGGGTGAAGATGTTTTGTACAATTTATCAATTTATTGCCAGGAGTATACTTCAGAACAACATAAGATTATTTGAATATTATTTGAATCAATGAAATAACTCATGGCCGTGAAAAATATTTTATGGTTGTGACAAATATCTTATGGTTGTGAAAGATATATCATTTATGGGAAAAGTATACTATTTATTTGAAAAGTATCTTATGCATATGAAAACCTTTCTGTCAAAAAGGGAAGACATGACTCAAAGGTTGCATGGAATCCCCCTGAACTTGAAGGCCGTGATATTGAAAAAGTGACATTAAACCCTTTGATCACTGGTTTGGCCTTAAATCACAATGACTTTGAATGGCAAAACTGTGAATGCTGATAATTGGTATCAGTAAAATTTATGATATGACCCTCTTTGATGAAATTTGGGGTTTTTCACACCATTGAATGGGAAGACATCAAAGGCTGCATGGATTCCACCTTAAAAGCTGGGCTGTATAGAATTTTTTAAAACTTTTTTTTGCAAACATATATAATATAAAAAATAATGATTTCTTCATTTATAACTTCATAAATATTCATCCGTTTTTAATAAATTTACCACCAAAAGAAAAGGCACTACCATCATGATAAGTATTATCTTCCAATTCATTCTCTAAATAGTGGAAAAAAATGGCCAAAAATGTGTTGCTCCAATTTTGACAATTGGTAAACAACACCTCCTATGACTTACGGAGCCCCCTGACAGTTCAAAGGTCAAGGTCACACAACACACTTCCTGTTTAGTCCTGGCAGTACTTGGTGGTCACAAAAAATCATAATTCTCAGGGCAGATGTTCTTTAGTGGATTTCAGATAGATAGCCTGTATGTATGTCAATTTTAAGATCATATATTGTTTTCAGATACTGTAAAATTGCCTGCAACTTTCCAGGTTTCACCAATGCTTTAAGCGCTTTGAGCAGACCCGGTCTGACACAGTGACAGTGCCGTAGCTAGGATTGGGTTAGGGGGGGGGGGTCCAAAATTGAAAACCATATGAAATAGTTGAAATCATTGTGTTGAAACTATTAACTACTAAAGGGGGGGGGGTTCCGGGCAACCCGGAAACCCCCCTAGCTACGGCACTGGTCTGATATAGCGCTATATAAATCATTATTATTATTATTATATTATTATTATATGTTTTGGCCTAAATACTGTCTATTATGAGTCAAAGTTGTCACAATGTTGAATGACATCATATTTTTCAAGTTGTCGGCTCATATGGCGTCATTAGACACAATGGATTGTCGGTAATGCACATTGCACCTTTGATCTCATGCGCGTCACAACTCCTTTCAATATACTCCAAGCTTCTACGAAGTGTGTAACATGGGATGGCAAGGAAGGTCTATCATGCCAATACATGTCAATACATGTCAATACATGTCTTATTTGTACCTCCTAAAGAATCTGTTTCTCCTAGAAATATCGAAAATATTCCTCAGTAAACTTATCTCTCCACAAATAGGGTTAATTACCATCACAATTAATCTCAACCTAATGCATGAAATGTGTGTGAACTTTGTTACTTATTCACTATTCACAGTTCATTATTCAAATTTTTTCCTAAATTTGTAGTAAATTATGTCAACATGTCAGATTTCCAAAATTATGTTCCAAATATGACCGAGTTGAATTTTGTGCCATAATATGTGAAAGGAAATTATAATAATAATAAAAACCAAAATATAATTTAAACAAGGGGTAAAAAAACAAGTGCAGGTCGATTCAATGTTCACCAAATTTGGTATACGGGTCAAGGAGGGTCCCATAATGTCATTTATGAAGCGTTTCCCCGGCGCTATTTATGGTGACAAGATGGCGCCACTCACAACTTTAAGATTTGAATAATTAAATAAAATGAATCCTGATATTCCAAGTGAAAAAGACATGGCGCAGGTCGATTCAATGTTCCCCAAATTTTGCATACGGGTCAAGGAGGGTCCCATAATGTTATTCATGAAGCGAATCCCCGGCGCTATTTACGGTGACAAGATGGTGCCACTCACAACTTTCAGATTTAAATAATTAAATAAAATGAATCCTGATATTCCAAGTGAAAAAGACATGGCGCAGGTCGATTCAATGTTTCCCAAATTTGGCATACGGGTCAAGGAGGGACCCATAATGTTATTTATGAAGCGTTTCCCCGGCGCTATTTACGGTGAAAAGATGGCGCCACTCACAACTTTAAGATTTCTATAATTAATTGAAATTAATCCTGATATTCCAAGTGAAAAAGACATGGCGCAGGTCGATTCAATGTTCCCCAAATTTGGCATATAGGCCAAGTAAGGACCCATAATGTAATTTATGAAGCGAATCCCCGGCGCTATTTACGGTGACAAGATGGCGCCACTCAAACTTTAAGATTTCTAAAATTAATTGAAATTAATGCTGATACTCCAAGTGAAAAAGATATAGCGCAGGTCGATTCAATGTTCCCCAAATTTTGCATATAGGCAAAGGAGGGACCCATAATGTTATTTATGAAGCGTTTCCCCGGCGCTATTTATGGTGACAAGATGGCGCCACTCACAACTTTAAGATTTCAATAATTAAATAAAATGAATCCTGATATTCCAAGTGAAAAAGACATGGCGCAGGTCGATTCAATGTTCCCCAAATTTTGCATGCGGGCCAAGGAGGGATCCATAATGTTATTTATGAAGCGTTTCCCCGGCACTATTTACGGTGAAAAGATGGCGCCACTCACAACTTTAAGATTTCTATAATTAATTGAAATTAATCCTGATATTCCAAGTGAAAAAGACATGGCGCAAGTCGATTCAATGTTCCCCAAATTTGGCATATAGGCCAAGGAAGGACCCATAATGTTATTTATGAAGCGTTTCCCCGGCACTATTTACGGTGACAAGATGGCGCCACTCACAACTTTCAGATTTCAATAATTAAATAAAATGAATCCTGATATTCCAAGTGAAAAAGACATGGCGCAGGTTGATTCAATGTTACCCAAATTTGGTATACGGGTCAAGGAGGGTCCCATAATGTCATTTATTAAGCGTTTTCCCGGCGCTATTTACGGTGACAAGATGGCGCCACTCACAACTTTAAGATTTCAATAATTAAATAAAATGAATCCTGATATTCCAAGTGAAAAAGACATGGCGCAGGTCGATTCAATGTTCCCGTAATTATTCATACGGGTCAAGGAGGGTCCCATAATGTTATTTATGAAGCGTTTCCCCGGCGCTATTTACGGTGACAAGATGGCGCCACTCACAACTTTAAGATTTCTATAATTAATTGAAATTAATCCTAATATTCCAAGTGAAAAAGACATGGCGCAGGTCGATTCAATGTTCCCCAAATTTTGCATATAGGCCAAGGAGGGACCCATAATGTTATTTATGAAGCGTTTCCCCGGCGCTATTTACGGTGACAAGATGGCGCCACTCACAACTTTAAGATTTCTATAATTAATTGAAATTAATCCTAATATTCCAAGTGAAAAAGACATGGCGCAGGTCGATTCAATGTTCCCCAAATTTGGTATACGGGTCAAGGAGGGTCCAATAATGTAATTAATGAAGCGTTTCCCCGGCGCAATTTACGGTGACAAGATGGCGCCACTCAAACTTTAAGATTTCTATAATTAATTGAAATTAATCCTGATATTCCAAGTGAAAAAGACATAGCGCAGGTCGATTCAATGTTTCCCAAATTTTACATATAGGCCAAGGAGGGACCCATAATGTTATTTATCAAGCGTTTCCCCGGCGCTATTTACGGTGACAAGATGGCGCCACTCACAACTTTTAAGATTTAAATAATCAAATAAAATGAATCCTGATATTCCAAGTGAAAAAGACATGGCGCAGGTCGATTCAATGTTCCCCAAATTTTGCATGCCGACCAAGGAGGGACCCATAATGTTATTTATCAAGCGTTTCCCCGGCGCTATTTACGGTGACAAGATGGCGCCACTCACAACTTTCAGATTTCAATAATTAATTTCAATTAATCCTAATATTCCAAGTGATAAAGAAATGGCGCAGGTCGATTCAATGTTCCCCGAATTTGGTATATGGATTAAGGAAGGTCCCATAATGTTATTTATGAAGCGTTTCCCCGGCGCTATTTACGGTAACAAGATGGCGCCACTCACAACTTTAAGATTTCAATAATTAAATAAAATGAATCCTGATATTCCAAGTGAAAAAGACATGGCGCAGGTCGATTCAATGTTCCCCAAATTTGGTATACGGGTTAAGGAGGGTCCCACAATGTTATTTATTAAGCGTTTTCCCGGCGCTATTTACGGTGACAAGATGACGCCACTCACAACTTTAAGATTTCAATAATTAAATAAAATGAATCCTGATATTCCAAGTGAAAAAGACATGGCGCAGGTCGATTCAATGTTCCCCAAATTTGGCATACGGGTCAAGGAGGGACCCATAATGTTATTTTTTAAGTGTTTCCCCGGCGCTATTTACGGTGACAAGATGGCGCCACTCACAACTTTTAAGATTTAAATAATCAAATAAAATGAATCCTGATATTCCAAGTGAAAAAGACATGGCGCAGGTCGATTCAATGTTCCCCAAATTTGGCATACGGGTCAAGGAGGGACCCATAATGTTATTTATCAAGCATTTCCCCGGCGCTATTTACGGTGACAAGATGGCGCCACTCAAAACTTTCAGATTTCAATAATTAATTTCAATTAATCCTAATATTCCAAGTGATAAAGACATGGCGCAGGTCGATTCAATGTTCCCCGAATTTGGTATACGGGTTAAGGAAGGTCCCATAATGTTATTTATGAAGCGTTTCTCCGGCGCTATCTACGGTAACAAGATGGCGCCACTCACAACTTTAAGATTTCAATAATTAACTCAAATTAATCCTAATATTCCAAGGGATAAAGACATGGCGCAGGTCGATTCAATTTTTTCCTAATTTGGTATATGGGTTAAGGACAGTCACATTATGTTATTTGTGAAGCGTTTCCCCGGCGCTATGTACGGTAACAAGATGGCGCCACTCACAACTTTCAGATTTCAATAATTAAATAAAATGAATCCTGATATTCCAAGTCAAAAAGACATGGCGCAGGTCAATTCAATGTTCCCCAAATTTTGCATACGGGTCAAGGAGGGTCCCATAATGTTATTTATGAAGCGTTTCCCCGGCACTATTTACGGTGACAAGATGGCGCCACTCACAACTTTTAAGATTTAAATAATCAAATAAAATGAATCCTGATATTCCAAGTGAAAAAGACATGGCGCAGGTCGATTCAATGTTCCCCAAATTTTGCATGACGACCAAGGAGGGACCCATAATGTTATTTATCAAGCGTTTCCCCGGCGCTATTTACGGTGACAAGATGGCGCCACTCACAACTTTAAGATTTCTATAATTAATTGAAATTAATCCTAATATTCCAAGTGAAAAAGACATGGCGCAGGTCGATTCAATGTTCCCCAAATTTTGCATATAGGCCAAGGAGGGACCCATAATGTTATTTATGAAGCGTTTCCCCGGCGCTATTTATGGTGACAAGATGGCGCCACTCACAACTTTAAGATTTCAATAATTAACTCAAATTAATCCTAATATTCCAAGGGATAAAGACATGGCGCAGGTCGATTCAATTTTTTCCTAATTTGGTATATGGGTTAAGGACGGTCACATTATGTTATTTGTGAAGCGTTTCCCCGGCGCTATGTACGGTAACAAGATGGCGCCACTCACAACTTTCAGATTTCAATAATTAAATAAAATGAATCCTGATATTCCAAGTCAAAAAGACATGGCGCAGGTCGATTCAATGTTCCCCAAATTTGGTATACGGGTCAAGGAGGGTCCCATAATGTTATTTATGAAGCGTTTCCCCGGCGCTATTTACGGTGACAAGATGGCGTTACTCACAACTTTAAGATTTCAATAATTAAATAAAATGAATCCTGATATTACAAGTGTAAAAGACATGGCGCAGGTCGATTCAATGTTCCCCAAATTTTGCATACGGGTCAAGGAGGGTCCCATAATGTTATTTATGAAGCGTTTCCCCGGCGCTATTTACGGTGACAAGATGGCGCCACTCACAACTTTTAAGATTTAAATAATCAAATAAAATGAATCCTGATATTCCAAGTGAAAAAGACATGGCGCAGGTCGATTCAATGTTCCCCAAATTTTGCATGACGACCAAGGAGGGACCCATAATGTTATTTATGAAGCGTTTCCCCGGCGCTATTTACGGTGACAAGATGGCGCCACTCACAACTTTAAGATTTCTATAATTAATTGAAATTAATCCTAATATTCCAATTGAAAAAGACATGGCGCAGGTCGATTCAATGTTCCCCAAATTTTGCATACGGGTCAAGGAGGGTCCCATAATGTTATTTATGAAGCGTTTCCCCGGCGCTATTTACGGTGACAAGATGGCGCCACTCACAACTTTCAGATTTCAATAATTAATTTCAATTAATCCTAATATTCCAAGTGATAAAGACATGGCGCAGGTCGATTAAATGTTCCCCTAATTTGGTATACGGGTTAAGGAAGGTCCCATAATGTTATTTATGAAGCGTTTCCCCGGAGCTATTTACGGTAACAAGATGGCGCCACTCACACCTTTAAGATTTCTATAATTAATTGAAATTAATCCTAATATTCCAAGTGAAAAAGTCATGGCGCAGGTCGATTCAATGTTCCCCAAATTTTGCATATAGGCCAAGAAGGGACCCATTATGTTATTTATGAAGTGTTTCCCCGGCGCTATTTACGGTGACAAGGTGGCGCCACTCACAACTTTCAGATTTAAATAATTAAATAAAATGAATCCTGATATTCCAAGTGAAAAAGACATGGCGCAGGTCGATTCAATGTTCCCCAAATTTGGTATACGGGTCAAGGAGGGTCCAATAATGTAATTAATGAAGCGAAACCCCGGCGCTATTTACGGTAACAAGATGGCGCCACTCAAACTTTAAGATTTCTATAATTAATTGAAATTAATCCTGATATTCCAAGTGAAAAAGACATAGCGCAGGTCGATTCAATGTTTCCCAAATTTTACATATAGGCCAAGGAGGGACCCATAATGTTATTTATCAAGCGTTTCCCCGGAGCTATTTACGGTGACAAGATGGCGCCACTCACAACTTTTAAGATTTAAATAATCAAATAAAATGAATCCTGATATTCCAAGTGAAAAAGACATGGCGCAGGTCGATTCAATGTTCCCCAAATTTGGCATACGGGTCAAGGAGGGACCCATAATGTTATTTTTTAAGTGTTTCCCCGGCGCTATTTACGGTGACAAGATGGCGCAACTCACAACTTTTAAGATATAAATAATCAAATAAAATGAATCCTGATATTCCAAGTGAAAAAGACATGGCGCAGGTCGATTCAATGTTCCCCAAATTTTGCATGCCGACCAAGGAGGGACCCATAATGTTATGTATCAAGCGTTTCCCCGGCGCTATTTAGGGTGACAAGATGGCGCCACTCACAACTTTCAGATTTCAATAATTTATTTCATTATTAATCCTAATATTCCAAGTGATAAAGACATGGCGCAGGTCGATTCAATGTTCCCCGAATTTGGTATACGGGTTAAGGAAGGTCCCATAATGTTATTTATGAAGCGTTTCCCCGGCGCTATTTACGGTAACAAAATTTTATATTGGGGGTATCCTGATGTCATGTGTAAAGTGTTTCTTCTGCGCATTTGACGGTACCAATATGTCGCAACTCACAACTTTAAGATATTAATAATTAGATACAAAGAAACAAGCTTGAAGTTTGTTTTATAATTGACTTTTTTTCCCCAAATAGGCCTCCAAGTGTATATCCCAATACACTTATAGGACTTGGGTCAAACCTGGATATGAAATGATATATACCTTGCGGATATATACTTTTTATGTAAAAAATCTATCTTTTGTGCATTTATTACTTTCAAAGGCATTTTAAATGGAGTTCAATGGAGTAAGCCCGTTTTACTCTGACAAAGTCAATATATTTGACTTACTGATTGGTATGAGATGTGAAGGTACTAAAAGGAATTTTGATTGACTAATCGGGCCTTAGACATTCCTGGTAGACATGTCTAGATTATGCCTAGACCCCTCAATATAAGGGTATAAATCTGTGTTCAATGGAGTAGCAATTTTCCCCTGACAATACATTCGGCTTTGTTAATGGTATGAATGGAGATGTGAGTACTAAAAGGAAATTTGATTGTCTAATAGGGCCTTAGACTTCGTAGACATGTCTAGATTTTGTCTAGAAGATGAGTTCAATGGAGTCCCCTTTTCCCCTTCTGAAGTCTTAATGTCTAAAGTGTTTAGACCCCCAATATGAGAGCATAATTCTGAATTCAGTGGAGTAGCCCTTTTCCCCTGGTGAAGTCTAAAAGTCAAAAATTCATAATTTTCATAAAACATACTGAATGGAGTGCTAAAATGAACTGAATGGGTAATGGGGTCTTAGACATACTTGATAGACATTTCTAGTTTATATCTAGACCCCTCAATATGAGAGCATAATTTTGAGTTTATTGGAATATCTATTTTCCCCTGGTAAAGCCTAAAAGTGGCGAAAAAATATCATTTTTGTCATATGTGTGACTGGGATGACGGGTGAAAGTACTAAAAGTAATTTTGATTGAGTAGTGGGGCCTTACATACTTGATAGACATTTCTAGTTTATATCTAGATCCCTCATTATGAGAGCATAATTTTGAGTTTATTGGAATATCTATTTTCCCCTGGTGAAGCCTAAAAGTGGCGAAAAAATATCATTTTTGTCATATGTGTGACTGGGATGAGGGGTGAAAGTACTAAAAGGAATTTTGCTTGGGTAGTGGGGCCTTAGACATACTTGATATTTTATTATTGAAGTTGCTTAAAGTTGTGAGTGGCGCCATCTTGTTACAGTAAATAATGACGGGGAAACACTTCATGAATAAAATCATGGGACCCTCCTTGACCCGTATGCCAAATTTGGTGAACATTGAATCGACCTGCGCCACATCTTTTTCACTTGGAATATCAGGATTTAACATTTTTGAAATCTTAAAGTAGTGCCATCTTGTTACCGTTAATAGCGCCGGGAAAACGCTTCATAAATAACATTATGGGACCCTCCTTAACCCGAATACCAAATTCGGGGAACATTGAATCGACCTGCGCCATGTCTTTTTTACTTGAAATATTAGGATTTATTTTATTTAATTTTTAAAATCTTAAAGTTGTGAGTGGGGCCATCTTGTCACCGTAAATAGCGCCGGGGAAACGCTTGATAAATAACATTATGGGTCCCTCCTTGGCCCGTATGCAAAATTTAGGGAACATTGAATCGACCTGCGCCACATCTTTTTCACTTGGAATATCAGGATTCATTTTATTTAATTATTGAAATCTTAAAAGTTGTGAGTGGCGCCATCTTGTCACCGTAAATAGCGCTGGGGAAATGTTTCATAAATAACATAATTGGACCCTCCTTGACCTGTATACCAAATTTGGGAAACAATGAATCGACCTGCGCCATGTCTTTTTCACTTGGAATATCAGGATTCATTTTATTTAATTATTGAAATCTTAAAGTTGTGAGTGGCGCCATCTTGTCTCCGTAAATAGCGCCGGGGAAACCCTTCATAAATAACATTATGGGTCCATCCTTGGCCCATATGCAAAATTTGGGGAACATTGAATCGACCTGCGCCATGTCTTTTTCAATTGGAATATTAGGATTAATTTCAATTAATTATAGAAATCTTAAAGTTGTGAGTGGCGCCATCTTGTCACCGTAAATAGCGCCGGGGAAACGCTTCACAAAAAACCTTATGGGACCCTCCTTGACCCCTATACCAAATTTGGGGAACATTGAATCGACCTGCGCCATGTCTTTTTCACTTGGAATATCAGGATTCATTTTATTTAATTGTTGAAATCTGAAAGTTGTGAGTGGCGCCATCTTGTCACCGTAAATAGCGCCGGGGAAATGCTTCATAAATAACATTATGGGTCCCTCCTTGACCCGTATGCCAAATTTGGGAAACATTGAATCGACCTGCGCCATGTCTTTTTCACTTGGAATATCAGGATTCATTTTATTTAATTATTTTAATCTGAAAGTTGTGAGTGGCGCCATCTTGTCACCGTAAATAGCGCCGGGAAAACGCTTCATAAATAACATTATGGGACCCTCCTTGACCCCTATACCAAATTTGGGGAACATTGAATCGACCTGCGCCATGTCTTTTTCACTTGGAATATCAGGATTCATTTTATTTAATTATTGAAATCTTAAAAGTTGTGAGTGGCGCCATCTTGTCACCGTAAATAGCGCCGGGGATATGTTTCATAAATAACATAATTGGACCCTCCTTGACCTGTATGCCAAATTTGGGGAACATTGAATTGACCTGCGCCACATCTTTTTCACTTGGAATATCAGGATTCATTTTATTTAATTATAGAAATCTTAAAGTTGTGAGTGGCGCCATCTTGTCACCGTAAATAGCGCCGGGGAAACGCTTCATAAATAACATTATGGGACCCTCCTTGACCCGTATGCCAAATTCGGGGAACATTGAATCGACCTGCGCCATGTCTTTTTTACTTGAAATATTAGGATTTATTTTATTTAATTTTTAAAATCTTAAAGTTGTGAGTGGGGCCATCTTGTCACCGTAAATAGTGCCGGGGAAACGCTTCATAAATAACATTATGGGTCCCTCCTTGGCCTGTATGCAAAATTTAGGGAACATTGAATCGACCTGCGCCACATCTTTTTCACTTGGAATATCAGGATTCATTTTATTTAATTATTGAAATCTTAAAAGTTGTGAGTGGCGCCATCTTGTCACCGTAAATAGCGCTGGGGAAATGTTTCATAAATAACATAATTGGACCCTCCTTGACCTGTATGCTAAATTTGGGAAACATTGAATCGACCTGCGCCATGTCTTTTTCACTTGGAATATCAGGATTCATTTTATTTAATTATTGAAATCTTAAAGTTGTGAGTGGCGCCATCTTGTCTCCGTAAATAGCGCCGGGGAAACGCTTCATAAATAACATTATGGGTCCATCCTTGGCCCATATGCAAAATTTGGGGAACATTGAATCGACCTGCGCCATGTCTTTTTCAATTGGAATATTAGGATTAATTTCAATTAATTATAGAAATCTTAAAGTTGTGAGTGGCGCCATCTTGTCACCGTAAATAGCGCCGGGGAAACGCTTCATAAATAACATTATGGGTCCATCCTTGGCCCATATGCAAAATTTGGGGAACATTGAATCGACCTGCGCCATGTCTTTTTCAATTGGAATATTAGGATTAATTTCAATTAATTATAGAAATCTTAAAGTTGTGAGTGGCGCCATCTTGTCACCGTAAATAGGGCCGGGGAAATGCTTCATAAATAACATTATGGGTCCCTCCTTGACCCGTATGCCAAATTTGGGAAACATTGAATCGACCTGCGCCATGTCTTTTTCACTTGGAATATCAGGATTCATTTTATTTAATTATTTTAATCTGAAAGTTGTGAGTGGCGCCATCTTGTCACCGTAAATAGCGCCGGAGAAACGCTTCATAAATAACATTATGGGACCCTCCTTGACCCGTATGCAAAATTTGGGGAACATTGAATCGACCTGCGCCATGTCTTTTTCACTTGGAATATCAGGATTCATTTTATTTAAATATTTAAATCTGAAAGTTGTGAGTGGCGCCATCTTGTCACCGTAAATAGCGCTGGGGAAACGCTTCATAAATAACATTATGGGTCCCTCCTTGACCCGTATGCCAAATTTGGGAAACATTGAATTGACCTGCGCCATGTCTTTTTCACTTGGAATATCAGGATTCATTTTATTTAATTATTTAAGTCTGAAAGTTGTGAGTGACGCCATCTTGTCACCGTAAATAGCGCCGGGGAAACGCTTGATAAATAACATTATGGGTCCCTCCTTGGCCCGTATGCAAAATTTAGGGAACATTGAATCGACCTGCGCCAAAGTTGCCAATGCCCCCCTCTATTTTCCAACAACCCCATCAATTCCAACAACACATATATCAATTCCAACAATTGATTGAAGTGTACTGAAGATATTTGATAAATCACATCTATCTTAATATATGTTATATTTATCTAGAAATATGGTTGTATTCTATAAAGGAGAAGAATTTGATCAATTTGAACAAACTATATCTGTGTGTGTCCATCAATTCCAACAATTCCATCTATCCCATGAACCAATATAATTCAATGTTGATCATACCTTCAGTAAGTATTCTATGTACAGACCTGCACAGTCCATAAGTTCTGTAAATTTTACTACGCCTATCTGGTCAACCCCATATTTCCAGAAATGAGAAGAATCGGATGTATCTGAATAATTCCATCTTTAGCTACTTCCTATAATTTCCACCAATTCTATCAATCCCATCTATAGCATGTCCTGTCCATCTGTCTTGATAAACTGGAAGAAACCCACCTATCTGAACTTTCTTTACATATATTAAACAACCTACTAATCTATTGATGGTGTTGATGAGGCCCACTTATGGTGAGTTGTGTAATTAATGACTTTATTGTTTCTATTAACCATTCCAATCAGTCCCCTTGTACTTGTTATAATCAGAATCAGATAAGTCAGAACTAATGCATATATGTCTATTTGTAATCTACCCCTTGACTGCTACCATCCTTTATGAACCTTTTAATGCTGTGGGGTCTATCAGGAAGGGGGATGAAGCTCAGTCAAATCTACTCCATACATTTAACAGAAAAGCATGAACGACTTACTGGATTCCTTCATGTCTGCATGTTTCCCTATAAAAATGGGATATGACTGGACAATACACTCTAACCATATTTTCTATAAATTTATTTTCATAAACGGTTACCAATGATGTTAAGATGAATCATATTTTATCCAATATCTAAGTCGACCAACTAATGTTGCTCAAAAGATCAAGAATTCATTTGTAGAATGTCTTCTGTATGTGTTAATTGGTATTATGTCATGCCACCTGGGGTACCTACATCTACCCTCTGTCCTTCCCTCTGCTCTTACATACATCACCCAACTTGTGGTCAATGGTCTGTAAGAGCACTTTGAGGACGTAGTGCCACATCAAAGCATAACAGTGTAAACATTATGTAATAGTAAACATAGGACAGGGTGTTCCTCTGACTATGATGGCACAGATATAATCCTTTCATGTTAGCTAGAAATCTGCACATCCCTACAGCACACAAATTGATGTCTGTAGAGTTGTACTTCTTCAGATTTTGTTCAAATTGATCATGACTGATTGATAAAGTTGACTAGCTTTACTGTATGTTGTCAAGACATAAACTAATGATCCTGGTAATATGTCAGATGTGCAGAGCAGATCTAGAGTCTGTCACCAGCAGGACAATTGTGTGGCCCTGTACGAAGATCTCTTTGTGGGATGCATGTTAGTACTACAATGACTACAAGAAGTAGTTACCCACATGATTATCTTGCATGGGAAATTTAGACAAAAACTTGTAGGTGGAAAAAAGGTGGATTAAAAGTAACAGGTACGATGTGTTTTGATTGCCCTCACAGCAGGGTGGTTTCATGCCCCTGTGCCAGAGATGACAATCTGCCATTTGTCCGATATTATTAACACCTCATGAAGTATTGATATCATGTTTAGTAAATTACCAACTTCCAGAATTTGTCACCTCCAGATATATATTACTCTCAACCCTGACCATCTTTTCTGCCAACATCCCAGTATAATTTTGGATTTACCATTTTCAAAAGAAAGACACTTTAAGATTTATTAATAGATATGCTAATAATTATATGATTTCTAGAGGTAGTTTTCCAGCAAAGATTTGTGTATTGCAAAATATTATGTCAAAGAAATAAAGTAAAAATCATCTTGATGAGATGATGTATTATAAGAGTACATTCTAAGATCAAAATGTGTACAAAATATCACCAAGTGACAAAGCAATCTGATATCATGTGGCATCAGTGTAGTGTCCATGGTGGTGGAGCATCTGTCACACCTCGCAACTTGCAAAGAGCCTTTATCAATTATATAGTGTCTTTTCTGAATGTGTACTCACAACATTTGACAAGGTGGTGTGCTTGATAACTAATTCTAGGTGATGAACCCTGATGACTTTATTGCCCAATTTAGCCACATGTGTTCTGTAGAATGTAAGTCAATCCACATTCAATTGATGGGATAGATATACATATTGTTGGAAAAATGGGATTGATGGTGAATTGCTTGGGCCTTTGGCCATGGATGATCTTTTTCACTTGGAATATCAGGATTCATTTTATTTAATTATTGAAATCTTAAAAGTTGTGAGTGGCGCCATCTTGTCACCGTAAATAGCGCTGGGGAAATGTTTCATAAATAACATAATTGGACCCTCCTTGACCTGTATGCCAAATTTGGGAAACAATGAATCGACCTGCGCCATGTCTTTTTCACTTGGAATATCAGGATTCATTTTATTTAATTATTGAAATCTTAAAGTTGTGAGTGGCGCCATCTTGTCTCCGTAAATAGCGCCGGGGAAACCCTTCATAAATAACATTATGGGTCCATCCTTGGCCCATATGCAAAATTTGGGGAACATTGAATCGACCTGCGCCATGTCTTTTTCAATTGGAATATTAGGATTAATTTCAATTAATTATAGAAATCTTAAAGTTGTGAGTGGCGCCATCTTGTCACCGTAAATAGCGCCGGGGAAACGCTTCACAAAAAACCTTATGGGACCCTCCTTGACCCCTATACCAAATTTGGGGAACATTGAATCGACCTGTGCCATGTCTTTTGCACTTGGAATATCAGGATTCATTTTATTTAATTGTTGAAATCTGAAAGTTGTGAGTGGCGCCATCTTGTCACCGTAAATAGCGCCGGGGAAATGCTTCATAAATAACATTATGGGTCCCTCCTTGACCCGTATGCCAAATTTGGGAAACATTGAATCGACCTGCGCCATGTCTTTTTCACTTGGAATATCAGGATTCATTTTATTTAATTATTTTAATCTGAAAGTTGTGAGTGGCGCCATCTTGTCACCGTAAATAGCGCCGGAGAAACGCTTCATAAATAACATTATGGGACCCTCCTTGACCCGTATGCAAAATTTGGGGAACATTGAATTGACCTGCACCATGTCTTTTTCACTTGGAATATCAGGATTCATTTTATTTAATTATTGAAATCTTAAAAGTTGTGAGTGGCGCCATCTTGTCACCGTAAATAGCGCCGGGGATATGTTTCATAAATAACATAATTGGACCCTCCTTGACCTGTATGCCAAATTTGGGGAACATTGAATTGACCTGCGCCACATCTTTTTCACTTGGAATATCAGGATTCATTTTATTTAATTATAGAAATCTTAAAGTTGTGAGTGGCGCCATCTTGTCACCGTAAATAGCGCCGGGGAAACGCTTCATAAATAACATTATGGGACCCTCCTTGACCCGTATGCCAAATTCGGGGAACATTGAATCGACCTGCGCCATGTCATTTTTACTTGAAATATTAGGATTTATTTAATTTAATTTTTAAAATCTTAAAGTTGTGAGTGGGGCCATCTTGTCACCGTAAATAGCGCCGGGTAAACGCTTCATAAATAACATTATGGGTCCCTCCTTGGCCTGTATGCAAAATTTTGGGAACATTGAATCGACCTGCGCCACATCTTTTTCACTTGGAATATCAGGATTCATTTTATTTAATTATTGAAATCTTAAAAGTTGTGAGTGGCGCCATCTTGTCACCGTAAATAGCGCTGGGGAAATGTTTCATAAATAACATAATTGGACCCTCCTTGACCTGTATGCCAAATTTGGGAAACATTGAATCGACCTGCGCCATGTCTTTTTCACTTGGAATATCAGGATTCATTTTATTTAATTATTTTAATCTGAAAGTTGTGAGTGGCGCCATCTTGTCACCGTAAATAGCGCCGGAGAAACGCTTCATAAATAACATTATGGGACCCTTCCTTGACCAGTATGCAAAATTTGGGGAACATTGAATCGACCTGCGCCATGTCTTTTTCACTTGGAATATCAGGATTCATTTTATTTAAATATTTAAATCTTAAAGTTGTGAGTGGCGCCATCTTGTCACCGTAAATAGCGCCGGAGAAACGCTTCATAAATAACATTATGGGTCCCTCCTTGACCCGTATGCCAAATTTGGGAAACATTGAATTGACCTGCGCCATGTCTTTTTCACTTGGAATATCAGGATTCATTTTATTTAATTATTTAAGTCTGAAAGTTGTGAGTGACGCCATCTTGTCACCGTAAATAGCGCCGGGGAAACGCTTGATAAATAACATTATGGGTCCCTCCTTGGCCCGTATGCAAAATTTAGGGAACATTGAATCGACCTGCGCCACATCTTTTTCACTTGGAATATCAGGATTCATTTTATTTAATTATTGAAATCTTAAAAGTTGTGAGTGGCGCCATCTTGTCACCGTAAATAGCGCCGGGGAAATGTTTCATAAATAACATAATTGGACCCTCCTTGACCTGTATGCCAAATTTGGGGAACATTGAATCGACCTGCGCCATGTCTTTTACACTTGGAATATGAGGATTCATTTTATTTAATTATTTAAATCTTAAAGTTGTGAGTGGCGCCATCTCGTCACCGTAAATAGCGCCGGGAAAACGCTTCATAAATAACATTATGGGACCCTCCTTGACATGTATACCAAATTTGGGGAACATTGAATCGACCTGCGCCATGTCTTTTTCACTTGGAATATCAGGATTCATTTTATTTAATTATTGAAATCTTAAAGTTGTGAGTGGCGCCATCTTGTCACCGTAAATAGCGCCGGGGAAATGCTTCATAAATAACATTATGGGTCCCTCCTTGACCCGTATGCCAAATTTGGGAAACATTGAATCGACCTGCGCCATGTCTTTTTCACTTGGAATATTAGGATTCATTTTATTTAATTATTTAAATCTTAAAGTTGTGAGTGGCGCCATCTTGTCACCGTAAATAGCGCCGGGAAAACGCTTAATAAAAAACATTATGGGACCCTCCTTGACGTATATACCAAATTTGGGGAACATTGAATCGACCTGCGCCATGTCTTTTTCACTTGGAATATCAGGATTCATTTTATTTTATTATTGAAATCTTAAAGTTGTGAGTGGCGCCATCTTGTCACCGTAAATAGCGCCGGGGAAATGCTTCATAAATAACATTATGGGTCCCTCCTTGACCCGTATGCCAAATTTGGGAAACATTGAATCGACCTGCGCCATGTCTTTTTCACTTGGAATATCAGGATTCATTTTATTTAATTATTGAAATCTTAAAGTTGTGAGTGGCGCCATCTTGTCACCGTAAATAGCGCCGGGGAAACGCTTCATAAATAACATTATGGGACCCTCCTTGACCCGTATGCAAAATTTGGGGAACATTGAATCGACCTGCGCCATGTCTTTTTCACTTGGAATATCAGGATTCATTTTATTTAGTTATTGAAATCTTAAAGTTGTGAGTGGTGCCATCTTGTCACCGTAAATAGCGCCGGGTAAACGCTTCATAAATAACATTATGGGACCCTCCTTGACCCGTATACCAAATTTGGGGAACATTGAATCGACCTGCTCCATGTCTTTTTCACTTGGAATATCAGGATTCATTTTATTTAATTATTTAAATCTGAAAGTTGTGAATGGCGCCATCTTGTCACCGTAAATAGCGCCAGGGAAACGCTTCATAAATAACATTATGGGACCCTCCTTGACCGGTATGCAAAATTTGGGGAATATTGAATCGACCTGCGCCATGTCTTTTTCACTTGGAATATCAGGATTCATTTTATTTTATTATTTAAATCTGAAAGTTGTGAGTGGCGCCATCTTGTCACCGTAAATAGCGCCGGGGAAACGCTTCATAAATAACATTATGGGACCCTCCTTGACCCGTATGCAAAATTTGGGGAACATTGAATCGACCTGCGCTATGTCTTTTTCACTTGGAATATCAGGATTCATTTTTTTTAATTATTTAAATCTTAAAGTTGTGAGTGGCGCCATCTTGTCACCGTAAATAGCGCCGAGGAAACGCTTCATAAATGACATTATGGGACCCTCCTTGACCCGTATACCAAATTTGGTGAACATTGAATCGACCTGCACCTGTTTTTTTACCCCTTGTTTAAATTATATTTTGGTTTTTATTATTATTATAATTTCCTTTCACATATTATGGCACAAAATTCAGCTCGGTCATATTTGGAACATAATTTTAGAAATCTGACATGTTGACATAATTTACTACAAATTTAGGAAAAAATTTGAATAATGAACTGTGAATAGTGAATAAGTAACAAAGTTCACACACATATGCATGAAATAGCTTCGATCATCCAAAAATATTCCAAGACTCACTTGACCATGGAAAGATACCAAATGCATGTGCTGCAAACATAGCTGCAGTCTTTAGACAAGGAAATAAAGCTGTGCTGCTAACTACAGGCCAGTTTCCTTGACATCAGTGCCCTGTATGATTCTGGAGAATGTAATTGTCAGACACATAATGAATCATAGAAAACTTTACAATATCCTGGTCAATTTTCAGCATGGTTTCGGAATGGGTCACTTGTGTGAAACATTTAATCACAACCTTACAGGTATACTTTAGTCAAGAAATGAGGGGAAAATGCTCATCCTTGATTTTAATAAAGCCTTTGTTATATTGTCAGTGCAGGTTGGTTCATGGATTAAAAATGAATAGAGGGTAGTTACTGATGGTCATGTACCCTGTACATGTGAAATCAGGAGTGCCACAGGGAATACATTTTGTCTACATTAACTACATGCTACAATGTAATGCCACACATTAACTACATGCTACAATGTAATGCTACACCCTGAGGAGCAAGAAAAAAACAATCTCTGGATTAAAGAAAATATAAGGCCACAGGCCATGTTGCTGTTGGTTAGAGCACCAGCTTATTAGCACCAGTTCCTCTGTGGTGATCCAAAGGTCATGGGTTTGATCCCTGGCCATGCCGAGATTGAAATCATGATACAATTTCACAAATCATGATACAATTTCACACATGGGCCTGCAACATGGCAATTTGGTGAGGCAGCACTATATCTGCTACAAGGAGGTCTCATCACAAAGTGACTAAAATAATGTTGAAAGTGATGTAAAACCCTGAACAAACAAACAAGAAAATACAACATGTTGAGCATCATGACTAAAACTATCTTGGAGTTGAGCTCTAAAAGGATATGAAATGGGATCAACATATTAACAACAATGTCTGCAAAGCAAACCAAATACTGGGATTTATATGAAGTAATTTACACATGTGCTTCAGAATAATCAAAGAGGCTGCTCACAATATCCTTGTTTGCCCTCACTCAAAATGTGCATCAAGTGTGTGGGACCCTTACCCTGAGAAAGATATTAACCAAATAAAATCAGTGCAAAGACAAGCTGCTAATTTTGTCTGGCAATTGGAAGAGAGGTAGTGACAAAAATCCTGGAAGACCTAAAATGGAATTCATCAGTGGGAGAAGGACTCAGAGTATGGTGTTATTGTACAAGGCTGTAAATGGTGAATAGCTTTGAAACTACCTGAACATGTTAAAATGAAATCAGCACCTACAAGGAAAAATCATGGAAATTGCTATACAGAAATGGTGACAAGCTGTGACCCTTATATAAATAGCCCTTTCCCAAGGACTGTGATTGACTAGAATACTCTCCCCTCTGATTTAACTACATTGGAAACTGGGGGCTCGGCATCTTCCAGGAATGCCCCTGCTGGAGGGTAAAGACTACTCCCCCCCCTGCCAGTGCCAAACAGCTGGTTGGACCAGCTGCACCCCTAGTACATTCTCAGCAGGATGCCAATTGGTTTTGGCGAGTAAACTTATAGATGTGGATGTTGGTGGATGTCCTGAAGGAGCACTAAAAGCCACCTTGTACAGAGGTGATAGGGTCACGTACCTCATGGTGGAGTTGGAATCTGTCAATGGCTCGCTGACTTTTATTAGTTTTCAGTGTTTTTTGTTTGTTTTTTTTTTTACTTTTATTGAAATCAATTCTCAACACAATAAAAAAATAATGAATGCAATTCAAACAAGTTGTTAGAATTTGTGTTCAAAGGAATAAAAATTAATAATTAATACAATGCTATGCTGTGAGCATATTTTAAGATGTCATTGGCACATTTCAAGATTTTATTCTGATTGGACAATTTACCAAAGTGGTAACCCCATAAATATGAACCATCACTGTGGTGTCATCTTGGCGGATTTAACATGTGCAACTCAAGCTGCAATGATCTTGAAATTTTACCAAATAATTTTTCCTAACTTTCCTGATATTGGCATGACTGACAAGAGTTTTTCTGATGTCTTTCTGATGCACACAAGCATTATTATAACTTTTATCATTTTTTCAGTTGTATTTCCCCTATTTACAAATAAATGGTTATGAGAGATAACTAGATGTCCCACCCTGTGTAGAACTCTAGGCACAAAAGACATTGCCACCATTACAGAAACAATGTGGCACAGATTTAATGTGGGGGAGTTTCAAAATAGCTATTTCTAATGGGTACTTTTTCAGCTGGAAAATCTTCATTGTTTAAAAATGTACACTATTGAAAGTAACACGAAACCCATTTAAGGGCTGTATAGAATATACAGTAGGTGTGAAAGAGGCTTGATTTTATGTGCAAAGGTGATATGATATGGCGCAAAAATGATATAGTGCAAACAAATTGCCCAAGTCGAGGCAGTACAAACAATACTAACACAGGCATATATAAGGATGTCCACACTTTGTCATTTGTTGGAGGGTAGAAAGTAACAAGTCTCACCTTCTAGTTGGACATAACCATCTATGCTTTAAACCAGCCCTTGCATTGAGAAAGCCACATTTTTGCCAAAAAGACCTGTTAGCCCTGTGCAGTCAGAGCCAAGAGGTCAATGTGGGCTGCAATATACCTCCATACTACAAAAGTGTACCAGAGAAGAGGAAGTTCTCTTTTAATGATAAATCCACAATTATAATTATACCTATTTATTCATCAACATAATCTTAACATTTTTTGTAAAAATACTTTATTTTTTTGGTTACATTATATACAAAGTTTTCACAAAATACCAGAGAAATGTAGAAGTCACCTTTATACATATATAATGCATCAATATCTTTACATTTGATATATATGTAGAACAGCTTGTTATGAAATTTGTCACTCTGTACCAGGGGTAAAATAAGTTGGAGATAGTTCAGAAATCATTTTTTTTCAAATGATATCTAGGGGTGAGAGCCCCTGACATTTTATGATATTAACACAAAAAATGTCTTGTTGATATAATATTCAAATAAAAAATATTATCATTTAAAATCTCAGCTCATGAGAAATTGGATTGTGTCTACCTAAGAGTCAAACAAATATTAATTTCAACATGTTTGTATAAATTCCTCTGATCCTGCCCCCCTTGTTATCTATAATACCAGCATTAAATATGAAGGCTAGTGGCATGGGAGTACACCAGATGGCACTGCTCAGCTGGCCCCCTGGTGGCATTTTCAATGCCTCAATTTAATTTTCCTTTATCTGCATTTAGTATTCATAGCTACATGTTTGTATTTTACAAATGAAAATAATTGCCAGTCAATGCTGGGAATCATAAATTTCTGAGAATGTTTTGAAAATCGCACTTTACCACACCTCAAGATCAAAGTGCTTTGTATATCATGACAACAAACATGACAACAAATATTCGATAGTTTAAACGATGAAGCCAACTGTCAGTGTCTTCAAAAGCGCAACATGTTTTCAAACGTGAATATACTGGACTTTGGAGGTGAAACCCTAGAATAAGGAAGTCATGGCAGATACATTTGTGATACCTGTTGCCAAGCTGTGAAAGCAATGAAACTAAGATGGATGAAAGTTGGGTTGAATATTGCAGAAAAATCTCTTAAGGGTCTCACAAGGGTCTCACAAAAAAAGACAAAAAACTGTTTTGTATGTGTCACCTGTATGTTTAAGCTTGGGGTATCTTTACATTGACCCTTTTCAACCCGTACAATCAAATAAAGAATCTGTTGTCCCAAAAAAACAGGATTTGCTTTTGATAACAGGAAAGTAAAAATTTGGAATTGCCCGAAGATGTTTTGCTTATTTTTGTAAATCAACTAGCAATCTCCAAACCCTTGTTTGTTGTGTCCATATTGGGAACTATTTGGGTCAGTTCTGTAAAAGCAGTTTACAACATGCTTCAACAATATATAAGATTGCAGATGAAACCCCGAGCAATCTTTTTACAGAAAATAACATGTTGAAGAGATGTGTTTTCTCAGTTTTTTAAACCTAATTTGATATTTGGTTGCTGAAACTGATCTCACTGCCACAATAATGGAGCACATTTCAGAAAGACAGACATTTTTCTTGCATCTGACACACTATGTTATAAATGATACACAATGCTGTACTCAGTATTCTGATATCACCAATGATTTCCCCCATTTGGCAAAATCAAAATATTTGATAAAACCAAGTGTTATCAAATTTATATTTCGACTGTACATCTATTTCTCTGTTTCAAATATAAAATGCAATTGCAAAAGTTCCACCAAATCTTCCAACATGAGCTCTAGCTGGAGAATGACCCAAGGTCTCAATGTAATGGATACCCAATGTCTTCATCTCAATACAATAGATATTTTGGAGTTTGGTGCTGTCTTTAAACTCCTAATAATGTTTTTGCTTCTGAGGATTCTTGTTGTAACGTGTCGCTGGCATATCTCGACAACAACTCCATCTTTTTTCTTCTCACTAATGCTTCTTCAATCTGCACAAAATAAACAGATCAACTCATCAGATTACATATCTATTATAAAAATAATTACAGTAGTATAAAAATGATAGTGACCAAGGGAGCAGTAGACATTAAGAGCTGTAATATTCTAAGATAAATGCAATATATATATATATATAACAGCTGTAAATAGCATAACTATGACAATGAATACTCTCTTTGTATTGCTGATCTTAAAGCCATGACATCAACTTGTCATCTCTATAGCTTGAACTAAATATTTGAGTACAAAGTACCCACTGATAAGGGCCTATTATGGTAAAATATGCTAATTTCCAATCCTATAGGAAAAAAGGGGAAAGTAACAACCTCACTGTCGCCAACCCCTTCTGAATCCCAACCGTTCCTTTTTTTCTCAATTGTTTTTTGGAAAAAAACAAAGTATCACAATAAGTTATCTCTTTTCTGTGATGTAATTAAAGCAATAACCCACCTTTCTGTGAGCAATAACTCACCTCTTTCTGTGAGGGTATTTAAGCAACGACTCACAATTCTCTTTGAGGTTATTTAAGCAATGACTCACCTCTCTCTTTGAGGGTATTTAAGCAATGACTCACCATTCTCTGTGAGGGTATTTAAGCAATGACTCACCATTCTCTGTGAGGGTATTTAAGCAATGACTCACCATTCTCTGTGAGGGTATTTAAGCAATGACTCACCATTCTCTGTGAGGGTATTTAAGCAATGACTCACCATTCTCTGTGAGGGTATTTAAGCAATGACTCACCATTCTCTTTGAGGGTATTTAAGTAATGACTCACCTCTCTCCTCGAGATTATTTAAGCAATGACTCACCATTCTCTGTGAGGGTATTTAAGCAATGACTCACCTCTCTCTTTGAGGGTATTTAAGCAATGACTCACCTCTCTCTTTGAGGTTATTTAAGCAATGACTCACCTCTATCTTTGAGATTATTTAAGCAATGACTCACCATTCTCTGTGAGGGTATTTAAGCAATGACTCACCATTCTCTTTGAGGGTATTTAAGTAATGACTCACCTCTCTCTTTGAGGGTATTTAAGCAATGACTCACCTCTCTCTATGAGGGTATTTAAGCAATGACTCACCATTCTCTTTGAGGGTATTTAAGCAATGACTCACCATTCTCTTTGAGGGTATTTAAGCAATGACTCACCATTCTCTTTGAGGGTATTTACGCAATGACTCACCATTCTCTTTGAGGGTAATTAAGCAATGACTCACCTCTTTCTGTGAAGGTACAGGGACGTGTGCTATAAACTGCGGGGTGTTATCGGCAATGTCTGTCGTGTCCATGTCTTCTCCTTCATCCGACTAATAAATAATATTCATAATTCTATTTGAGATGGAATGACCCAAAAATGATATTTTTGCAGAGTATATGACAAAGAATTTGACTGGACTTTTTACGATCAAATATAAAAATCAAAGCAATTTATAATATTGTTTTTTTAAATCTTGATGTGGTTTTTAGAGAAAATGGATTACTAATGCATTATTGTCATCTCTCAATAATGTAAATAAACATTTAACAAAATCTAACAAACAATATTAAAAGAACTTACACATTTGAGACAAATATTTCAACAACAATCACATTTTAAATTACATGTTTTTTAGAAATAATAAATCCTTCATGTACCTCGTCTTTTGTGGCATAAATATCTTCCTGTACTGGCTCCTCTCCCTGCTGGTCCTCTCCCCGCATAATGGCCGCCTTCTTCTCCTTCCAATCATTTACCAATTTTGAAATTGCTGCAATAATCCAAAATTATCATTTAAAAATATCTAAATGAAAAGATCAAGATTTCAGTGGTCAAAAAGTATTTTGCTGTGGTCCATTCAAAGTCAAAGAGTATAAATATTTTGCTTGGATCCAGAGAAAGAAATAAAATAAATATAAATTATTAAAGCCAAGTAGATGCTTCATCCCATTCCCAAGCACACATAACTACATGGTCATTTAACTATTAGAAAAAGAAATAGTTCTTATTCTGTATTTTTAGACAGACTCCATAAAACCAGACTTGTGACCATGTTTTGTGAGTGACCACCATTGACCACCAGCTGATTTGAATTCTCATGGCACCGTAATGTTCAATTCATCTAACAGTCAACATGTGTCAATGTTTTAACCCAGAAATAAAGAAAGTCTGATGATGATGCACACAAGGAACATGATCGATAAATGTTATCTTCACCTTTTTTTTCTTGTTCAATTTCCAATGGAACCAAGACACCGTCATCTTCGTCGCGGTAACCATAGTAATCCGCATCTATGTCTTTCATCAACTCTGACCGTGTTTTCCTCGGTGGCGCCGGTGCTAAAATAAATCCTAATTTTAAGTATCTAACGAGGAAAAAGATAATTTTATTTGAAAATAGATCCAAAAAATGTTTAAGAGCCTGATATCAACTGAAATATTTGTTTGATATTTGGTATTTGTTTGATATTTGGTAAATATATGAGATATAAAAAACCAGAGAGAGAGTAAAAGAGGAGAACCAAGATGGCCAGTGGGGGCTGGTAAGAAAGAACTAATATGACGGTGCTGTCTGCCTTCTATTTTGATATTTGGTAAATATATGGGCTATAAAAAACCAGAGAGAGAGAGTAAAAGAGAGAGAGAGAGAGAACCGAGATGGCCAGTGGGGGCTGGTAACTAATATGATGGTGCTGCCTGCCTTCTATTTTGATATTATATTCATAAGTGATGCATGGTCTACTTACGTTCCTGTTCAAATAACTCTCGCACACCAGGAAGATCTTTTGCTGCTCCAAAATACCTAGAAGAGGCAACAACAAAAGAAAACATGAAATAAGATTTTATATGCGATAATGGTTATTTTTCCTTCTGATTGAGTTTTTTCCAGTACCTCGTTCAATTCACAATGCAAAATAATCCTATTATAGGAAAATATATTTTTAATGAAAGCTGATTTACTTCATTAGAGAGCTGTGAATATATACCGGTACAAAGCCTCCTAATTTTCTTAAAATATTTAATCCCTTTTATTACCATGACCAAATTATATTTATGTCTTTTGAGAAGTCCTCATTTACAGAAAAAAACTAATCTTTTTGTTTGCATATAACTCCCACAGTTTCAAACAATGTTCTGTGCATTTAATGGTTAAAAACATGTCTGCTATCAATATATTCAAATTTTTTATCTAACTTTATTTATTTTTTTACTCAATCAAACTTGTTTTTTTGCATTGTTCTAGTTTATCCAGTTCTGCGTGTTTAACATATAAATATCCTGCATACTTGTATCCTTTGTTTCCTGGAACATCTTTTCCCTCATGATCCAACATCTTTGGCCCAATTTTCTGAAAATATTTAAGATACATATTTTACATATTTCACATGTATTTCATTTTTCGTCACAAATATCTATTGTTGGCTGAATATATCAAGTTATCAAAGCTTACGGATGCCCAATTTACTCAGAATGGAAGGGAACATTTATCACCCGCAATGGACAGGAAGGACCTTCACATGAACTCTTCACCCCAGTACTTTGTTGAGCATATTAAATGACCATGATTATAAATTATATTAATTCAGAATGCAGATACACTAGTCCAGAAAAAAATGGTTAGTCCTGTCAAACAGCAAAATTTAAATGGGCTAGTTCTTAAGGGGTTAATAATAAGATTCAATAAAGTTTGATCAATTTAATTGTGTACTGACCTTGTAATCGGGTCCTCCTTGCTCCTTGATACGATCTTCCCAGTGACCTTTTTCACGTAACAATTTATTGATCTCATCATTGATGTCACGCAATTTGAATTCACCAAGACCAGCTGAAATAAATAAATAAAATTCCATAAAGATCACGCACGCATAAGAGCTTTAAAATAATTCCATGGAGTTGTGAGATGAACTGAAATAATGAGAATAATGTATAACTTGTAAATCTTTGTTAATGCTAAAGATAAATTGGCCATTTTGGCATCTGTTTTGTGTGTTTCATGAACAAATCTTGAATATTTTTGCAAGAGAAAAGAGAATTTGAAGACACTGTTCATACTAGCATTAAATATTTTGTTGCTTTCAAGATAAACAAGTTTTTATTTTACTGTGCCGTTTCTTAAATTAAAAGCAAAGATTTGTTCTTACCATTTTGAACTTGTGCCACTTTGCGTGAGATTTCTCCAATGATTTGTCTTCTCCATTTCTCGGACATGTTAATATCGTCACACTCTGAGGCCAGATACGGTCTCCGCACCTAGATATATAAAGGCAACAGGTATTAATCTACTCTAATATCGTCACACTCTGAGGCCAGATACGGTCTCCGCACCTAGATATATAAAGGCAACAGGTATTAATCTACTCTAATATCATCACACTCTGAGGCCAGATACGGTCTCCGCACCTAGATATATAAAGGCAACAGGTATTAATCTACTCTGACAAGCAGACCCTTTGATGCTATCTATCTTGAAACTCTTTTTTATTTGATCATGATTAAACAAAACAAGTTCACTCAAACTTCAGAAATAACTCAGTCATGCACATACTTTTTGTTATAGTGTCTCAAAATGTCTCCAAGAATTAAACCCATTTTTTTCAAATTGAGTTGATTTATAGCAGATTAAAAAATGATTAATTGTTGATCAAATTCTTTAAAAAAATTCCTATTGACCATTTGACCTCTTCAATAGTAATTAAGATTTTCTATCCTCTTCCCTGAATCATAACTTATGATTCACTCGCCCTAGTCAACTGGACTCAGTGCTTGAAATAATTACCTTTTCTTTTGTGTTTTCCAGATGTGCAGCCCTCCACCGAGCCAAGGTGGTCCTGAAAGAGATAAAACCTCATGAAAACCACTGTGTTAATTGTTATACTTAGACTAATGGGATTAAATTATGTCATTATGATAACCTCACATTTCAATATATCTTAATCATTACTGCTCAAGAACTTTAACAGTTTTCATACTTACATTGCTTTCTCTGAATTTCTTGCCTGAAAAAGAATACACAACAATTTTATTATTTTTCAAACTTTTAAAAATTTTCCATTTGTGTAAAAAATTTACTTATTTGGACCAAATCTGTGAAATAAAAGAAGTTTTCTACTTTCTTATTTATATTAGTTAAATTAACTTCTCCACTGGAATTTTACACCTTTCTTCTTTAGAAATTGTTTATTATTATTGATCTAAATATCAATTGTTATAATTTAAATAGGATTGTGTGTCACAAATACAAATAAAAAATATTGAGCAAAAATAAATATCTGTGCTATTGTGCTAATGGTACCCCTTAAGGTATCAAGCAGGAAAGCCATAATTTCTTCTAATATGTGAAAATAATTTGATGAATGTAAATGGTGTGTTTAGCCATTTTGCTACAGGATACAGATATCAACTGTCGCTTTGTGAAAGAACCTGCTGCATCTCTAGCTTATGAAACTTACAAACCATAGCAGCAGAAACAGTGAAATGAAATAGTTGTAAGGGACCAAAGAATTAGATGATCTGATGGAATTTTCAATATCAGGCAACATGCAGCATTTGATCCAATTATTTCATCAATCAAACTGTCAGTTCCACAGAAACTAAGTGATATTTACTTCACAATATTCAAACACTGTCAGATTGTCTTCAATCTGAAATCCCATTCATGAGCTATAATGTTAAAATAGCAGCTTTCTAATTATCAGCAAGATCCATCCTCATCAGAAATTAACAAGTTAAAAAGTAAAATGTTACGCTTAAAACAGTTTAGGCATTTTTTCTGGGATTTGTATTTCTGGTTTTGGTTGAAATTAATTTTGACATCCACATTGTAATATTTTCTCATCCCACAACTTTCAAATATGACAAGAGAATAGTCATAGCTGTGAGGGTTCCTGCAGTTGTTGAAACCATGTCTAACCAAATATATTGTTTACCAAATTTTACAAAGTTGAAACAGTTCTTGACTATTTCTATCCATAATTAATATTTTGTGAACTTACAGTGAATGCATAAAAGTTCAATATTGTGCCATTTTTACAAATTCCCCAAACTGGAATTCCCCAAAACTGGAATTCCCCAAGATATTTTCACTATGACACGCTCCTTCATCAAAGGAGACTGGATGTCACCTCTATCCTTTATATCATGTATCATGAATATATGAATAATAATGATGAGATGGTATTGCTCTCTGGGACTAATCGATCTTTTAGAATGAAGCTCAGACAGAAATAGTCCAACTTGGGTTCGCTGGAGTCATTAATATGGTCACATGAGTGTAGTCAGTTGGGCAGATAGCTTTTAAAAGACCATGAAAAAGAGAGTTTGTGTTATCTAATTCATCCTACAGGTGTAAATTTTCTGAGCAATGTCTTCATTGCACTCATTTTGTTTTCACATCTAAATACACCTGAATTAAAATTTGGTGGAGAATTTGAAATTGTTCTCAAATTACAAGGAGATATTTGTGAAGTTACAGTCAGGATCAAGCTCCTGCTTTTCCTGCCAGATGGAACGTTTACCGGTACTTTTAAATGTGATCGTCACGCCATCTGTAGTATAACAGATTTGGGTCAGTACAAAGCTTTTCTTTTCAGTCAGATATATCAAAAAGGCAAAAGGATTGTGAAATCTGTTCACACCAACTGATTTATTATGTTATTTTTTCCCCCCTGTTTGACTTTTCAGAATTAAAAAGTCATTTAGGGTCAAAGAGGAGAACTTGATATATCAGACCTTTCCTTGCTGGAGGCTGTCAATCAACACTGCTACACTTTTGAGGCATGCACATTTTGACAATTCTGATGATTGCAGGTGATAATATAGACTGTTATCTCTGTACACTGTGAATGTGTTTACTTGTGGTGCTATGCGTAATTAAAAAGTGGAGCAGTGTTGAATGCCAGCCTCCAGCAAGGCAAGGTCCGATGTTTTTGTCCTTTGGTTTCAATGGTACAGATGAGTCAAGGTTGTTTTCTGAAGCATCCGTGTATATTCACAAACACTTAGCAACAAAATTTATGAATGGTATCCAAGTAATTGGCCCTTGGAGGGCAGCTCGATCCTGACTGTACATGGCAAGTTTCAAAAGAAATTATTCCCCCTGTCAAAATTAAAATAAACATACATTCTTGGAACTTATTTGCAAAGATTCAGTCAATAACTTTTGGGTAAAAAATCTAAGATCCCTTGTTCTTGTATTGTCTTGTTGGGCAATATGCAATGGGCGACTGGCACCTATCTCGCAGATCTTGGACACCCAGTGGATCTTGGGATTGCTCTGCCACAATGGCTGCCCAGATTTGTAAACAAATCACTTTTCATCGTTGATATACAACTTAATCAATAGTATGTGCAAGGCCCTGAGTGCAATGTACTAGCGAGCCCAAAGTACTTGGTAACCCGTACTCATCAAACATCTTTAAAGTTTACTTGGCAAAACCAATTGGAATCCTGCAATCAAGTTTTCATAACAAGAGTACTGTGTCTATTAGTTGCATATTGAAAAAGCTATTTGGACAAATAATAGTTCAACTGAACGATCGGCCATTTACACAGTTATAATTTCAAATGCTAACTATGTTAGTGCCAGTGGAACTTTCACTTTCAACTTAACCATGATCAGACGACAATATTCTGATTTATCGCCCACCCTTTGCACACCATGTCGGATTGCTTGATTTGGGCGACTTTAAAAGTTTCAATGCCCGACCAAAGCATGCCCTATCTGCCCGAAAACTATATTGCAGAAAATTAAATGTAAATCTCACCATTTTGATAAAGATTTGGTACAAATCGGGAGCAACAACGTCGAATTTTCACAGGTTCCCGACTGTGTCTCAACTCAATCTGAAAATATTCTCCTCCATAACAAATACAAAGAAACAAAAACATAAAAGACTAGCATAAAAATTGTAGCTCAGATTTTGAAATTGGAAGATATTTTACATAAAATTTATTTTGAAGATTGCAGTGAAGTAAATAAGACGTAACTGTGTATTAATATTTTAAAAATATTTTAGGGTACACAATCCCTGTCTCTGGAACATCCAGAGTTGACAGAAAGGACAGGCATAACGAGTCCTTGTGATTTCCACGTGTGTCGTCAATTTCTAAATTCTTGAGCAAAATGGTAAGTAATTGAAAGTTTTTATTCCCCTTTTTGGTCAAATTAACAACACTTAATATCTCAGATCACAAGAATACGATTTAAATGTGCCAGTCTTAGACTAAGCAGCAAAGTCTAGCTGCAGCTTTGTAGTACACTGTACTTCAGTACTGCACTCAGGTTTTGATTTTCCTTGTCAAATTAATCTGTTCCAGTATTTGAATATTTTTAAAGGCCTGGCTCGTTTTGTGCATACGGTATGCCTGATAATTCTGGTTCTGGAATAGTGAGAATTATAAATAAATTGCTTTGTTATTGGGCCGCTGCATGATCATCCAATATTGCCCCACCGGGCGACCGTATCGTCCCCATGCCAAGCTGGGCGGGCCGATCGGGATCCCGATCATGTGACTTAGCTGTTCCCAGGAACGTGACAGTATGCCCTGTCAGGTGAAAATACACCTGGTAGTTTTCCCATTTTGGTGCAAAATGAGCCAGGCCAAACCTTGCCTGATTTTTGTAAAATTCTGTACTCGTGTCCAATCAGTTTTCCATCGCTACCAATAACAGCTGATTGCTGCAGCTATGCTGGAGAGAACCTTTGTAGCTGCTGCCAGCTACAGTGTACTTCATTGGTGGAAAATGGTCGCAGACAGGTAATCATCTGTTTACTGGTTTAAACTGTTTACATCTGAGTTCTCATGTGTTTACATACATATATTTAAGAAAAACATGATCGTGATCAGAGAGGAAGTGTGATTTGAAGTGTTGGTTGCAGTGTGAGGTATGGGCTGCGCTAAAATTCGACATTTATAAGAATGTGCGATGGGTTGAGCAATATGCTTATTTTGAATAGAGTAGTTCTCACTTATTTGTTGAGAGAATTACCGGTACTCAAGATATGAAATACAATATACATTTTTGTATTTGGGTTCAGTTTCACAACATTGCCGTTTAATATTGTTTCTCTTTATTGTAACACGGATGTTTCTAATCTTCAAAAAAGGAACTATCTGTATTATTCTGTGATCAGTACGATCATGGGGAATGTGTAGTCATTTCCTGTGGTTTGTTATTCAGCTTTTTCTGTGGTCAATATGCTCCAAATCACTGATGCCACTGTGGAGTATTCGTCCATGTGCATATAATAAGTTTTTATATGCGCATGCGCCCGCATATGACTAGATTCCTGAAAGAGGTAAACAAAGAAAAAGTGTGTGATGATAAAAAGTTCAACTGATGACAACATCGTCTTCGAGCAACGATACGTGAAGTTACTAATTCATATTGCTTTAAAAGTTTTCCTCTCGAATGAGCATGGAATTCTGAGTAGGCTTAGTTCAATTTCGGTGTAGATTGGACAATTAGAACAGAAACGACAAGCAAAAGTCTGATCGATGATTTGTGTTAGCACCTGAGCGATATAAGACTTAGAGGAACTCACACAATCCAGACTGAAAAAGCACATCTTTGCATACAGCTGTGCTAAAAAATTTGTTCAAATACCACCACTTTTTCTTGTTGGTTTGTTTATTTATCTGGATGTAAAAAAGGGCAATCTGTGTTACTGTGTGATGGGTATGATACTGGAGAATGTGTAGTCATTTCTTATGGGTTGTAAATCATTATTTTCTGTGGTCAAACAGTTTGTGATACTGTATGGAGTGTGTCTGAGACAATGTACTAAATTCTTAATAATGCATGGGACACTGCGTATCAATATATTCCTTGTAAACATAGAAAAAGTAGTGTGTCATGACGTCACCAGTGACAAAAAAAACCATGATGATATTGTCATCCCCAATGGATAATTGAAATTTTAAATTTCATAAAAATTTTGTTTTGACAGTTTTCAATTGTTTTGATTCTATATTTTTTGTTTTTTGTTCAAATATTACTTTTTTCTGCACTTTCTGTTTAGTTTGTATTTTTATGTTTTGAAAATGGGTATAATTATGGTATGATTCAAAGAATTGTGTGTTTTTACTTTGAAGATAACAGGGACTATAATCCCCTGCAGAAGATACATACTGTCTTAATTGGTATAATTTGAACATTTTTTTTCTTCACATTTTCATTTATATTCTCAGTTACGAAGACAGGCCCGGCAGCGGAGAGAATATGTTTATCGCAAATCAGTAGAGAGCAGAGATCGCACAATAGCAGAAAAAAGACAGCAAATTAAAAATGCCCTTGATGGTGAGTTCACTCAGTTTTGCTCCCAAAATAATATGGGATATCAAAGTTAAGGTATTGAACACTTTTTTATTCAATCCATTTTCGGAGATTAAAAAGCAACAAACTGAAAATCCAAAGCATATTTTTCATCACCAGACATGAAAGTATTGTTGTTTCATGTCCCATTTCATTTTTTTTCTAGAAAACAAGAAGATCCCGACAACATTGCGAAATGAGGCCCTGGCCCTGCAGAAGAGCGTGGACTGGGAAGATGGTGAAGGAGGCGATGGTAAGACTCAACTCTGGAAATATAGAAGTCAAAAAGTAATTTGTGGATAAATATGTGTATAGTTGTTGATGTGGACCAGCGAATTCAGTTTTCTATTGTGTCAAACAAATATATAAGTCCATCAAGATGTTACATTTCAGTGAGTTCCTAGTGCAGATTAATTCATGTGTGATTTGTTACAAAAAAGACATCCCCAAACACGAGCAAAGAGAGTCCTGATTGACTTAATAAAACTATCTTAAGTTCAATATTTTTATGCTTCTCAGAAGCACATGGTTAAGAGTAATGTTACATTTTTAGGTGTAGTGTCTCACATGGACGATGAATACAAATGGGCAGGAGTTGAAGACCCCAAGATCATGATCACTACCTCCCGCGATCCCAGCTCCAGGCTTAAAATGTTTGCTAAGGTAAGATAGGTTTATTGAAGGGAAATGTTAATATAATATCTCTTGAAAATTAAGGGTTTTTACTCATCATAATCATAAAGTAATCTGTTGAAATCAACAAAAATACTTGTGCCATTGTTTTTTATCATCACATTAATGTACATAGATTTGTAGATGGTAAGTTTCATCACTTGAAAGTGTGTATATTCTTTCCTCCAGGAGATAAGATTGGTGTTTCCCAACTCTCAGCGTATTAACCGTGGTAACTACGAGATGAAGCAGCTGGTTGGAGCGTGCAGAGCCAATGATGTCACAGACCTCATCATCCTATCAGAGCACAGAGGCACCCCAGGTACATTATCCTTACAATTATAACAGTGTTTTTAACACACCCGTACAATAGACTGTTCATAAAAAGTAGCCAATTTATTTTCCACAACAAAATAACTCAAATCATTCAACTTCAAATTTGGTGCCAAATTGAAACTGATACTGCACACAGACTGATGTTCAACACGTCAAGTGTACCAAGATAAGAACATAAACAGTGTTTTCTATATCGTGATCTTCCTTCAATTAGCTTATTCTGAAAGATCAACGGTTCCAATTTTGATACAGTAAAAAAAATAATGAAAGAGCTACAATTATTTGTCTGATGTATTAAAATTGAAGTTAATCTTTTTATTTGATATTGCGTAGTCAATTAATTGTGTAATTTATTTCCTATATTTTTATTTAAGTAAAAAAGACATGTACAACGTAAGATATTTTAGTCTTGCAGATTGAAAATAGTGACTCAAGGGTATACAAAGAATATGATGTTATTTATTCCAGATGGTATTATAATATGTCATCTGCCGTATGGGCCGACGGCCTACTTCACGCTGTCGAGTGTGGTGATGCGACATGATATCCCCGACGTGGGCACCATGTCAGAAGCTTTCCCTCATCTCATCTTTAATAACTTCTCATCAAAGCTGGGGAAAAGGGTAACCACTTATTGTCATCACTCAAACCCAAATATTTAATGATATAATATGATCACAGATATTTGCAAAAAAATAAAAAGCATTGAGGAAATGTCATATAATATAGCCACACACTGGCCCATTCTTGTAAAGATCATTTAATTTTATTTCATCTGATTCCATATTATTATTTGTTTAAGCAGTTGCCTTTGTCACTTAAGTCTCATGGACATTCAAAGGCTATGCAGGAAGTTATTTAATTAACATTGGGTTACAGAAGAGATACTAAAAAATATCAGATACTCGTTATGAATTCAGTCAACTTGTGTCCAGTTGATTTTTGCTGGCATTTTTTTATATATGATTATTATAAAATTTAAAGTATTACCTACAGACTAGTGCCCAGCACCAATAATTATTGAAGCATATATATTTTAGGTGAGTGATATATTGAAGTACCTCTTCCCTGTACCAAAAGAGGACAGTCGCAGAGTGATCACCTTCTCTAAC
The DNA here is from genome assembly GCA_949316495.1 of Amphiduros pacificus. Taxonomy (NCBI): domain Eukaryota; kingdom Metazoa; phylum Annelida; class Polychaeta; order Phyllodocida; family Hesionidae; genus Amphiduros; species Amphiduros pacificus. Next base: position 32,834,054 of record OX439009.1, on the reverse strand, counting down.
GCAGAGGACTTCATTTCATTCAGGTAAATTTAAGACCATATCTGGGGCTTGTCAAAATATTCATTAAGTAAAAGTAAAGGTAGCATATATATACTGTGCTGATTTTAGGTAATGTCTGCTTATTGTGCTTGATAATAACTGGGCAGGATTTGAAAATGCTATACCAGTTTAATTATTTCAGCCAGTTCAACAAATATAAATAGAGAAGCTGTAATAAATTTAGCAAATAAAGGGGCGATGGATTCAATTGTCAGTGCTCTGTCTGCATGTAAAATTAAAATTTAAACCTCATGAATTCAACTTTTTTATAAGGCTTTTACCAGTAATTTACAAATTCACAAGTCACTTTAAACTTGGAAATGTGAAAAATCATCGAAACTGTGGTTTGAGATATCAGATTTTTGCAAAATGCATATTGTAATGTACTTTTCAAGTACCTTTTCTGTCAGATATAATGCCACATCTACTAATATATTTCAAAGCATTTATTTTGAGTTCTAAAAATGTTTGTATTTAAAGTCAACCTGTAAAGTTAGCTTGCCAATCTTCCGGACCCATTGCATCTCTGATCTTGGCTTTAATAAGATGCAGTGCATAAAATACCAGTAATATTTTGTGGGGATTTATTATTATCATTCACTCATACTTCAAAATCAAGTGGAAAAAAGGTGTCAATAGAAATCCTGTCAATGAAAGCTATTCCTATTAGTGGGTGAATGTTGAGACACCATTGCTTTACCTTTTCACTCCTTTTGTATTGTGGGTCAAAGCAGAATCCAGGGCTACAGATGGCATCTATTATATGATGTCATATTAATTATATCTGACAAGTGATAATGCACTTCATGTTATTAATACATTGAAATAGTATTTTCTTAAAATTTGTGGGTTGAGCAATTTAAAGTAGTTTTAATTAAATTTGTGAGTTGAGCAATGTTAAGTGACTTGAATTTTTTTTCCCGGTAACAACCAGTAAAATCAGATGAACAAATAATTTTGAGAAATGTCTATTTTCCATGAGTATATATTTGTTTCAGCCATGAGCTGCATGTGATGGGTGAACATGGTTAGCATGAACTTTGTTTGACCTCAGATGGACTGTTCAAAAGACAATATCTTTCATAATGTCATAAGCATATTGCCATACTCTCATGACATTTTGCCTTTGATAACACTTCATATAACAATGGAACCAAGAAAGAAGTGTGCTTTGCAATGGGTGCATTTCATTTTGGTCATGCTTAGATAAGCTTTAGCTTAGATAAGCTTTACAGTGGTTTATTGAAGCATTTCTACCTAAAAAGGCAATAGACATGAAATGCAATACAGTTATCACGAATTCATGATTTGTATACGTTTTTTGTTTGTTTTTCAAAATCAGTGCTTGAATCCTTCTAGCTTTATCATCAATGATGTCATCTATGAATGAGATTATATATTTTGAAGATGACAAATTGATATAGATTAATAATACTAATATATTTTAATGTATTTTTAGGCATCATGTGTATAAGAAGGTGGAGAGAGAAATCGAGCTGTCAGAAGTTGGTCCCAGATTTGAGATGAAGTGTGAGTAAACATTTTGGCTTTTTATGTGGAACCCAATTTGTTCACAAATGACAATATCCATTTGAACTTTATGCAACAAAACAGGCCAAAGTATATGAGATATCAAATTAATTCCACAAAGGTTCTGATAAAGACATATTTCAGTGATTTTTTTATATAATTCTCTGATGAGAAATAAGAACCTATTCTGACATTGATTATATTATCAATAAAGCTCACTAATGTCAAAATTATCTTTATTATCCAACAAAGTTTGCCTTCAATAAATTTGTTCTATAAGAGATCCATACTGAATTATGCACTTGGGCTTACAGTAGAAGGCCAGCCACACAATAAATGTCATCATGTTTTGACAAGAATCTGAACTGATGAGACTGAAAAAGGTTAATGCCCAACAGGTTTATTTCAAATGAATTTTTTTAAAGGAATATTTCTTGTGTGTTGTTTCAGTGTATCAGATTCTGCAGGGAACATTGGACAATGCTGATAGCGCAGATGTAGAATGGGTCTACAGGCCGTATATGAACACAGCCAAAAAGAGACACATGCTTACCGTGGAGTAGACATCGTCAAACAGAAACAACCTCCACCCGCGAGAATGAACCATCAAATTTCACCTCAAGAATGAACCGTGAAATTTCTAATACTGACATAAAAAGTTTTATGAATACCTCAATGGCATAATTTGATGAAGACAGGATGCTGTAAGCCAGATATGTGAACTCTTAAAGGCAATTCAGGTCCAGAATTTTTTTGTTTTTTCAACACTAAACCACAAAAATTGATTTTGTTGCACTGTACTTTAAAAAAATACCAGACTTATATCAAGATTATATGTTCATTCAAAAGAAAGATCAATGGAACAATAGAATGGAAATTTCAACACTGCCATACACGGGGGGCATTAATTCCCAAATGTATATATTTATGTAAATTATGTAAATAAATTATCCTCTATGCAATAATTTTGTTGTTAAAACAAAGGCTAATTTGGCTCTTACCATCCCTCAACAGTCAGAACTTTTTATGCTGTGAGGGTCCCTCTTGAGGGAGGGGGCTGCAACTCAGTCAAAGGCTAATGGACTTACTGAGCTATTTCAGACTGCATGTACTGTGTGAACATTTTCTGGAAATGCCTGCAAATTGCTTTATAAATGATCATTAAATCCTTTCCCAGACAATACGAGCAGAGATTTCTTTACAACAATAAATTAAGCAATTTTTTATGATGAAATAGCTGCTCAAGAGAGTTTTCAATCAATACGGCTGTCAATCAGTTACCACCACCTTCCCTTTTCTGAAAGTCTCAAACCAAAGCTATGATGCAATTTGCAAGAATGAGATACTGGATGTTCCAGGTGTCTGACATTTCAATAAAGGAAGCCACAGTACTACATACTTGAAAATGCACTGATGGATATTGATCATAAAAAAATAGGAAAACATTTGCCTCATGAAAAATAGAATTGGTCCTTAGGTAATACGTTTTACTGAATAGCTGAGAACTCCAACCAGTAGGTGTGGATGAGATCAAAGTTGACAGAATGTCAGAACATTTCTCTCCACATTGCAGAACCTATGCTGACTAAGTTGGCATAGATAAAAAGGAAAACAATCAGTGGAACAATATTGAGAAAAAGACCATCAATTGAAGATATAGAATTTATTGAGATATATAATCCACTATTACACTGTGCTTAGATCACAATAGTTTGTTTCAAAGGACAATATAACACACAAGAGAAACAATTTTTTTAAACATTTTTTTCTCATGTCATTTTTTGTTGAGCATGTCACAATTAAAACCTTTGCTGAAGGCTTAAGAGTTGTGCTGACCCTTGGTTTTTGGTTTTGTTTTGAAAATTTCCTTTAAATGACGAGAAATCGTTATAAAAATGATCTTTTTTTGGTTGATGGAAATTCAAATTATTGTTTTCAATCTTAAAAAAAAAAAATGGGCCACACAGAAAAATACAAAATTCATCTCCTGACAAAACATCTTGCTGTATAAGCTATGCTGTCCAAGATGGCACAGCTCAAATGATTTAACAAAGATCCAAAGTTTAGGCCAGATTTAAATTTGGTCAGCAAACACATGTACTACTAGTTTGGTAAATATAACCCAAGATAAAAGCTCAAACATGGGTATGCTGGCTATATTTGTTGCCCAGCTGAGTGAATCTTTTTCTCCAGCTTTATATTTATGAAGATGCCACCGATAACCAAAAGTACACTTTTGGACTTAATATTCATTCATTTTTTTTTATACATTCGGACTTAAAATGTCCATCACTGTATTTGTAATAGTCTGTACACAAAATGTGTCATGAGAGCTGTGTTGTCTGAAGAAGTGAAATACAAAATATATACACACAGTTGACCCATTTAGCTTACTTCCAGACAATTAAAGTCAAGCAATTTTCTGATGTTATTCACAAATTCTATACAGTGTCCTGCAATGTATATTCTGAATTACAAAAGTTATAAAAAGTATTTGGTCGTCCAAAACATTTCTTTATATCAGTACCCATTTGGTACAGACCAGTAAATTTGCATGACCATATTTATCTGGATTAAAGGCTTTTAAATCTAGACTTCAAAACAAACCTGCAGTGCAGACCAATTGCTGGTCACTATATAAGCTCTTTACATTTCAAAAAGACATGTTCAAGCTGAGAGCAGTATAACTATATTATTGCTCTCAGGTTCAAGTGACCTGAAATTGGGCTACCAGTATTTCCTGTTTGTCATTCTTAATCAGAGATCCCCTTCCAGGGCCTTCACCCCATCCCCATCCCTATGTTGAGTTAGCTGCTTCTTTGTTGCCAATAAACAGCTGCATTATAATCTTATGATCTGGACTGGTCCCCTCCAGAATGTCATTAACATCAGAAACAAAGGGCTTCACCAGTCTGTGTGTGATACCTTCCCTTTGAATATCCTCTTTTATATACTCCACCCTTTTCGTGCATTTTTGATGAAAAGTATAAGTACTTTATCTGACCTTTTTCTCATTATATATTTATATATATATGGCTGACAATTAAAATCAAATTAACTCACATTACAAATATTTGGGAATTTACATATATTTTTGCCATGTACATTTTGTGAAAAATTATACAATCATACAATCATTGATTTCTTCCCAATTAATCATTTTACACCATAGCGTCTACCTGATAATCATGATTATACCATATAGTGTCCCTGATAATCATGATTATACCATAGTGTCCCTGATAATCATGATTATACCACAGTATACCTGATAATCATGATTATACCATATAGTGTCCCTGATAATCATGATTATACCATATAGTGTCCCTGATAATCATGATTATACCATCGTGTCCCTGATAATCATGATTATACCATATAGTGTCCCTGATAATCATGATTATGCCATATAGTGTATATTATAATCATGATTATACCATATAATGTCCCTGATAATCATGATTATACCATAGTGTCCCTGATAATCATGATTATACCATAGTGTCCCTGATAATCATGATTATACCATAGTGTCCCTGATAATCATGATTATACCACAGTATACCTGATAATCATGATTATTCTATATAGTTTCCCTGATAATCATGATTATACCATATAGTGTGTCTTATAATCATGATTATACCATATAGTGTCCCTGATAATCATGATTATACCATATAGTGTCCCTGATAATCATGATTATACCATATAGTGTCCCTGATAATCATGATTATACCATAGTGTCCCTGATAATCATGATTATACCATAGTGTCCCTGATAATCATGATTATACCACAGTATACCTGATAATCATGATTATACTATATAGTGTCCCTGATAATCATGATTATACCATATAGTGTATCTTATAATCATGATTATACCATATAGTGTATCTTATAATCATGATTATACCATATAGTGTATCTTATAATCATGATTATACCATATAGTGTATCTTATAATCATGATTACACCACATGATGTACCTTATTATCTTGATTATATACCACATGGTGTACCTCATAACCATGATTATATACCACATAAGTGTACTTTATAACCATGATTATATACCACATAAGTGTACTTTATAACCATGATTATATACCACATAAGTGGTATAACCATGATTATATACCACATAGTGTACTTTATAACCATGATTATATACCACATAGTGTACTTTATAACCATGATTATATACCACATAAGTGGTATAACCATGATTATATACCACATAGTGTACTTTATAACCATGATTATATACCACATAAGTGTACTTTATAACCATGATTATATTCCACATAGTGTACTTTATAACCATGATTATATACCACATAAGTGTACTTTATAACCATGATTATATACCACATAAGTGGTATAACCATGATTATATACCACATAGTGTACTTTATAATCATGATTATATACCACATAGTGTACCTTATAACCATGATTATATACCAGTGTACCTGATAACCATGATTATATAAGACATAGTGTACCTGATAACCATGATTATATACCACATAGTGTACTTTATAACCATGATTATATACCACATAAGTGTACTTTATAACCATGATTATATTCCACACAGTGTACTTTATAACCATGATTATATACCACATAAGTGTACTTTATAACCATGATTATATACCACATAAGTGGTATAACCATGATTATATACCACATAGTGTACTTTATAACCATGATTATATACCACATAAGTGTACTTTATAACCATGATTATATTCCACATAGTGTACTTTATAACCATGATTATATACCACATAAGTGTACTTTATAACCATGATTATATACCACATAGTGTACTTTATAACCATGATTATATACCACATAGTGTACCTGATAACCATGATTATATACCACATAGTGTACCTTATTATCTTGATTATACTAAAAAGAAGTAGCAGTGTTTGTATATATAATTCCCATTTACATAATTGAAACAAATTTAACTATTGTCTTAACAAAAATCAATTTCTCTACTTAACATATATATAAATGTGTTTATATTCCTTTAAAATGTTGATTTGGAGATGTGAATATACCCCCTCACCAATCTTGAATAATTTTTGATTAGCATTTTGGCCGAGATCTTGGAAGTAAATACAATATGCACATATAACATATTGCACACTTAAAGACCAAATATTTTTTCATCTGTCCATCTTTGCTTTATACAATATGGCTTTGATAACCCTGAATTGTAGAGTTAACCATTAATTTGGTCATCCTTAAATTCCCCAAAAAACAATTACAATTTATATATATATAGTTTCACATAATTCATAACATATCTCAATAATAACACTCTGACTACCATGGACACATCCGTTTCACTGACCAATCACCGCAGTCAGGACATTCAAAACATTTAAAAGTGTCCACAGCAACAATGGTGAGATTGCAAACAAGATCAGTATGCATTTTAACCTTGGTAAACTCCAGAAATTTTTGTAACATGTTAAAATTACAATTTGATTCTTGATTGAAAAACATATTGAATATTGTTCTAGCGTGTCTGTGATTCCCTCTGTGTGTAGCCCTGAAATACCTTCTTGTCTCCGATAACATAATGGAGTTTTTATAAAAATACACCATGATTGAAATCTAGCAACATAATTAACACACTATCATTGGCATAACACTCAAATAAAACTAATTTTTAACAAGTCACCCACAAAACATATTACAGAATATGCCTTCCATATTTGCCGAACATGACCGAACTGGTTTGGAGTCACATGGGGTAAGTAATATCTTAGTTCAAGCCTGTGATATCAATAAGAACAAAGTGAAGAGTTAAAACCTGAATTGAATTGAATTGAATGAAGATTCATCAATAAGAAAGTTCTTTTCCGGATAGAAGGGGGGAAATTATTTCTTTTCTTAGCATTCAAAGAGGTTGTTAAAATAGTTTATAGCACCAAGTTTAAGCACAAATGTTTAAAAGAAACTGATAAAATAATAGCAACATGATCACAAATGATCACATTTAAAATAACATAATGAAAGACCATTTCTTTAAAAACAAAATGCTCCTTCCATTTAATTAATATGAAACTTCTTTTCACTGCATGGCACCACCTCCTATAGATATTAAAACACTGCTCAAAACAAAAAAGTTTTTTCCACTAAAATTAAGCATAATGTCAAATTCTCACAATTTGAATGTTTGAATTTGAATGTGAAGGGCATCTTCACTTTGGTAATTATTAAAAGAATATTGTTACAGTTGAAGAAACCTTTTAAAATCAACAACAATGTAAAATATAATTCTCTGAACTTCATTATGAATTAGACCAAAATTTGTATCTATTACAAAAATAAGAATCTTTTGGAACAAGTTCAGAAAATAGCAAATCATTAGACTTTTGGTCCACTTTTATCCACTGTTTCAGCTTTGCGTAGTCCTCCTTTGTTAAAGTTGCAGATTGACCCAAGAAGTGCCCCACGTGCCTTGGGTTCATCACCTGATTGTGTGCTGCCACCTGGTGGGTGACTCGGTGGTGGAGGTGCAGGTGGCACTGCGGCATGGACAGGCGATGGCACACCTGCAAAACAATACAGATTGCTTTAAAGGGTGTCACAGGAAACACTGAAAATCAAATCCTATTAAAAAGATTCTCTGTTAAGGTAAAGTTAATTTGAGGAACAAACCATGCAAGATAAAGAGCTGAAGTACATTCTTGAATAATTTAACTTGAGGGGATGATTAAAGAAAAAAATCTATCACTAACTTGTGATTTAAGAATTATTTCTTGTGATTTAAGAATTATGTTCAAATCATAATTGGTAACAAAAGATACAAAATCCTTTAAATACTAAAAAAGAAAGTTAATTTGATGGCAGACATGAACAAGTCCATTATAAACTATAAAAACAATACTACAAATCAGGCATACTGAAAAAAATTAGAACAGTCAAAACCATTTTATGTAACCAAGTCACATGAGAAGTCATATGTGGCTACAAATCAAGGGAGCCAAGTAAGTAGAGTGGCTTCTTATCCATGACATTATAAGAGGACTGGCTTCTCTTTGGTTTGGCCATATTCATGGCTTCTCATTCATCTGACTATACAGGAGGGGTGGCTTCTCATTCATCTGACTATACAGGAAGGGTGGCTTCTAATTCATCTGACTATACAGGAGGGGTGGCTTCTCATTCATCTGACTATACAGGAGGGGTGGCTTCTCATTCATCTGACTATATGGGAGGGGTGGCTTCTCATTCATCTGACTATACAGGAGGGGTGGCTTCTCATTCATCTGACTATACAGCTCTCACTTTTCCCACCAGATGGAACGCTTACTTTTAAATGTGAGCATCATGCCATCTGTAGTATAACTGAGCAGGTCTTTTCTTTTCAGTCAGTTTATATCAAAAAGGCAAAAGGATTGTGAAATCTGTTCACACCCAACTGATTTATCAAGTGATCATTTCGCCCTGTTTGACTTTTCACAATTAAAAAGTCATTTGGGGTCAAACAGGAGAACGTAACACATTGGACCTTGCCTTGCTGGAGGATTTCATTCAACACTGCTACACTTTTGAGGCATGCACATTTTGACAATTCTGATGATTGCAGGTGGTAATAAAGACTGTTATTTCTGTATATTATGAATGTGTAAGTGGTGCGATGCATAATTAAAAAGTGGAGAAGTGTTGAATGACAGCTTCCAGCAAGGCAAGGTCCGATGTTTTTGTCCATTGGTTTCAATGGTACAGACGAGTCAAAGCTGTTTTCTGAAATGTCTGCACATATTTACAAACACTTAGCAACCAAATTTATGAACGGTATCTACGTAGTTCAAAACGAGGCAATTTGCAAAGGCAATCAGCCATTGAAGGGCGGCTCAATCCTGACTGATTGACTTCTGATTAGGTTGGTCAAATAAAAGGTTTTGAGTTGTTCAAAGACTAAAATGCAAAGTTCATGCATGTAAATACAAGTGAAATAGCCTCCCCCTTTACAAGCTTTCTTACACACAAGAGGGCAGCACTAAATCTAAGCATGCAATTATAAGAAAAATGAACCTAATATTATATCCTTTCTTCAGTATTTTAAAAGAATCATATTTGATTAGTTTCAACTTTTTGTGAAAAACAATGTGTCAGTAACAGAAACCGGTCAAGGATAACTTCTGCGCAGAACACATAACAAAAGCAGCAATTTGTTACCATTTGACCTGTTTCTGAAAAATAGCCACAATTAGACCCCTTCCTTATGAGCAATTACTATATAACACGCATACAGCATAGGTCATCCTGTCTGTCAACTTTGATCATCTCCTCTGAAACTCCTGGTCGGAGTTCTTAGCTGTAAGCAGGGAAGATGTTGCATTTTCAGGGGACCAATTCTATCTATTTTTCATGGGGGTTGGAATCTTTTGAATTTTGTTATGATGTATTAAAAAATCTAATAGCTATCTCTGAGTTGTTGGGGAGGTTGCTATTTTGAATAATATTACAAATATTAGCCAAGGAGAATTGAGATAACAAGTTGGGGCCAAATTTAATATGTAACATGCATTTTGATTGGTCAAAATTATCATCTGCTCAATTCTGTTCTAGGAAAGGATTTAAATGATCATATATGAAGCAATTTCCAGAAAATATTCAAAAATATTACAAAAAAGCAATGATCAGCATAGCTCTGAGGCCATTGGCACAGAAAGTTACGATTCCATTTTCTCTCTAACAGGTACTATTTGACCTCTTTTGCACTGACAGTTACTATTTGACCTGTCTGCAGGAATTTTCTCTCCTTCATTTGCTATTAACTTGTGCTTTTAGACATTGCAATAAACAACTAATATCTACTGATCACCACAACACTAAAATACTTCCACCATTTACTATTTCACTATTTGGTTAGACAAAAACACTATCTTCAATGTCACAGGGGCAAGAAGCGTTAGGTCTAAAGACAGTAAAACATAATTTTCTTCTTTAATCTTAATTTTTATTTTCTGGAGAGGTTTCTGGAAGATTGAAATTATTTTGCACTATACTACAAGAGGAATTTGACAACTTAATAAATGAATTTGTGACATTAAAAAATCCACAGGTCAAAAGTATGAATTAAATGTGAATAAAGAGTTTTTGAATTGTTAACTTTGTGCCAAGCCAAAGAGTGATTGCAAGAATATTTTAAGATGCGAAGCCAATATTTATATTTCAAATTTGTGGAAATTCAAAACATCTGATTGCTGACTGAGAAAACAAAAAATGAAATGCAGTTGTACGGCATGCTCTGTAATGCCCCAATAACATAAACTACCGTTAATAGAGTTGGACTGAAACATTAAAAATTGCTTGTTTTGAAAACCTTTTTTTCAGTTGGGAATAATCAGCTTTCTTTCAGGCATCTTGGTCTGTTTCTGAAACAGGAAAATCCCATCAAGACTGAAATGTAGCAAACATCATAAACATCTGCAGATTTAGATATGAAATAAACTTTGGTGTGGTCTTCATTTTTCATCTCCTTTTCAGCAGATGCATACTTTTGTCTCTTGATACACATTAATAAGACAGAGAAATGTAGGATTAGAGCAGTATGATAGGTCAGAAGATATTGATGTTTGTCATTATAAACTGAAGGATTCATAGGTGAACACATGCTAACTGCCACACACAAAATACCATTCACGTGGATTAGTACTTCAGAAAGCCAATCTCACTTCACACATTTTGACATCATGGCATCATATGGTGAAATTTCTAATTCATTCTTATCTGTGAGAGTGAAAATCAGAAAGTGTCTCACTTGAAAAGCAAAGCCTTAATAATGTATGAGTGCTGGTGTAAAATAATATTATGTTTGGTTTGGTTTGATTTTCCTTTAAAAAAGTGGTGATTAATATATTTTTGACAGATTTAAACTAAACTTTTACATATTACTAGGTCAGGAAACTTATCAATATTTACTTTAGAGTTTATCAATTCCATTTTATTCCATGTTATCCTGGATATCTGCTATAGTTCTATCACTTACCTGCAGGTGGCGGTGGTGTACTTGAGACTGGTTCATTTTGAGTGGTGGGGGAAGTGGGTGTCTCTGTTCCATTTGATGAAGCAGGGGTGGTGGCATCACCTTCTCCCACCTCAGCTGTAGCTTCCAGTAATTTCTACAGAAATTACATAATTTATTCTTTATCGAGAGAAATAATTGACCGAGTTTCTAGCCCCCTCCTCATGTCCTGCATGGACCCTCATAGCAGAAAAAGGTTTGTTAGGGATGGTAACAGTCAAGAGTAATAGTCAAAGGTTTCAATTCAAAAATAATTATGGTTATCTCATTCAAATTGAATGTGGTGATTAATATATTTTTGACAGATTTAAACTAAACTTTTACATATTACTGGGCCAGGAAACTTATCAATATTTACGTAATAAGTGGTTTTGGTAGAGTATGTCTTTGAAAATTTCACCTAAAACTAAACACATAAAATCAACTCTTGATCTTTTCAGAATATTCTATGGCTTCCCATACTGCAATAGATTCCTACAATTGATGAATTATCACTGACCTTTTTTGACTTTCGTCTCTTTTTCTTCTCCTCATCAGAGTTATGGAATGCCTGGGCTTTGGATAATCTCTTTACTTGATTAATCTATTAAAGCAAAAATAACATTTGGTAAAGAAAATAAACGAACTATGCATATACACTATCTAAATTGAAAAGAATTCTTTCTAATAAATAATACAGAATTCATGTAAATAATCATTTCTATATCCATGGACAGATATTTTTCTTTAATTTCATGTATAAATTCCACTAACCACTTTTTGTTCTTCCTTGAGTCTTTTGTCCATACTAGCCTTTGCTTCTCGCAAACATTCTTTCAATTTACTGGGAATTTTCACCACAGGTTTGTCTGTTGGAGGCAACACCACACTATCAAATAACCTGCAAAGAGTCCATTTGTCATTTTTATATTCAATATATTTCTGCTTTCCCCTTTCTAGACATCTCCATTTATGTCAGGCCTCAGCTTTTGATACACAGCAAAGAGCACTCTTAATAAATGAATTAATTGAGACAAAAATAGTTTTCCCAAACTGACTGAACATGCTTTGTTGCCAAGATAGTAATGAATACACCTAGTGGATTACAAAGCAGTGAGCAGTGAGAATCGATTAAGATATTAAGCAAAGAGGACCCAACTTACGGGTGCAGAAGTAGGTCAGACACAGTGGGTAATCCATTCTTGCACGCCTCTGTTGTCAATATAGACTCCAAAACTGACCCTAAAAAGGAAGAACCATATGACTAAAACTGTCTCAAAATCTATATTATTTCCCAGGATAGACTGAATACCAACACATCTTTTTTCTTATCCCAGCCATGTTTGAAGTCTCACTGAGCCAACCAATCACACCACTAGAAATACATACATTAATCTCATCTTTTGTTTACATAGTAAAGCTATTTTCATTCATTCATTCAAATATTATTTTCATATCAATTTTCACTGAACATTTAATGACTCATAAATAGTATTTGTTTCACATTTATTGTGTGCTAATATAATACGTACTGAGTTCAGGTGGACACTGGGGTGGGAAGTTATCACATGTGGCGGCGTTCAGAGGAACACCAAACACCAGCTCATATAGCAGGTGACCAAATGAGTACACGTCTATCGTCTCACTCGTCTGAAATCATGGACCACATCATTCATGCCTGCGTAACCCCATTAAACATATAAACATTAACAACAAATGAAAAAGAAGCCTTATTATTTTGTAGATGGAAAAAATCCTACCATTTTGTCGATGGAAAAACCCTTTCATTTTGTAGATGGAATTTTTTTTTATAATTTTATAGATGGAAAAAAACCCTATCTTTTCGTAGATGGAAACACCCCTATCATTTTGGAGATGGAAAAAACCCCATCATTTTGGAGAAGGAAAAAACCTATCATTTTTGTAGATTGAAGAAAACCCTATCATTTTGGAGATGAAAAAAATCATATTTTGTATATGGAAAAACCCTATCATTTTTTTTCATGGAAATTACCTGTATTTTCCTAAATTGTGTGAAATAAGGCCTATATATGGACGGTAAGCCGAGGATTCCGTTTTCAATGTCAAGCAGGCGACACTTCTGAGCCTCAATTAGCACGTTGCCTGAATGCAAGTGTCCTGAAATTTATCAAAAATATTATGAATTACTTTCCTCAAAAATATCTAAAATGGCAGAAAGAGTAAACAATTTTGAAGTAATTAACTGAGAAAAAATTGTTTCTCACTTGGGATTTGTTCATTAATACAGATCTAAATTTAATCCTCAGAAAATAGTTCTCATGAGACATATTTGAATAATAAGATACCTTCCATATTACCATGTAGCAAAACATTTATCATTAAATAATCTGACAGTAGTTGCCTACCATATGGTAAACAGTCATTATTCAGTAATCTGACAGTAGTTGCCTACCATATGGTAAACAGTCATTATTCAGGAATCTGACAGTAGATTCCTTCCACAGGGTAAATCTTTATCATTCAGGAATCTGACAGTAGTTGCCTACCATAGGGTAAACCTTTATCATTCAGTAATCTGACAGTAGATACCTACCATAGGGTAAACCTTTATCATTCAGTAATCTGACAGTAGATACCTACCATAGGGTAAACCTTCATCATTCAATAATCTGACAGTAGATACCTACCATAGGGTAAATCTTTATCATTCAGTAATCTGACAGTAGTTGCCTACCATATGGTAAACCTATATCATTCAGTAATCTGACAGTAGATACCTACCATAGGGTAAACCTTTATCATGCAGGAATCTGACAGTAGATACCTACCATAGGGTAAACCTTTATCATTCAGTAATCTGACAGTAGAAACCTACCATAGGGTAAACCTTTATCATTCAGTAATCTGACAGTTGATACCTACCATAGGGTAAACCTTTATCATGCAGGGATCTGACAGTAGATACCTACCATAGGGTAAACCTTTATCATTCAGTAATCTGACAGTAGATACCTACCATAGGGTAAACCTTCATCTTGCAGGAATCTGACAGTAGATACCTACCATAGGGTAAACCTTAATCATTCAGTAATCTGACAGTAGATACCTACCATAGGGTAAACCTTAATCATTCAGTAATCTGACAGTAGATACCTACCATAGGGTAAACCTTAATCATTCAGTAATCTGACAGTAGATACCTACCACAGCGTAAACCTTTATCATTCAGTAATCTGACAGTAGATACCTACCACAGGGTAAACCTTTATCATGCAGGAATCTGACAGTAGATACCTACCATAGGGTAAACCTTTATCATTCAGGAATCTGACAGTAGATATCTACCATAGGGTAAACCTTTATCATTCAGTAATCTGACAGTAGATACCTACCATAGGGTAAACCTTTATCATTCAGTAATCTGACAGTAGATACCTACCACAGCGTAAACCTTTATCATTCAGTAATCTGACAGTAGATACCTACCACAGGGTAAACCTTTATCATGCAGGAATCTGACAGTAGATACCTACCATAGGGTAAACCTTTATCATTCAGGAATCTGACAGTAGATATCTACCATAGGGTAAACCTTTATCATTCAGTAATCTGACAGTAGATACCTACCTTAGGGTAAACCTTTATCATTCAGGAATCTGACAGTAGATACCTACCATAGGGTAAACCTTTATCATTCAGTAATCTGACAGTAGATACCTACCATAGGGTAAACCTTCATCTTGCAGGAATCTGACAGTAGATACCTACCATAGGGTAAACCTTAATCATTCAGTAATCTGACAGTAGATACCTACCATAGGGTAAACCTTTATCATTCAGTAATCTGACAGTAGATACCTACCATAGGGTAAACCTTTATCATTCAGTAATCTGACAGTAGATACCTACCATAGGGTAAATCTTTATCATTCAGTAATCTGACAGTAGTTGCCTACCATATGGTAAACCTATATCATTCAGTAATCTGACAGTAGATACCTACCATAGGGTAAACCTTTATCATGCAGGAATCTGACAGTAGATACCTACCATAGGGTAAACCTTTATCATTCAGGAATCTGACAGTAGATATCTACCATAGGGTAAACCTTTATCATTCAGTAATCTGACAGTAGATACCTACCATAGGGTAAACCTTCATCTTGCAGGAATCAGACAGTAGATACCTACCATAGGGTAAACCTTTATCGTGCAGGAATTTGAGAGTTTCTAGGATTTGTCTCCCATACAGTCTCAGGTCTGTCAGCTGGCATCCACATGTCTGTTTGGGTGAACCATATTTTTTCAAATAAACACCCCTAGGTTTAGTCTGAAACACATCAAATCAAGAAATAATTCACATTTTAGTGTGTGTGGTGCATAATCAATATTTTAAAAAAATCATCACTAATTTTTTCCTCAAACATCAAACACTTTTTATTATATATTAGGGTCTATGATTCCCATATGATTTTGAATCCAGTATAAACAATATACTGGACAAATATGATTTGGAATCTAGAATAGAAATTAATTTGTGGAAAATGCCAGGCAAAATATTGAAGGCTGCAAGGCATGAGATAACATACATGGTATAGATAATCAATGATGTTATATAATACTAAAATATACTAATAAAATAGAAACCTTGCAGATGATGTCCCGTATTGTTCCATTTGGGTAGAATGGTCGAATGGCAATACCACTCGTCTCATTTGACATAGAAAACGACACTGGATATATGTATGGATGCTGAAAATAATTGCTTAAAATTACTGCAAAGATTGAAATGATAAATTCCAAAGAGCTACAAAGCCTTAGCCTGGAAATTAGATCTACCTGACATTGGAAGAAATATCTGACATTTTAAATAAAGCTTGATTTTTGCATACCTGGAAACTTGGGAAGAGCTTCATGACATTAACTAAATCCTTGTCTGACAGAAACTTGTCTGGACCAAAATTACACTGGGGAAAGACAAACAACATTTTCTTCTAAATCATGGCAAATATGTGTACAAGAAAATAAAATCTTTGTTCGTGATATAATATAAACAAATAACTATTTACCACGAGAAATATTTTATGACCAGAATTATATTAAGTGTCTTTGATAAATTCACAGTAGATTTCTAAAAGAATACCCACTCATTAAAGATTGTAATTAATTGAAATTTATTGTATTTTGGTCAACAGCAGAAAGAATTATTCTATTCCTACCCAAGATAAGATGAATTGGGCTTTTGGGATGCCTTTATCTTTGATGGAAAAATACCGTTTTCTTAAGCGGCAACCTATAGAGAAACAAGATATGATTTATTACAATAAATGTCTCATAGAATTACATTGTGTAATACTTAAAAAATATTATATTTATGTTGTATATTTGAAATTGAAATTTAAGCGCTTTGAGCAGACCTGGTCTGATATAGCGCTATATAAATCGTTATTATTATTATTATTATTAATTGATCTGGATTATATATAAATTGCCCCCCCATAACAAAGTTCTTATTAAACAATATGAGACAAATAAAGATGAGGCAAATAAAGAAAAACTCAAAATTAGGAATATGTTGCTATATTTTAATTGTCTTATGACATAAATAGTCATGCTAAAAACTGAGAAAAGATTAAGTAATTTACCTATATCTGGTAAAGGTTCAATGACCTCCCATTTTGGCTCTGACCGGAAGAACATGGAGATGTGTTGCAGGGCAGTCTCTGGCAATATTAAAAAAATAAAACACTAAATCATTATCAATAAAAAGAATAAAAATTATCCACAACAAAATTATCAAAATCATATATATGTGTGCAGTAAATTTAATGTGAGTATTATGAAAGATCTAAATGGTAAGGTAAAAAACCTTTAGTCTCAATAATCCCATTTCAATCTGACAATAATGCATATTGTTAGGTGACAATTTTCAATGTTTTAAACAGGAAGGCCATTTTCCTTTTACTGTAATGGTTCACATTAATATTAAAATGCTGATGGAAGATTCATGATAAACTAACAAATATTTGCAGAACTAGAAAGATTTGGAGTGATGCCCCATATATTCTGCACAGGACATGCCTACTGAGTAATTCTGTAAATTGCCTCTCGCTGGGATAATACCAACCTTGTAAGTTGAGTGTGTAGTTGTGTGGGTCCAGAAATCTCTTCACTATCAAACTGTGTGCCAGGTATGGCATTCTTAGCAAACAATTCAAATAATTCTAAAAATAACAATTAAGATAAGATTTGTGATATTATCTGTTGAACTGAAATACATCTTGACATTTGAATTGAAAGAAAAGAAATGTACTACCGTATTTACTCGTGTATAAGTCGACTCGTGTATAAGTCGACCCCCCAAAATTGAGGTTATTTTTCTTGAAAAAAAACAATTTCCGAATATAAGTCGAGTTGGTTTTTCTTGACATATCGGCTCTGCTACCATTCAAGCTTCAGCTGAAGCTTGGCGGTCATTTTAATGTTTTCACTGATTTCAATTATCAGCGTTCACAGTTTTGCATCTCGTCATTGTCTCCACTGCTTTGAGTCGTGTCTTCCCTTGTTGTCAAAACAAAGCATTTTGAAATAATATGTTTTAAATGATATATAAAGGTATTTACCCAATATTATCACAAATTATTTTTCGCAAGAATTTCTCCACGATGTAGAACGTAATACGATGTACATGACGTCCTTAATCTTAGCATCAAAACCAACACGTGGGAGAATATTTCTTTGTGTATTATAAAGCCAACAATATTCATTATATCGCTTTTAATTATTATTGTTTATATCGTTTTTAGCATCAAAACAAAGCGTGTTAATACACAAAGAAATATTCACTTCCGTCACTTCCGCCTTTCAAAATTGCGACCACGTGTTGAGTCGTGTCTTCCCTTCTTGACAGAAATGCCTTCACACGTGGATCGATTTTAATTGCATTTTAAATGATAAATAAAAGTATATACCCAATATTAACACAAAATACGAGGTCGTCATTTTAGAAAGCGGGAGTGACGGGGACAAGCTCTTATTTTTGGTGCGAAAACAAATGGAGTGTATCAACTCGCATTGAAATATTAATATATTGCGCAATGATAGATCCCTGGCTTCTCCTCGTGTTGCGGACGTGAATTAACGCGACGTCACGTACATGATATTTACGTTTTACTTCATGGATAAATTCTCGACCTGCGAAGCATAATTTGTGATAATATTGGGTAAATACCTTTATTTATCATTTAAAATGCAATTAAAATATCAAACTCGTTTTAGCGCTAAAAACAAGTGCCTCTTCCCGTCACTTCCGCCTTTCTAAATTGCAACCACGTGTTGCGACCACGTGTTGACGATCTTAAGAAATTGACAGAAATGCCTTCACCCGGGGATCGATTTTAATTGCGTTTTAAATGGATTGATGGTTTTGTTCTGTTCTCGAACAATTTGGGTTAATACCTTTATTTATCATTTAAAACGCAATTAAAATCGATCCACGTGTGAAAGCATTTCTTTCCAAGCGGGAAGACACGACTCAAAGCAGTGGAAACAAAGACGTATTGCAAAACTGTGAACGCTGATAATTGGAATCAGTGAGAACAAAGTCAAAACAAAGCGTTTCGAATAATAGACCTACTTATTGGACCTACTTATTGGACCTACTATTGGGTAAATACCTTTCTTTATCATTTAAAACGCAATTAAAATCAATCTGTTGCGACTGATATTCGTTATTTCGAAAATATGAAGATCGTATTTACGTTTTACCGTAATTACTCGAGTATAAGACTGTTAAACCGACCCACTATGTCCGATATTCGTTATTTCAAAAATAAGAATGTTCGTAATGAAAACTCATAGTGTCGTAATTTTTTGGCGTAAATCCTCGTCCACAGGTTGCTCTCGTGTATAAGTCGACCCCCTAAACATTAACTAAGAGTTTTTGGAAAAAAACCTCGACTTATACTCGAGTAAATATGGTAATTACATTCTTAAAATAAATCTTATTTCACTAGTTCATAAAAAAGTAGTATCCTGAAATTTCCTTCCATAATCTCAGACATAACAGGACGGACATGTTTTATTTTTTCCTACTAACAATTCCTATTTAAAGAACTCTTGAATCATCTGGTATTATCTTTGACAGATTTATATAATATTTCCAAATATAATGAGTAAAGTTCTTCCTTTGTACCTGGAGACCAAGCTGTCGCTCTGCAATAAATTCTCGGCCCATGTTGCCAAAGACTTTTTTGGGCGGCAGTGGCATTTCTATGCCAGATATTTTCAGGGTGGTATCCAGGCTGACAAAATCACTGTAGCGCTTCTCTATTGTCCAGTTGTTCTCTGCAACCGGCCCTCGCTGTACCCGGATGATGTACTCCTGGGTGAAAATAGCATGATTCAGTTGAAGGATAATTAGGTTCCCAACACCTATAATGCACGAGTCTTGTGTTTACATGTAACACAGAAATCTAAATATCATTAAACTCACTGGTCCAATACAATATATTCCTATTTAAATAATTCACCAATTAAAAAAATATATGATAATTTGGCCAATAAAAATGCATGTTACATATTGAAATTGTTATACTGATTCTAATTGACTGATATTTGTCATAATATTCAAAAAGGCAGCCTCCTTGAAAACTCATTTACAGCTATTAGATATTTTTCAAAAATCAATAAAAAAATGGAACAAATTCTAAGTCTAATGAAAAAGAAATAAAATTGGTCCCCTGAAAAATATCTTACATACTTGGAACTCTGTCCAGTAGTTTCCCCCCCACCCCCCCATTTCATAACTATTGATCTAATTGGCTTATTATACATCACCACATGTCTTGACCAACCAAAAGTGTACACACATCCGAGGGCACACTGTCCACCAGAGGCACACGCAAACTATTACCTCTGGCCAACCCAAATTAGTATTCCTCCGGTACTACTTTCACTGGCCATGTGCTTCAGAACTGTCAGTCTGGACTTATGTGAAAAACATGATAACATGCTTTAATGTTGAATGCAATGTTGCCCTGAGTTGTATTAAACTACATGTATTTACTTTCAAACATTATTTCTTGGTTTGTTCAATCAAAAGTTTAAAAGGTTAAAAGAGTTCAAAATTTAAACAAAGCAGCCATCTTTGTTGTTGTTCCGCCTGATTACTACCCCAGAAAATGGCTACTCCACTGGAGGAAATAGTTCCGTATTTCATTTCTCTTAAATTCTATTTATATTTGAAATAAACTTTATATAAAGAGTCAAATATATCATATTTTATCAATCTGAATACATCTAAAGAAAAAAAATTAAGAAAGATAGTCAGTTACATGAAGTTAGGTGGATGTGCTGAGCCAGCACCAAAAGGCACCTTGTACAGAGGTGATAGGTTCACCACGTCGCCCTCTGGTGGAGTTTGATCCGAGGGGAAAAAATGGTGGCAGCAGATTTCCACTTGAATTTTTGTAAAAGGTAAATTTGGAGAATGTTAGCAGCAGAGCATAATATCTTTGGTAATTCATTTTCTGGCCAAAATGATGGTGTGTTCTTGTGTATTTCTTGCCCTTAAATCGGTCCTTGCTGTGTTGTTTCTGTGCAAGTCATGTGTTGTTTGTAAACAAGCAACATAATCAGAATGAACCAAATTTCCAGAAAGTACAGACAGTGGTGGAAATCTTTTACCACTGGCTATTGTATATATATGCCCTTCAGCAAGGCTGGGCATAAAAAATGACAGTGTAGTGGATACAATATGTTGAACTTCAACCATCACATTTTGCCAATGAAAACCAGTAAACACACTTAAAACATTTTTACCTTAAATAAAATCACAACTGATGATAGCTTAACATGAATCTATTTATTTGCTCAGTTGAAGACTGCCAATATGTATGTCTGATGTGAAAACATATGTACATAAGTTCAACTCATCAAGCTCAAGTTGACCGGCAAAAAGGTCATGAATGCCACAGACAAATTAATTCACAGTATATGCAGAGTATGTTAAAATCTGCAATTATCATCCATTAAACTTACTGTGTGATCTTTAGCACTTTGTGTAGCCTCTATGGTGCATGTCAGGGGGACATAATCGTCCAGTTTCACTTTGCTGGACAATTTCTGCTCAAAAACTGCCATGCTGGAAATGTCAAAAAGTTGATGTCTCAAAAAGGGGGAGGTTCCCTAAATGTCAATCCCAATTTCTTGATATCAGCTGGTGAACTTGCCCAAAATGTTTGACAAAAATGTCGTCTGTCATTTATGTGACAATCTGATATGGATGCCTTTTCGGTTTGATAAGATCGGATGTAAATATTCAACAAAACTTCAACGAATTTCACCATAAACTCTTCGTCAAACATCCGCCATTTTTTGCTGAGCACGCTCAAAACATAGTCACATGACAGCCACGTGACTTTGTTTTGACCAAAAGCACGTGGTGCTGATGATAAATTTTGATCTCTCAGTCATCACAAGTACTTGGCCTGCGACATTGCCATTGTCATATTCTGTGTGGTATTAACAAACTGTGTTCATTGGTTTACAAAACCAGGAAGTACCCCCCCACCCCCCACTCCGGGAATTTAACATATAGGTCTATCTCTGTGACAACCAACATGGATCAGTGTATTTATACTGAGAGCAATAATATATATATATTGCTCTCAGATTTATACCACTGAATATCAGCATATTTGTACAAAGTCTTTCTCCACAGTCTGGTGGGAAAGCATACTTTTCATTGTGTATGGTTAACGTATGAAAACTCTTCTGCAACTGCACTTTGTGCAAATAAGTAGGAATTTGTGATCTTAACCACGATATTGATTTCTCTTTGTGAATTATAATCTCAACAAGAAATCAATCATAGTGATAGCTAACTTCAGTACACAGTGCAACATGGCCGAGATCAAACTTCAAACATTTCTGGAGACATTTTCAGCAGATCTGGATAGAACTGTTGACTTTTGGCTGAAACATTCTCACGATGATGAGTTTGGGTGTGTGATATATATTGGAAACACAAGACATCATATCTATAACTTTGTTAACACGCTTGGTCAAATGATCATATTAGTCTGAAGTTCAACATGTTCTGTTAATCTATCTTGTATTTTTATCTTTTCAGTGGATTCTTTACATGTCTGGGAAAAGATGGGAAAATCTATGACGATGTGAAGTTTGGATGGTTGCAAGGCAGGCAGGTAAACGGGAAGCATATTGTTGGTCTCTCCATTGGATAATGTTTGTTGACTATTGTTTTTAATTCTTTATATTCTGTAATCATTTGTCTTGACCATTCCTCTCCACTTCTTAAACCATGGAACATTAACTCCTTGAAGACATATTGTTTTTAATTGTTTTCATACCTTCAATGTCACCAGGGCTGCAAGGGCTTTTTCCTCAAGCTGTTCAACTATTTTCAGACCCCCCCCCCCCCCCCCTTTATATACTTGGAGAACATTACAGAGGGATCATGCCCCTCATCTCAATTGGTTCATTATGTATAAGGAAAGTCTTGTGATCACTTGCACCCAGCGGAAACAAGTGCAATTTCTTTGTTGAGCAGTATGATTTCAGTGCTTTTCTTTCAATCAAACTCAACTATAAATGAGTTTTGTTTTGTTTGTTATTCCCCCCTTCCGTGTTACATGTACCCAGCTTTACAAGGCCTCTTCAATATGTTATATACTGAGCCCGATGTTACACGTGGAGCACCACTTTTTCTTGTTAACATGATAACTACACAGCAGGAGTTACTTGGACCACTCATATCTAAACTAATACGTCATGGGTTGTACTACATTAACTTGGGCAGTGTTGGGAAAGAAGTCCAGGTTAGCTGGTAATTCTCACTGCTTGAGTGGGCCATGCTGCCACCTGGAGTGTTAAAATCTGTACATATCACTTTATTTCAATCAATACTAAATGGTAGTCATCATATCACTTGTCATGTCATCAAAACTATTTCAGTATGTGGATCATTGAAATGTTGAAACTAAATCAGTGAAGATTAATTTAGCAAAATTCATTATTTTCACATTGTAATTTAGATCTAATGATATTCTAAGCCTAATGGAAAAAGATAGAATTGGTTCCCTGAAAATACATTATCTTACCTACTAATAGCTTAGAACTCCAACCAGTAATTTCAGAGAAGATGAAAGTTGACAGAAAGAAAGAACGAGGGAAAATTTCCCCCTGCATTGCAGAGGCAATGTTTTGCATATTTAAAAAAATAACAAAAACATTACCATATCTGATGACTTAAAATATTTATCCTTGTGTCTTAGGTTTGGATGTATGCCAAATTATATAATGAAGTGGCACGTTTCAAGAGGTCAGATATCCTGGAAGCTGCCGAGAAAGGTGAATGTCATTTCACTTAAAATATTATGTCCAACAACGCATGTGTCACATGTGCAGAGAAGTTCATAACAATTTGTGAGTCATATTTACCCAAAAGACCCAAATATTTTAAATACCGCAACAAAACAATATGAGGCCAAAAATATTTCTTGTTTCTGATTGACAACCTCACTTAATTAAAAAAAGCTTTTCAAAAACCATCTCAAAGCAGAAAATGTATTGTTAAGTCCAATCTGACTCTGTTTATTCACAAAAAAAACTGAATCTGTTTTGTGCCCCTCCCTATTCTGTCCTATTTGTTTCAGGTGCTAAGTTTATGCTTGACCACCAGAGGGAGCCACAGAGCAAGCGATGCTATTTCTCTACGACCAGGGAGGGAGAACCAATTAAGTTTCAGAGAACCATCTTCACTGAATGTTTCTATGTCATGGGTATGTCTGAACTAAGCAAGGCAACTGGCAATGAACCGTACAAGGTAATATTCTGCTTCTGTTTCATATCAGTGCAATTTGAAAGTCACAAAGAACAAAAATAATGGTTATAATAATTCATCCAAAAGTGAACAAGAAGGGGCCAACTGATTGAGCATCAAGTTGAAGAAACCGTTATTTGCTTCATACAGATTGTTATTTTCAGTCAAAATAATCTAAGGCTAAATATAACATAATAGATCAATAAAACCTGATAACAGCTTGTGTAAGGATCTGGTCTAAAAAAAGCCCAGCACAGAGTATGTATCTTGTATAATACTGAAGCACCTGGTCTGATACCAACATTTGACAAATAGTATGGCTTAAATCAAGCTTCAAACAAGCATGATTAACTCTCAAAAAGACAAAATGGCCAGGGAGGCATCCTAAACCAAGTAAGTAGAATTAGTTAAACTATTTCCACCTTTTTTCATGCAGGAAGAAGCTTTGTCCACCATGGATAAAATAGTTCACTGGGTGAGAGAAGATGATGCTGAGCTTGGCTTGCCCAAACTCTCTGGAAACAAACCAATAAATACCATGGCCATTCCCATGATGCTCCTGTGTGTTATTGACCAATTAGAAAGCATGGACTCAACTCTCAGCAGCAAATATAAAGAGTTAATTGATTGGTGTATTCCACAGGTTTTTGCTCATATCCAGGTAAATTATCTCTAGAAAATATCTCTTGAAATTCTACAAGTAACATTTATGGAAAAATTGTTGATGAGGTTATACTTTTTCAGAGGGAAGGATCAATGATTTTAGAAAATGTATCTCTGGAAGGAAAAGAACTGCCTGGAAGTCGAGGTCGTCTAACTGTTCCAGGTAAGTTTAGAACTTGTAAGGGGCACTGTAGATCTAATTTGAGGACACCTAACAGTCTTGATTATGTAGCCACTTTGGCCATAGATGCTGACTCAACTTAACTCTCCGACTAATAATACTGGGACTGTCGTACTGACCAATCATGGAAGCCCAAACAATCGTTGGTGTGATCGGTGAATTTTGGTGACCAATCAAAGACCTACCAACCGGTTACAAGAAGTGTCCAAAGTAACAACTGTGAGAGATGATGATCAAGATCTGTCTGCATTTTAACCTTGAAAAACCCCAGTAATAGTCCTAATATGTTTAACTTACAATTTGATTTTTTATTGCAAAAGATATTGAATATTTATCTAGTAATAATGTGATGCGTGCCATATTTAACTACTGTGGTAAAGCCTGTGATAAATCACATGTTATAATCTATGTCAGGTCATGCCATCGAGTGTGGGTGGTTCCTCTTGCAATTTGCCCAGAAGAGGGCCGACTCGGACTTGGCAGAGAAGGTCATCAAGGACCTCATCCTCACACCCCTGGAATATGGCTGGGACAAAGAACATGGAGGGCTGTTCTACTTCCTGGATGCTGATGGATTATCGCCGGCTCAGCTGGAGTGGAATATGAAGCTGTGGTGGCCCCACAATGAGGCTCTCATAGCTCTCCTCATGGCATACAAGCACACTGGACACGACATAATCCTACACAAGTTCCAACAAGTATTTGATTACAGCTACAAACATGCAAGTAATATTATTTTATTTATATAATATTGTATTTATTTTATAACATAGCTATCAACCAACAAGCCTATTACATCATGTACTGAAACATGTACTGAAACATTTTTTTCCTTCATAGTGTTTCTACGCCCCTTTCAAGAATTTAGGCCATATGAGAACCATTGACACAAGTAGGATTCAATCCCACCACCTTTTCGACTTCCACTTAAATTACAAATTTCATTAAAATTTTCATTTTACCATTGGGAATCTGATATAACTAATGAAGTTAGAGATGCATTACTCTATGACTTCTGAAAGTGGGGCGGGTCTGATATTGTAAATCAAATAATTCAACTTTTCCTATGGACATGACAATGCTGATTATGTTGGTGGGGAAAAATCTAATATTCAGTATGACAAGAAATAAATAACCAGGATTTACTCATGTGTTTTTTTTAGTTTGTGGACAAAGAGAATGGAGAATGGTACGGTTACCTAAACCAACTGGGAGAAGTTAATAATGATTTCAAAGGTGGAGCTTTCAAAGGTAAAAATCTCATTGGACTGACATTATTTTTTTCCATTTCTAAAAATGATACAAAACTAAAACATAGGGCAATGACTTTGGAGCTTTGCTGATCATTTTGACCAATCAACATGCATTTTACATATTAAATTTAGCCCGAACTTGTTATCTCGATTCTCTTTTTTTTTAAATGGCAGTCTCCTTGACAACTTAATGATAGTAATTAAATCTTTGAAAAAATCATAATGGGAAATAAATACCATTGAAAATACATATTTCTAATCATAGCTAAGAACTTCACCCAGTCATTTCAAAGACCAAAGTTGACAGAATGACATACCGGTAGTTAGCATAGCTAAAAAAGTGTGTGAGTGGGGGGGGGGGTACAAAAGTGCCTACATATCAACATTGGTTAAATCTGGTGGTGACTCCTTTTCCGTGTGAGAAATACTTATTCTATGCTGCAGTTTGTTACAGAGAGCATTGATCCCTTCCAGGTTGTTTCCATGTCCCAAGATGTCTGCTCATGTGTGAACAGATGCTGAGAGAAATGCTTCATAAATGACTGATAGAGGACAACTGCCAATATTGCACATAATTCTCAACAATAAGAATATTCACAACAAAATCAATACAAAGTTGATACCAAACCATCTCTTCACACTGAACTCTCTCATCTGGCATTCCAGAATCCCAATTTGTTTCCAAAAGAGAAAATAATTTCCTATTACCACAAGTACCCACTCCCATATTGGGCCCCTTGTATCAGTGTGCACATACTGTATTAGCAATCTGATTAAAAGAAGCACTGAAGGGATATTCTGGAAAGCAATTTGATTTAACTGAAGAAACCACTTAAGACAATTGCTCTGAGAAAATTAAAACCCGAAGACAAAAAATTCTTTATCATTTTACAAAATGATTTATTACAAAATGCTTCAAACAGTTTCAAAGAATATTTGGAACGCTGTAAATGTAAATGTAGGAGACACTATGCATAAACTATCATTCTTTCTTCACAACACTCTGGAACAGGGGAAATCAGACATTACCATATCTAACACGCTTCACATCAATTATCATTATTGCAACAAAACTTTCCTTGGATGTAATTAGAGAATGTTTATTTTTATATACTTTTCATTTTCTGTACTCAAAATTCTGTCTTGATGTCTGGGAGACACATTCCCCAAAAATTATAAGCACATTAAAATAACATTTATTAACTTCAAATTTCTTGAGATTGTTACAAGATAATGGGCATTACTTGTTTGTTGGACCATATTATGGGTTATTTAATCCCAAAATTTCTTTTAAATATTGTATTTACTGCGACATCAGAAATATAAATTTCATCAAATAAATAGGACATAACTGCAACATGCTTATATCAATACAAAAATAAAAGTTTCTTTGCTGATGATGTTCAGCATTTAATTTTGGCAGATGCATATAAAATGTATTTACAAGGAAATGAAGAAGCTTCAATAATGCCACGGATTACAACCTACAATATTAGCACTGCAATGGGTAAGCTACATCCTTATAATGGATTCATATGCTGAAATGTCTATGTACATTATTCCTTCTACATATAAATAAATTCATATAACATAATAAATTTACTTACATCCACACAGCTAAAAATATTATGTTGATAATAAATTGCATTAAAGATCACATCTTTATGATTCCATATCATTTCTTATTTTGGTAAATTCTACCATTTATTTAATTTTTTTATAATTCATATGCAGTTGTTTATGACATGGTGTTAAATAAATGACACGTTACATATTTATTTATATCATAGGTCATTATTGACTGGGGGAGGGGCCTTCTACCAAACAAAAAAAAAACATTACAAAAACCGACAATTGCATCATTTCTCATGCCAAATGACAGGCTAATATCACAGGCCAAATGGCAGTTTCCATCTTTGTCTATTGAAAATCAAACTGGATGTCAAGATGACAACTGGCACTCTATATCAACCTTTTAAAATGTGACTCTTTTTAGTTATGCTTAGTTTGCGTGACTCAAATGAGGGACGCACCAAAATTTTAGCTTAAAAGGTTATAATTTCCTCCTGTTGATCGAAATGCACAATAAAATATTCTTGCCATTGCCGATGAAATTAGATGTTCAGATCTGACAGAGAAGATAGTAGAGTAAAAATGACTGAATCACTCCATGTAAACACTATATAAGCACTGCATAATACAACACCAGCACTCCGCAACTAGGCTCTCTCTATTCATATATATATATACATACATCAACCTTGCAAAGAGCTAAATTTACCATGTCCTTCCATCATATAACCAGATAAAGGTAAAACATCTATAATATGTTTAGGTTTTACCCCGTGTCTAATCACATACATATAAATGCAAAAAAATTCCCTCCAGACAGATTTTCAAAGCAATGAAGACAAAATATAATGGCAAGACCGTGTTGGTTTGCAGTGGATGGAAAAGCATTTCTGATTATTTGTAATATAATTCATTTTGATAAAAGGAAGTGAATGACTGCATAAGCAGTTAAGTGCTGCCACCTAGGACAGATTAATTTATTGCAGACTGCTTCATTGCTTAACATTTATAAGCACCTGTGTGTGACCTGAACAGCACTTATATTTCACATGAAAAGCATGATAACTTCGGAATTTGAACCTTGTGGTGGATACTGCCAGAGAACACTAATATTTTACAAATAATGCTTTTTAAGTGAACTTGTGGAATTTTGGATGTTCCAGGCAGTAAATTGTGTTTGAATGTGGATTAAACCACATCTTTTCTGGAACAGTATTTCTGTGGCATCTTCTCAGCAGATGAGGAATCAACATTCCTGCCATCAAATATACTGTCATGTATTTTACTTTTAAAAATTTGAGGCACTTAATTTTGTTTTGGTCCATTTCCACTCATCTGATTTGTTTCTGACAAAATATAATATTTCAACATGATTTGGCTGTATACTCCGAACATTTATTCCAAAATAAAACTTTAATCCATACAACCAAACTGAAAGTTACAATTAAAACTGTCACTGTTGCAGAGTTTATTTGGAGCCTGCTACTTGACCTACTTTACTGATCTTAGCAGGTTCCATATTCTGAATAACAAAGAACAATATGGCTGCCACCACCACCAGGATTGCCAGCTGAGCCCACATGGAGAGTCCACGGCGTGACTTAGTGGCTGGGGCCGCTGGTGGCGCCACCTGTGTGGTGATGTTATTGACATGCGTCTTAGCGGGCACTGCGTTGCTATCCACCTGGTCCTCTTCTCTTTCTTTTTCTTGTACTGGAGCAGGTCTGAAAATGTCAACGACCGATTTAAACTAACCCAATCATAAACCATGCATAACTTATTCAAAATCTATAAATTATGTTCATATTGTTTTATCATATTATTTAAAATTTCATTTTTGACTAAATATCAACAACTGGAATGACTAATTTCCAATTATCAGTTGTTGATATTGAAACTAACCTCATCATTAACAAGTTACTCAAAATCTATAAATTATGTTTTTATTGCTTTGAAATTGTTTAAAATTTTTATTTTTGGTTGAATAACAACTGTAGACTTGCAAAGAACCAAAATGATGTCAATATCTGCAGGTTGGGAAAATGACTTTCTACTGTCTAAATGTATATCTTATTAAGTTATAAAAAAAATCTATAATATATAATATGACACTTTTTCTAGACCGTGGATTTGCTACAAACCTGGAGGGTCTTGTTTTCTGTTGTACCGGTCGCTTTTTCAATGCTGTATTCTGCTCTAGAACCAAAGGCGGCACCACCCTGCAAGAACATCAAACAATATTTTATTATGATGACAATAGATCTGCACACTTTTATGACAATAATTTAGATATTAATTTGTATTATGTGCATCAAAGTCAGGAATGGAAACGTAGGCCAATAGCTTCAGAGCTATGCTGATCATTGTTTTTTGCTATATGTTAAACATTTTCTGAAAATGTCTGCAAAATGCTTTCCCAGAGCAGACTTGATCAGATGAAAATTTTGACCAATCAAAATGCATGTTGCATATTGAACTTGTCATCATCAGAGAGAATGGCAGAAAATCCCCCGCCATTCATCACTGCAGGAGCTATGTTATGCAAAGCTAAAAAAATGTCTTAACTATGGAAAGAGAAGAATGATAAATTTGATATTTTTTATTTTGTGGTTTGTGTCTATCCTAAGGCTGGGAGAATTTTCCCGCACCACTCCAGATCAAGTTGCATCTGTGCAGTAGAGTTGGACAAAGTATTTATTGACATAAATCAAAATAATAAAGAGTAAAGTATGCCATATATCCGGGGAGCCAAATGTGATATTTGCACAGATATAATCAGGCTGTATTGTAAATTATATTGTATTTTGTATTCTTTACTAATTTGAATATCCAGCTGCCATGATGTGTTTTACTCATTAGAGAATATACCTGTCTATGGTAGCCTCCTTGACAACTCAGGGTAGCTATTAGATTTTGGAAGAAATCACATCAAAATGGTAAATTATTGGAACTGATTTCTTGAAAATACATCTTTCCTACTAATTGCTAAGAACTCCGATCTCCAATACTTTAAGGAAAAGATCAAAATTGATGGACAGAATGACAGAAAATTTCCCCTTAGTTGGAATTATAAGACCAAATGTTCATTTTGCCATTCCTCACTTCACACAGATCATTTCATGTAGAATTAAGACTAGCATTGTTAATGTATCTGATAGTTATATGTTTATAAGCATCTTACCTGGCTTCTGCCTCTTCTGCCATTCTCTTCATCTCCAATTCTGAAGTGAAATAAACATATATGCAAAATAGTCCCCAAAATAGCCAGTTCACATATAATTCTGCTTTTAAATTGAGACACAGGACAATCGAAAAAACGTTAAATCTCTTGCTTTCAAAATATATTTGATATAAAAATTATTACACTGAATATGTGACAAAGCACTAAATATATTTACCATATATACAAAAAATACAATATTGTTCTAAATCTCTATAATATGGCTAAATAAGAGTCAAAGATCGTTTAATGATATGCCCTAGTTCTTAACTGTTTATTATTTTAAAGTCATAAAAAGTACCAACAGTTCTGAAGAATTCAACATAATTAACATAAATAGGTCAAAGTCATTTAACCATGAAGTTGAATATAATAGTGTAAATAAATCATGACATAGGAATATATAGACATCAATTTAAAGTTGCATACCAAAGTCAAACAATTTCCTGATGTGGCAGGTATATAGCCACAACTGCACATTTATTAACTTATGAATGATGAGTAAAAATGACAGAACTCACGAAAAAGTCAAGATAAAAGATTTGATATAATCACATTTGCTTGAATGATATTGAAAAAGAAGGAGATATTTACCGTCATTATCACTGAACTCGTCTTGTGAGCTATCGTCTGCTGGAGGATATAATGGCTCAGCCTGCACCGCCTGATGTAATAGTCGCTGCAACTTCCACTGGTACACTTTCCTGGTTGTGTCTGAAATACCATTAATTTACATTAATTAGCATATTTTACTTAATAGCAATAACATGATAACTCCAAATGTATAAAATTGAAGTTTAGCAAATTATCCTTGAAAGACTAATTATTTTTTTACTGACCAGGAAAGACGAAAAAAACAGCCTTTCCGCTAAAAGGTGACCGTTAATGAAACTACAAATATTTGAAAGTTGGTATGTTATAAGCCTTGTCCATTGTCTGACATGACTCAAAATAATGCCTTCTCTTATTTTAATAATATCAGTTACACAAATCTATACACAAAGTGATAACTTTTCAAAGAATCCTATATCTATCTGAATCCATTCTAAAGGAATTATACTTGCAGAAAAAGCACACCATGTTTGATATCTTCCCCACCGAATTCAGTTTCTACAAACCAAATTGTTTCCTCTGAGAAATTAACCTGACTATTTCCTGACCTGTGGATTATCTCTATTTTTCCTTTGTTAATCTTGATGCCAGATTTTCTTCCTGCATTTGTAATTATGATAACATGAACAGTACTTTGCTTCATAAGCATTTACCTTTGTTATAAACTTCCAATTTGTATTTTAATCTTTCATAAATGGGCCTAACTTTACTGCTACACAATAGTATGCCTGTATTATTTGAACTTGAAGTAATGGAACTTGAAGTAATGGAACTTGAAGTAATGGAACTTGAAGTAATGGAACTTGAAGTAATGGAACTCCAAGTAATGGAACTCCAAGTAATGGAACTCCAAGTAATGGAACTATCCATTAAAAATTCAAGGAAGTTCCTGAAAAAGGCATATTTGTTTGATCAAAGATGCTGATTAAAACTAAAATTTAAATGTTATTTCAGCAACCTGGGAAACATAAGCAAACTGTTGAATCATTTTGCAACACCCCCCCCCCCTCCAAGAATATTTGATCATCTGTTGCAATCAACACTTAAGTGACATCATTATGGGTCATTCAATTTGTGTGCAACAAAGTAAGTACTGATCTTCAGTTTTCACTGAAATATAAAATATAACTTTGCGTATGTAATGGTTGACTGACATGATTTTCACAACTCGAAGTTGGAGAGGAACACTCATGAGATATTTGAGTTTTTTTTCTGTCACTAAATATTTAAGTCATGCTCAAGTGTATTGGAAAAGTGGAGGTCTCCCATCAAAACTTTTATGTTTCAAAATGAGGTTTTTCTAACACTCAGCAAGAAAGTAATCATATCATACATCTTATCATATATATATTAGTCTTGATCAATATTTTTTTTAATCTTGATAACACTTAAGACAGAAAAAAGTGTCCATGTGAAATCCTCATTGACCTGATGACTAAACATGATAGGAAAGTCTTCAGTCAAAAAAAAAAAAAAAAAATATTGACACAAGAAACAAAAACATTTGGACAAGACAACCAGAAAAAAATCTCAAATTTAAAATATTTCCTAAACTTTCTAAGGTACTGATAAAGTATATTTTGCTTTGGGGCTGAATCCAGCCTGTGCCTTGTGCACATTACAAGCCTGGGGGGTGTTTTTCTTGGCACAGGAAGTAGGTCAGGATGATATTGACCTGGGAGTGATCCCTAAACAGAAGTGGGTTCTCCACATGCTCTGCTGATTTCTGTCAAACCCTCATCCATCATGACCCCAAGTGCTGCAAGTTTTTACAGTGTTCCCCCTGGACCA
Organism: Amphiduros pacificus; assembly: GCA_949316495.1. Classification (NCBI taxonomy): domain Eukaryota; kingdom Metazoa; phylum Annelida; class Polychaeta; order Phyllodocida; family Hesionidae; genus Amphiduros; species Amphiduros pacificus. The sequence goes on along the minus strand of OX439009.1, from coordinate 32,800,312 downwards.
CTTAAAAAAACAACAAAAACATAAAAATTGGAAATGGCTATTGAACTAACCATAAACACAAAGCCATTTTAAAGTTAATGAGCATGTAACCTGAGGACAAATGTATTCTCTCAAGCAATTAACCTTTTTTATGCACCCAAAACTTATTATTTTCAAGTCAGTGGAGAACTGTCCTAGAAATATAGATGCTACCCCGTGTTTGACCTATTGTCTTGTGAGGAGCGTGGGGCCAGGCTGGAGTGGTTCCCTGCAGTGGGCCACCTGTGGCTGATGAGGTTACGATGCCAGATGTGCATGCTAGGGGGCACCACGTGCTCCTGACATGCATCTCAAACCATTTACTCTGATTATTACACCATCACAAAATTGCACCAAACATATGCTAAACCTGCTGCAAAATGCCACTGAGGTTACGAGTGTTTATAAATATAACACATTCATTACAACTACACTGCAGATGTAAGGTCAGCACGGTTTTACTGAGGGTTAAATAACGCAACAGAAAACGCCTAAAAAACCATTGGCTCTTCTCTTACTCAAATAACAGTGGAAGAATTTATGTGATATTTGTACTTGAATAGTTTTTTTAACGTGTGACAGCAACAAAACATGTTTCAAACTCAAATGCCACCTGCAACTGGGCCAAGAAAAAACTATTTTTTAAATCTTGTTTCCGGGCTCTCAAAGAAGAACTTTTTTCCTCATTATTGCAAATTTCTATCTTGATAATAATCCTATGAGTGCCATACATACATCTGGTTCACTGACCAATCACAGCAGTTGAAACAATGGTGGGAGATAATTGCAATTATTTTGACCAACCAGAGAGCAGCTAACAAATGATTATCAGCCGTATCCATAGGAACAATGGCGGGAAGCGGTGATCACCACATGTCTTCATTTCAGAATCACATAGATGGCTTTCTTAGAATGAATAATACAGAAAAACCATTAACCAACTGAGGAAGAATTTACTGGCAACAGGGTAATTTTGGGCAGCTACAAATAGTCTAGTATATATATATTTCTGAAAGTGGTTATCCCAAAGATGAAACCTTCCTGACCCTGTAAAAATCAACAGGTTTATATTTTTACTATTATTGATGCTATAATTTCTTTTTTAATTTTTGCTATATTAATATCCTACATGAAGCCTAAGTGCGGCCTGAAACTTTATGCACATCCAACAGGTTGAAGATTTTCTGACTCACGATATTTAAAGGACACGCTTAGCAAACAGGATTGTAAATATTTTTTTCTCTTGGCCCTATCAATCAAGCCATAACTCTGGGTATTCAGACCATCAGTCTTTAACAAACATTCTTTAAAGGGAATTCCATGTTAAACTTGTCATGAAGCATTAATAAAGTTTACAAGTGGAATTATTTTTTCTAAACTCTGGAGAAACTATCAGTTTTCCCTTTTCTCTTTTTGCAGAGTTATTCACATAATAAACCAGACACCTGAGTACTGCCAGATTGAATGCCACAAGTCAAGTTCTTTTTGTGGAGATGACACTTATTGGATCCCAACACGCTCCAGTGACCACTAAAAGACAGTTGTGGTACCATGCAAGATTGACACCTCGTGAAATGGTTAGACTGAAAGGTGGAGATTCACTCACCTAGAATTGGACCAATTTCAACGCCAAGATCCTGAAGCCGCTGTGCCAGTTCCTCGTCTGACAACTCTAAAACATTTACTTCTGCGGTCTGTTCCATCTTTACTGGTTCAGCTTGCTTCTTTTTTGTTGATTTCTTCTTTGGTGAAGCAGGCTTTTTCTACAATTACAAATATCACAGCTTATTACTTCATCATAAGTGGATGGATCTGATCATATAAGCAGTCATGTATGTTCAATTTCCAGAAAAAAATACATGAAAACAAATTTGAATCCACATCCATTCCAGAGTGACATGACAAGCATGAGCCAATAATTAGGTAACAAATGAAAGACTTAACCTTGTGTGTTGATGTTACTTTCACAGAGTCTTTGAACATGCTGATATTAGGACAAAAGTACTGATTTAGCAGATAACAAACCACAATATCAACCCTTTCACTGTGTTGTTATGACACATTTAGGTTTCCCCACCAGCATCCTATCAGGATCTCATCAGTTGAAGCAAAACATCTCATTGTTCACGTAAAAACTTGTTCATATAATGTCATGCATGGCCGTCCCATGACATTGTATGGTCATGCACATTTGTTGCATGGCAATACTTGGGCACGCATACCCGATGCGGTGGCTTTCTGCGTGCTCATTTGGGCACCTTCCTGGTGATCATATAGATGGTTGGCTCCAACTGCTGATGATGTCATTGTATAATTTTGGGTAATTTCATCATCAAGTCTGAATGTCTTTCTGGGAAAGTCAAATCAGGAAAGTGAAAGCTAATCGCAGTAAAGGGGTTGAAAAAAATTCTACAATGACTGGCAGCAAAATCCACACATGTTTTTCAAATTAGATTTTTACAAGAATTCTCAAAACTGATTACAAACTATCATCTAATTTAATTTAAATGTATCCAATAAAAAAAACTTTATTCTGAAAATAACATGAACTTAAATGACGAGTCCTACAATAACATTTGGTCATATGACACGTCTGACACTATGACTATTTTACAATGACAACATCAGTCAAGCAGGGAAAACAATTAAATCCTTTGAAGCTTTGAATGTTTTGAAAGGCTGTGGAGATACCAGATGATGAGTACAACAGCATTCGGCCTAATTTCAATTAATGCAGCATAATGTTTATTGAAATTTGATACTGTTAAAAATGTCTGACTTTCAACTGCAGGTTTCATACATTTGCAAGTCACTGTACATTTAAATTTGTGTTTTCATATTTTCACTGCAGTACTGAATAAAATGATTTATGATTGAAACATTATGTCTTTAAATTACAATGTACATATTGTTGATATGAAAATTGTGAACCAAAATGAACAAGTTTCTGACTAAGTCGTAAAATTAGAATTAAAATGTACTCCTAAATCTGTCTGGAACTTCCTTTCCAGTATTCTTCCTCACAGAGACCTCAGTCACATGTCATTGGCACACTGAACCACAACTAGCACAAGATACATGTAAAGTTTATTATAACATTGCAGCTCATCTCATAAACATATGCTGTGATATACTGAAGCTAAGAGAATCAAATACGTACACCGTGGATTTAATGTTAACAAATACGTAGTTGTCGGAAACAAAATGCCTTCCTGTCAGATTCCAATTTTCCAATGCCGCCAAAAATCTAGGGCAATAAAGCGTCAATGTCAAGGTCAATTCTTTTTATAGGTCATGTCAGGTGTGCTCCAAGAAATGTGGTTTCATTCTGGTTTTACAAGCATATGCGTCATCTAAACGTCGTAGTGCAAATATAAATATTATTGGTTCTCCATCAGATCATGTAAATAAATATATGCATGGACATACCGTACGTTTTGGCGTGGCTGACACCGTTTCATCGTCTGAGGAAAACTCTACTCGGTCTTTGAGCAAGTGGGTTCTGTACAGCTCGACGTAAACATCTTTCTTCGACGCCGATGGCGGCAATGGGATGTTAAATTTTTGTAGTTCATTCTTCAGACGTTCTTTTGTCAATGTATTGGGGTTTGACACCGGTGTAGACATGTTAGGTTTACGATCCAAGCTTATCCAGAAATTTAAATGCCCTCTTCTCACGCTCTACGCTTAGTCCCGGCTAAAATGGCGAAATGAACACGCCGGCTTAATTTTAGAAACACTCGCTGATTGGTCAATATTTGTGGGTCAACATCTTCTCAACCAATCACATTTATGGTTAGAAAGTCCCGTCCATACGCAGGTGTAGTGACCTAGTTTTAGAAGAAAACATCACATGTGAAAGTTGCAGAAATTAAATTTGATGTGGTTTTAGTGTTTTGCCTGAAATGAAGATATTAACATGGAACATCAATGGTGTGAGAGCTTCAAAAATACCTTTGAAAGAACTTTTCGGCTCTCTAGATGCAGATGTTATCTGTCTACAAGAGACCAAAGTGACAAGTAAGTCCAGATCAGGATTACTGTTTCACTTTCAGTGTTTGTCTTCAGTTGTTTCAATCATTTGAATCTCTTAAGTTAATGATTCTTTGAATAAAAGGATTATTTCATGATCAGAGATGAGCCTGAACCCAAATCACCAAAATACACACATAAGACACACATGAAATTGTGAAAGGGGTTTATGCGGGGCCTTTTGATTTTGGTCACCCAAATGACTAGCTCGAGAATCTCTAGTCATGGCATCCACTCCCTAAATAACTAGCCCTTTCCTAAGGATGTTTTCTGCTATATTTTATTTGCATTTTAAACATTTTTGAGCAGCTTAGGGGCAGTTTTTAGGTCGTGGAGTACTTCAGTAAAAAAATATGGTTTTTAAATTCTCCTGCCTTCTTCATGGAAATACACTGTTTGCATAATAATCTTGGAGGAACATTTATTGACACCTCAACATAAATATTCCTTACCTATTTTTGAATATGACTGCTTGGTCAGTTCAACTTTTAAAGTTGTATATTCCTAATAAATTAAGGACAAACATTTTAATTTGATCACAAGAAATCTCCAAATGTTTGTAATAGTGAAAATGCCAAGAAACATCACCTGATGAAAACACTCTTGAGACAGTGAAAAAATCACTTCCCACAACAAACAAAAGTGGAGGGTGAACTGCAGTCACGTGGTCTTAACCAGTCTTAACATTGGCGGCCATTTCAATTCAGAGGAAGCTAAAATTCTTGTCCATTTAAAAGTGTGTTAACTGACTTAAAACAGAATAAAATGATCGTTTTACAACTGGATATTGAAGAAAACAGATTATACGTTGCAAACAACCAGGCCATGTAATCAGTGAGTACACAATTACAACACCTGCAGTGTGTGTTTACCACGCGCAGCTCAGTGGGCTGCGCTAGGGCAGATTAAATTTGATGAACTCTCTCTAGCCGTGAGATTCTCGAGCTAGAGAATCTCTAGCAGTGAATTTGCCTTTTGTTTATTTTGGGCCCGGCGGCCATTTCACGGCTAGAGAGAGTTCATCAAATTTAATCTGCCCTAGCGCAGCCCACTGAGCTGCGCGTGGTAAACACACACTGCAGGTGTTGTAATTGTGTACTCACTGATTACATGGCCTGGTTGTTTGCAAAGTATAATCTGTTTTCTTCAATATCCAGTTGTAAAACGATCATTTTATTCTGTTTTAAGTCAGTTAACACACTTTTAAATGTACAAGAATTTTAGCTTCCTCTGAATTGAAATGGCCGCCAATGTTAAGACTGGTTAAGACCACGTGACTACATTTCACCCTCCACTTTTGTTTGTTGTGGGAAGTGATTTTTTCACTGTCTCAAGAGTGTTTTCATCAGGTGATGTTTCTTGGCATTTTCACTATTACAAACATTTGGAGATTTCTTGTGATCAAATTAAAATTTTTGTCCTTAATTTATTAGGAATATACAACTTTAAAAGTTGAACTGACCAAGCAGTCATTTTCAAAATAGGTGAGGAATATTTATGTTGAGGTGTCAAGAAATGTTCCTCCAAGATTATTATGCAAACAGTGAATTTCCATGAAGAAGGCAGGAGAATTTAAAAACCATATTTTTTTACTGAAGTACTCCACGACCTAAAAACTGCCCCTAAGCTGCTCAAAAATGTTTAAAATGCAAATAAAATATAGCAGAAAATATACTTAGGAAAGGGCTAGTTATTTAGGGAGTGGATGCCATGACTACCAAATGACCAGAAGGCTGTTTTCAAGTTGCCCTCCCAATCTCCTACGTCACATGCCGTCGGCGCCACATGCTCCAGTCAGTCAAATATTGACAGTACTATGCAGTTCTTACTGGTTTCCCATTTATTTCAGCTAGAATCCACGAAATTGAGCAAATTTTTTTGTAACACGGATGGGTCCTTTTTTGACAATGCTTGTCCAAAAAAGGAACTATCTCTGTTATTCTGTGATCGGTACGATCATGGGAAATGCGTATTCATTTCCTGTGGTTTGTGATTCGTTTTTTTCTGTGGTCATTATTGTTAAAGCAACTGACGCCACTGTGGAGTGTTCGTCGTGTGCTTGCGAAAGATTCCAATTCGCGCATGCGTCCGGCGAATGAATACATATTTAAAAGAAGTGAACAAAAGAAAAGAAGTGCGTCATCTCATCTACATCTACATCTATAAGTTTACTCGGCAAAACCAATTGGCATCCCGCCGAGAGTGCAAGATTGCACTAAGGGGAGCAGCTGGTACACACCACCTGCTTGTTGCCAACCTTTATACTCTGGCAAGGGAGTTTCTGAAGGATGCCGAGCTACCTGTTTCCAATGTAGTTAAATGAGGGGGAAGGTTGTTCCAGTCAGTCACTGTCCTTGGAAAATAGCTGTATTTATAAGGGTCACAGCTTGTCGCCATCTCGATATAGCGATTTCCATGGTTTTTCCTTGTGGGAGCTGATTTCATTTTGACATGTTCTGGAAGTTTCAAAGCTATTTCACCATTTATAGCTTTGTACAATAAGACCAGCCTCTGGGTCCTTCTTCTCCCTGCTAGTGAATCCCATTTTAGGTCTTCCAGGATTTTTGTTACAGTGCCTGTTTCTCTCTTCCAGTTTCCAGCCACAAATCTAGCAGCTCGTCTTTGAACTGATTCTATGCGGTCGGTATCTTTCTTGAGGTAAGGGTCCCACACACTTGATGCATATTCTAAGTGAGGGCGCACAAGTGTATTGTAGGCAGCCTCCTTGATGTTTCCTGGGCACATGTTGAAATTCCTTCTTACAAATCCCAGTACTTGATTTGCTTTGCAAACAATGTTGTTAATATGTTCATCCCATTTCATATCTGTTTGGAGCTCGACTCCCAGGTAGGGATGATGTTCAACATGTTGCAAGATGTGACCATTTAGTGTATATTTTCTTGACTCAGGAGCTTGGCTTTTTTTCTTGCTGCTCAGGGTGTAGCATTTCTGAGCATTGAAGTCCATTTGCCACTCATTTGACCATTCCTCCAGCATATTTAGATCCTCTTGCAGTTTTACTGCATCCTCATCATTTTCAACTATCCTATATAGAAGGCTGTCATCTGCGAAGAGCCTTATGTTTGAATATTTTAGTTTCTCTCCAATATCATTTATATAGAGTAGAAATAGGATTGGCCCAAGTACTGTACCCTGAGGCACTCCAGATTTAACATGGACAGGGTCAGATTCATCACCGTCAATAACTACCCTCTGTTCACGGTTTGTAAGCCAGTTTTTTATCCATGAGCCGATCTGCCCTGAGATTCCGTAATACTCAAGCTTGTGATTCAGCCGCTCATGGCAGACTGTGTCAAAGGCTTTACTAAAATCAAGAATGAGCATGTCAACATTTTGCCCATCATTTCTAGCCTTGAGTATGTCCTGTAAGGTTGTGATTAACTGAGTTTCACACGAGTGGCCTGTCCTGAATCCATGCTGAAAATTTACCAGGATATTGTAAAGTTCGCAGTGATTCATCATATGTCTGACAATTATATGCTCCAAAATCTTACAGGGGACAGATGTCAAGGAAACTGGCCTGTAGTTAGCAGCACAACTTTTATCTCCTTTTTTAAAGACTGCAACTATATTTGCTGTGCGCCATGCTTTTGGAACTTCTCCTTTATCGAGTGAGTCTTGGAATATTTTTTGGAGGATTGGAGCTATTTCATGTGAACATTCTTTCAAGACTCTTGTAGGTATTTGATCTGGGCCATTGGCTTTTTTGCAGTTTATGTTAGAGAGCAATTTTTCCACACCAGCAACTGTGATGGTAATTGGCTCTATTTGCGGAGAAGTTGGATCACCTTTGTCAGGAATGTTTTCCATGTTTTCAGTAGAAAAAACAGATTTATACTGACGTGAAAGAACTTCTGCCTTGCCTTTACTGTCTTTTACTTCAATGCCATTTTCTGTTAGTGTTGGTACACCAACAGTATCTTTGCGCCTGGCTCTAATATAGTTCCAGAACCTTTTTCCCATTGATGGTCTACTGAATTCAATGTCAGGTAAATCGAGTAGCCCAAGGTCATGTAAACAAAGCAGAACGTTCAAAACGATGTCATCATGTTCGCCCATCGTTTCATTAAATTATCTCTTTAAAATGCTTCCCAATCGCTAGAGCAAGGAATTTTCAGTAAGTTTAGTTCAAATTTGGTCTTTGCTGATGGGTGATTGGAGAACACTAAAGTTTACCGGCTCGGCAAAGCCAATAGGCATCCCGCCGAAATGACAACATCGTCATCGCCCATCACTGCACAAAATTATCCCTTTAGATTGCTTGGAAATGCTTCCCAATCGCTAGAACAAGGAATTTTCAGTAAGTTTAGTTCAAATTTGGTGTAAATCGGACAATTAGAACAGAAATGACATGCAATAGTCTGATCAATGATTTGAGATAGCGCCTGAGCGATAATAGAGCAACTTAAGTAATCGATCCTGAAAACACACATCTTTGCATAAAGTTGTGCTGAAAAATTCTTTCATATACCAAATTAAATGTTTTAAAAGGATAATTTCAACTACCCCATTAGTTTGCAATGATTGTTTCATTTTGTGGGTTTTATTTCGTTTATTTTAAATTTTGTTTTGTTTTTTTGTAATTTTTGTTTTTTTTATTTTAATTTTTGTTTTGTTTGTTCATTTTTTTTCTCATCCGTGTTACATGTGGAGCACCACTTTTTCTTGTTTAAATTGTATTAAATCAAGGAATCTAAATATGTTAGTCTTGTACAGCTCTGCACAATATTTGTTATCATAAATGATCATTAATCAGGAGCGACTGAACATGTCAAGGACCTGTGACATGACAATTCAGTGAGGCAGCACTATATTTGCTACAAGTAGGTCTCATCACTAAATGACTGAAATAATGTTGAAAGTGATGTAAAAACCCAAACAAACAAACAAACAAACAAACAAAATGATCAATAAGAAAACATGACACAAAGGTTAAACATTGGTACAAAGATTCCTTCTTCAAAGCCTGAGCTGAAATGGTTTATACTGTTGCAGAATCTGAGATGGATGGCACCAGAAAACCCTTTGAACATAAAAGTGGTCCTAGAGTCAAATGATTTTGAAGGACAATGGTGTAAAAGGTTGTATCAATGCCCGGACATAAGTGACATGACCAACTCGTCACCCTGTTGTGGCTGCCACACATCAAAGACACTTATAAAAGTTTTATTTATCTCGATGTCATTTTTTCAGAAAGTTCTTTTTTGATTTTATCTTCCTTATGTCTCACTGATTCCAAAATTTCAGATTGCTGATAAGTATTGTAGTTTTGAAGATAGCTGCAAAATAGTGTTTTTTTCTTATTTCATGTCAGTTGATGACTCACATGAAATTCATAGCGCCACCTGCGTGTGAGCGATAATTGGGCACTTTCGGGAAGGAGAATTGTAGTGCTTGCATAGACTGCCACAGTGGGAGTTTGTAAGTTTTGGATACCTCATTCAATGAAATATACACCTGCATGTTTGCTTATAACTGACCTCGAAAAAGCCAGCGAAAGTTTCCTATCTGTGACGGATAAACAGTGAAGTTCAGCCTCCCTTAATTAACATGAGGGGGAACAGTGTCTTCTAAAGTTCTTTTTTCCTGCCAAAAAAAGTCATTTGAACCCCCAAAAATGACATGGTTCAAGATAATTGCTTTGTATGAAGATAACTACAAAACAGATTTCAGTCTTTAATGTATCAAATGCTTCGGGATGATTTTTTCTTTTGATTTGATTTTTAATTTGTTTTTAAAATTTTAGCATTTTTAATCATTTTAGATTTACAGTTGAAGTAAAAATCAGAAAAAAGGATTTTTTGTAACAATTTAAGAAGGGATAGAGCTTACTTGAAAAACATTTTTGGGAATAACTACATTAACAATCTGCAGAACTAAGGCATTAATCTTTAGCTAGAATGATGTTATTTAGCTTAAAGAGACAGAATTTTAAAAGATGTCTTATAACTCAAGTAATTTGTGTTTTTGTAAATAAAATGATTCAAATAAATGTAAATTTTTGACACCATCTGGTAATTTTTGACTTGAATTTGAAAAAGTTAGGTATCTCAAAATAATCCATTAATCAAAATTCCCTCCATCTAAACTAAATAGAATCATATTTGGAGTAAACCTGTTCTTGAATTTGGGTAATTAAACTTGCAAAACCTCTCAAATTTGTCATAAAACGCATGGGAAATTTTGAGAAATATGATATTTTGTTTACTTTTCTTTGTATCACTGGGCAGTGATGAGGTCGAATGCAGCAGCTAATGGCTAATAGATTAGTCATAAAAGATCACTAAATGATGTTTTCATGTGTACCGGTATATATCAACATTGATCCCCTCTGGACAGAAATATGTTACCTATTTAGCTTACTTTGGTATGTTACAAAGGTGCACTATTTCGTGCAGTTCAAGGAGTAATGACGTCATAATGGTGCTGTGGCTATTTATCAATGAAATAGTGACGTCATAACTTTTGGTAACTTCGCAGCAATCAACAATACAGTTCATACAGCTGTAATCCTCTGTATGGAGAATCCCTGTTCCCCCTAACGTTAATGGAAACGTATAACTTTAATGCCTCAGCTCTTGGCTGTAATGCCTGAGTTCAGCATCACACTATTATTTTAAACTATCATCTCTTATACTAAAGTCCTTGCATAATGTCCTTGCATAATGCAAGAGAAAGAGCAACGTCTCAAAATGAGGATATTGTATATTTGTATATGTTTCCAGTCAATATTATATATGATCAGATATTATCTTGTTATGTTTTATCATATATTTGTCTTACCTTATGTCCCTGTAGGAGATCAGTTGGATGATAAATCTGCCATAGTGGAAGGCTATAATTCCTACTTTAGCTTCTCCAAGGCAAGAAGTGGCTACTCAGGTAAAAATACCCCATCCTCCTATCAGGTCAAAGGACCAAAACTCATTTTTAAAAAATGTGTGATTTAAAAAAAGCATACTTAACACCCAAAAATTCTCTTTTTTATTGAATGAACATGCCAATTTTTTGTTTGAAATATATGTACCGGTATTCATGAGATAAGAAACATGTTCATATGTATCATGTAAATAGGCTTCCATTGAGTCTCATATTGAACATCTTGAAGATTTGGAAAAGCTCTGTAATTTTTTATTTTTCATAATTGCTGCTACATAATCTTTGATTCCATTTTGGATGTGCATGCCTGAGATAATTGTAGACACTGTCTTTTTGACAGTTAGTTAAGTTTTGTTAATTCTGAGTGGTACTTTTGTGGAATAAAAGAATAATAATCAATGTATAATTTGATGGATTAAGATCTTTGAATATATAATTCATTTATTTTGATTACTTACTTTCCTATTACAAAAAAGCAAATATTCACCAAATAATGTGCTTGATTTAACTTCTGAATATGCTTGACTTTGCTACCAACTTTGCTTGATATAGTTTTGCAAGAGAAAATACTTGACGTTAACTCTTTGTATTTCACACTGGTGAAACCTGCAAATACCGGTAATTAAATAATTATTAAAGTTTAATACTGCTTTGGTCACAGAATTGAGAAGGGAGCATGAAGTAATTTTGTCCTGTTTCAGGTGTTGCCACCTATGTAAGAGATGAAGCAACACCTGTGAAGGCAGAGGAAGGTCTGAGTGGACAAATAGCAGCCAGTGATCTGGACAGCAATATCGGTTACTATGGTGACCAGACAGATTTCACTGAAGAAGAGTTGCAGGCACTTGATAACGAGGGACGGACCATCATCACGCAGCACTCCATCATGTAGGTCACAGTACTTCATTATGTAGGTCACAGTATTATAGCACTCCATCATGTAGGTCACAGTGTTATAGCACTCCATTATGTAGGTCACAGTATTATAGCACTCCTTCATGTAGGTCACAAGTGTTACAGCACTCCATATAGGTCACTGTGTTACAGTACTTCATTATATAGGTCACATTATTATAGCACTCCATCATGTAGGTCAGTGTTATAGCACTCTATCATGTAGGTCACTGTGTTACAGTACTTCATTATAAAGGTCACAGTGTTACAGTACTTCATTATATAGGTCACTGTGTTACAGTACTTCATTATATAGGTCACAGTATTATAGCACTTCATTACATAGGTCACAGTGTTATAGCACTCCATTATGTAGGTCACAGTAATATAGCACTCCTTTATGTAGGTCACAATTGTCACAGCACTCCATGTAGGTCACTGTGTTACAGTACTTCATTATATAGGTCACATTATTATAGCACTCCATCATGTAGGTCACAGTGATATAGCACTCCATCATGTAGGTCACCGTGTTACAGTACTTCATTATATAGGTCACAGTATTATAGCACTCCATCATGTAGGTCACAGTGTTATAGCACTCCATATAGGTCACAGTGTTACAGTACTTCATTATATAGGTCACAGTATTATAGCACTCCTTCGTGTAGGTCACAATTGTTACAGCACTCCATATAGGTCACAGTGTTACAGTACTTCATTATATAGGTCACAGTATTATAACACTCCATCATGTAGGTCACAGTGTTAAAGTACTTCATTATGTAGGTCACAATGTTACAGTACTTCATTATATAGGTCAGTGTTACAGTACTTCATTATATAGGTCACCGTGTTACAGTACTTCATTATATAGGTCACAGTATTATAGCACTTCATTACATAGGTCACAGTGTTATAGCACTCCATTATGTAGGTCACAGTAATATAGCACTCCTTCATGTAGGTCACAATTGTCACAGCACTCCATGTAGGTCACTGTGTTACAGTACTCCATCATTTAGATCACAGTGTTAGGTCACAGTGTTACAGCACTCCATCATGTAGGTCACAGTGTTACAGCACTCCATCATATAGGTCACAGTGTTACAGCACTCCATCATATAGGTCACAGTGTTACAGCCCTCCATCATGTAGGTCACAGTGTTACAGCACTCCATCATAGAGGTCACAGATGAATTATCAGTGCTTGAGTGGGCATGCTGCCATCTGGTGTATTAAAATCTGTCATGCATGGTGCTAAAATCTGTCAAATTTAACTAATGGTAGCAACAAATGTTGATTGACATGGCGTTTTATTTCAATCAGTTTATTGCACCCATAAGTCTCAACTCTAATCAAAATTCCAAAACTGATAATTTATTTCTCATTATGTGCACTTGTTAAATATTGATATATTCTCTTCACAGCATTTGTGGTCATCATAACAGCTCAGGTTAACAAACACATCTTTTTGTGTTCTGATCTGTCTACATACCTTCCCTGCATGCATTGTTCAATACAGGAGATACCTGGTGGTCACTATGTTGGAACCTGAACAGTGAAAATTAAAACAACAGCTTCTCATGCAAACCAATCTGGCCTTACGTCACTGCTTGCATTAAAGGAGTCATGAATATAAATTATTGATTTGACATTGATTTGACATTGATTTGATGATCTTTGATAAAATAATCTTTGAAATTAGGGGAAATAAATATTTGTTTCCTGGTTTTCTATGATGAATTTCATGTTGTGATTCAGAACAAGTGAAGGAGAGAAGTCGTTGGTAATCATCAACGTCTACTGCCCGCGGGCCGACCCGGAGAGGGAGGAGCGGAAGACGTATAAAATGAGGTTCTACAAACTGCTGCAGACGAGAGCAGAGGCAATCCTTGCCTCGGGAAGGTCGGTGCTCATCATCTACTTCCTGAAATCTATTCACTGATTTGCATTTACATTTTGATCTGTTATTTTAATGTAGACTGATTTATGCTTACCTTTTAATCTGTCTTTTTTCTTTATAAATAGTGACTGATTAGTGCCTACCTTTTAATCTGTCCTTTTTAATAAATATTGACTGATTTGTGTTTACCTTTTAATCTGTCTTTTTTTTAATCTGTTATTTGAATAAATATAGACTGATCTGTGTTATCTGTCATTTGAATACATTTTATTACCTGTGATTTATGTAAGACTCTCTTCATTTATGTCCCAAAATTTCTCCCTAAATCCATATTCAGTTATATATTTTTTCTTGAAATTTATTCAACATTTTGACAAAGTAACAAAATTGCCATTTAATAATTAAAAAAGATAATTATACTTTCAGTCACGTGATAATTCTTGGTGATGTGAACACGGCCCACAGGAAGATTGACCACTGCGACCCTGCTGAGGATAAGGTCAGATCAAATTGCTTATTCACAGAACCTTGAGAAATATTAATTTGGATTGGTTAAGTTTTTATAAGTATTAGTTTAAAATGACTTGGCCAAATGAGTATGATTTTTTAAATATCTTTTTTGTATTATAGTGATAAGTATTTTGACCAGAGAACTAATTTTTTGGTAAATAGAATTACTTTGGTGTAATGCATTGTTATCTTATGATTATATTTTTTTTAAAAGTTTGACATCATTCCAGGAATTTTTAACCCATCCAGGGCGTCAGTGGTTAGACCATTTTCTATGGGCACCATATGCCTGGCAGGTGGCGTCCTCTACTGAGAACGGAGAAAAACATACGTCACTTGACAGTGACAGAAACATAGACCCGGATATGCCTGGCGGGAAATTTGTGGACACTTTTCGCTACCTGAATACTAATCAGGAGAATGCATTCACGTGTTGGTCGACAGTGACAGGGGCCAGAGCTCTCAACTATGGCACCAGAATAGATTATATTTTTGTTGATCGCAAATTGTGCGAGGCATCATTGTCCGAGTCAATTATAATGCCTGATCTCCAGGGTTCTGACCACTGCCCAGTTAAAACCACTCTTAGTGTTGGAATGAAACAAGCCAAGAAATGTCCACAGCTCTGTACCAAATATCTTCCTGAATTTACCGGAAAGCAGCAAAAACTTTTTGCCTTTCTCACAAAATCGGAAAAATCACAAAACTCCAGTCAGAGTTCAAACGAGGATCAAACAGAACTTCCCGACAGCCAAACTTTGAAAAGGAGAAGCTCAGAGATGTTACAGTCGGTAAGCAAAAAGCCAAAACTTGAAAAAAGTTCCAGTGGTGGCAAGCAGAGCTCGCTGATGAACTTCTTTGGGAAGCCCAAACAAAATAAAAACCAGCAATCATTAGGGAATAAGGATAGTGCAGACAAAGAAAGTTTTGATCTCAAAAAAGAAAAGGTGACAGTAGTTTATAAACCAGCTGAGGAAGAGGGAAAGAAAAAAACTCAAGTTTCTGGGGTCTGGAAGAATTTACTTAAAGGTCCGGCTCCGGCACCGCTGTGTAAAGGTCACAAAGAGCCGTGTGTGCTGAGGACAGTGAAGAAGGACGGGCTCAACAAAGGTCGACAGTTCTATGTGTGCACCAAACCTGAAGGCCCCAAGTCAAACCCGGACAGTCGCTGTGACCACTTTGAATGGGTCGAGAAGAAGAAGAAAGGCTCACAAACATGAATACTTAATCAACTCTGGGGGCTTGGTTTGTATCATTAGTCTGGTGTGATTAAATGGTGTTATTTAAACAAGAAAGATTTCTTGAAGAAGAAATAATATTGTGCTGTAAATATAATGTTGTTCAACCACGACTGTCGTCAGAGGGCGCTATGGTGATCCTATCTGGCTTGAGCATTTCTCAGGTGGACCATGTGTTCACAAACTGGTGACATTTAATGCATCAAGTGTATTGATAGTGAAAATACATACAGCATCTTTCATAAAGGAGTTATTCTGAAAGATTGAGATGGCACGGTATAAGATATATATTGTAAAGTTTGAGAGATACCTGTTATGTTTGTTGAGTTACCCATAACGATTGCATTCAAATCTCCATATATCATTTAACTTTGGACATGGAAGACGATTTTGACTTTTCTGAAAGGTTGTATAAAATAAATATATAAACTATGCCACACCCCCACCTAATATTAAAATCCAGTTGACACAAATATATAAAACAAAGCCTGGGAAACAAATTCTTTCCATTTGACAATTGTTGACGTTTGCAAATTGTTTTTTCTCTGAAAATACCCTCTATATATAGCTATGGGGAAGATTTAAGATTTTCAGAATATAAATTCTATGTATTCTTTTTTTATTTAAACAATTACAGTGGTAAACAGTGAATTGTTAAATTCTCCAAATTAGCTACTCTCCTTTGCATCGGCCTCAGTATAACACCTTCTCCGATTATGCGATCAGATGTGTTCAAATAGGCCCGTTCCATAAGCCCCGCCCCCAGAATGTAACCAGATGCACGTGCATCAGGCGATGACGTATTTACAGCCCTAGTTTCCGACTTTTGGAGAAAAGCATAATTGATGTGATGGGAGTCAGCTGCCAAATTGGAAACATATCAGTGTTATTGCTGTTAGTAATCTGAATTGTGGGTCAAGGAGAAAATCAAGTTCCACAATTGGCGAGCAATCTTTATGTTTTCTTTTACTCCTGCATTTAATGCTTGGTAATTACTTGGGGTACAAAAAACACAAGACCACATTCCTATGAATTAAAGGTTTATTGTTGTAAGGTAGAGGTCAAAATATTGACTCGAAAAATAAATGTTCAGTGATATGTAAATCAAATGAGGTTTGTGATTTTTTTATTTCTTTGAATATCAAAGTTATTTTTTTTATTTGCAAATTGTGATGTCTAAATCACAAGGTCCCCCATCAACAGACAATGCAGGAAATGCTCTGGTTTCTCTCCAGACATCCTCGCCAGCAAACTGGTCATTGACATAAAAGCTGACCTTGGATTGGTCAAAATCCACTTCAACCTTGACTCTGTCTCCCTGTCCATATTTAAGTTTTGCAGCTATTTCTTTGGGATGAATCCACCCTGCTCCCCCCATGCTAATGTGTGCCTCTCCTATGGGAGTATCCCTCATATACTCGGTGGTTTTATTCTCACTGAGAAACCCCACGGCCGTTTTCACTGGTTTATTCCTCATGTTCACCTCAAAGCTGTGTTTTCCTGGTGCCACAAATGCTTCATCACAGGAAACTGTAGCCCTGAAAAATATAATAAGTAATTTAAAGTTATTATTGCCAATATATTATACATTCCCAATTATTCCTGCCAAATTAACTCCATATTAGACACAAATTATCTCTTAATTCCTTAATTGATGTGTATGAATGGTTCCAGATAGATCATGTGTCATCCAGCATTGCATGTCTGCATCATGAGGTCAAAAAAAGTTAAGAGAAAAATAAATCTGAAAAAAGGGGGAATCTGTATAAAGGGAGAATCTGAAAAAAGGTACTTGTTTATGCCTTACAAAATTTTAACCAAGGTTTTTTTTTTCATTCCTATTTGATGTACAGAATATTATTTTAAAAAATATTGACCATAAACCCTGCATTAGGGTATTTTCCAGTTGCTGAAAAGTAGGTCACGGCCAGACTGATGCAGAGGTATCTGGGGAATAAATGCACGCTGTCATGCCTCACCTTTGGGCTCCTGGTTGGAATGTGACGGTCTGTGTGTCACCCTCAGCAGTACAAGACACTTTTGGTAGCGTAGATCGGAAAATAAACTTAGTCATTCTCGATGATATTCCTCTGATTGGCAACTTAAACATCTGTGGAATGGGTACAGAACAGACAACAGGTGGCACTCTCAAATACCCTCAGCAAAGGACCAGCAGAAACTTTTTTACTTGTCACCAGTTAGTTCATTTTTTTTCCTCTGAAAATTTGACTTTACGTTACATTTGATTAAAAAAAAAAATAAACACAATATTTCAGTTCTCTTCAAATTTTCAGTAAAGACTGTCAGTATATACATGCACTAGCAGTCAAATTGCAGATTTAAAGAAATATAAAGGCAATATTGCTCAGTATGATGACACAAAACAAAACAAAAAACAAAAACAAAACAAAAAACAAAAAAAGTGAAATAAAAAATAATAAAAAATTTACATTTTTTTTTAGTTAATAAAGAGTATGAGAGATGTTTCACATGTGTGGTCCTTATATTAGGGGAGATTCATCAATCTACCTACTACCTTCATGACAAACAATGAGAAATATGAACAATTTTCCTTTTTTGTATGATATTTCTTTCAAATAGGATTTATAGGGATTCATCCAAAGGGCACCTTATACCGTCCTGACTTTTTTTAAAACTAATTTCTTCAATTCAATTTTTCAGTAAATATTAACAGGGGATACATACTATCATAAAAAATCCAGATAAAAAAAATAATAAAAAGGTACTCCCAATGTTGACTTTATAGGGAATCATCTATAGGGAACTTTTGTATGTTCCTGATTTTTTCACAAATTCAGCAACTGTTATGAAAGAGTGAAGTAATAGGTCAAGCAGAAGTTTTCATTCTTTGCCATGCTTGATTCCTTAACTCACCCCCTTGTAATAGCTGCTCAATTAGTGAACAAATCAGGAAGGTATTAATTAGGTACCATACAGATGAATGCCAATAAAAGTCAACACCAGGAACACATCTCTCATAGGAAAACAATATCATACAAAATAAATGAAAGGAAGGATTCTTCATATTTCACTATGTTTGAGCACTGAACTTACCTCCTTATAACAATTGCTCAATTAGTGAAACATTCAGGAAGATTCTAGGCACCCTATATATAAAATCTTAAACGAAATCAGGAAAACAACTTTCATATAAAGGAATTATTGTATAAAATAAAAAAATAAAAAATTAAATACTTTTTTCACATTTCCCAAAGTTGGCCCCTTAACTCCCTCCTTATTATAGTTGTTCAATAAGTGAAAAATTCAGGAAGTTAGCAGGTACCCTACAGATAAATCCCATTAAAACTCCAATTCCAAAATATATTGTGTACTTTATATTCATTGAAACTTGAGAATTGAAACATCACATCTTGTGACTTTAAAATAAAATGTTGTGCAAAGTCAAATTTTCTGGAGAAAAAATGAAAATGAACTGGCAACTGGTAACTATTGATAGTAAATAAATTCCTGCTCATTATATCTGTTTCCTCATCTGCCAAAGGTATGTTTCAATGTGTGTTTTTGCTTTTATAAATGTTCATTGCTTGTTTTGATAATAGATAATGAGGCTAGGTTTACTTGGTTGTATACAAGTTTGGATACTGAAATGAAAAAAATCAGGAAATAAAATGGATTATTAAATATGTTTATACAATACTTTAATTTATGATGGCTGTATATTTTAATGTGTATGATGGAACTTTTGAAACTGTTTTTGCTCTCTCCATTATAAAACCTCTTTGTTTGTATTCATGTTCACATTTCTATATTTTATATATTTATGTGTTTGTTTTGACTAAAATATCATTCGGGTGATGTTCTTTCAGAAAATTTGCAAAATTAATTAAATGTAGATAATGATATTAAACATTTTGTAATAACAAATCAATTTATTGCTGTGACTGGATTTTTTCTGTGAGTTAGCAGCTTTATTGTTGTCACCTGATGCAGTGTGGGGTAATCGGATACAGCAGGTGTGGGATGAAGGTCTGAGGCCCTGCTGATCCTGCTGGTCCTGCTGGGTCCCTCTCAGCAGGAAGTCACTCTGCATCACATGCTCACCACCCACAACCTCTGATCAATCATGCCACGCAGGCAAAACCTACAAATCAGGGTTTTAAAATATCATTTTATGAGTTTATTTCTCAAATGTAGACTTAAAGTGGATTGGACTTTTAATACTGGGAAAAAGGAAAACATTTCCTTTGCAATTTCTGAAGAATTTAATGTGAAACCATTTTGTATGAGGTTCATATTTGTGTACAACATTAGAGTTTTGTGAGTGATCATAATCTATTCAGACAACTTGATGGATACCAATATATTCATTCACTAATAAATTCAGTTATCTCCAGGGTTGCATAATGACAATTACCTTGTCCAAAAAGGCAAATTTTGTCAAATTGTTTGGGAGTATTTCATCATGTCACTAAAAAGCAGCCCTGTGAAATTAATAACACAGAATCTACCGGTAATATTTCACCAAGGATTTCATGATACAAGGATATGAGAAGGGATTCAGAGTTGATACTCATCTCTTGAATAAAAAACACTTCCTCAGCTGCATATCAGATCATGAATACCAATAATCAGGGATAAAATTGCTTTCTGGTGGCCAAGAAAGAGAATTTGATTGCATTCTGAGAACAAAAAAAAGGATGAAATTTCTTTCATGGAACAAATTGGCTGCATTCTAGAAACTAACAAGGATTGTATTGCATTATAAGAACATACAAGGACAAGAATACATTCTAGGAACAAACAAGGACAAGAATACAATCTAGCAACATACAAGGACAAGATTACATTCCATGAACAAACAAGGACAAGATTATATTCTATGAAAAAACAAGGACAAGAATACATTCTATGAACAAACAAGGACAAGATTATATTCTATGAACAAACAAGGACAAGATTACATTCTAGGAACATACAAGGACAAGATTATATTCTATGAGCAAACAAGGACAAACAAGGATATAATTGCATTGCATTCTTGGAACCAACAAGGATAGGGCTGCATTCTAAGAACCAACAAAGATATGGCTGCATTCTGAAAAAATGATTTTGATATATTTTGCAAAGGAAAAAACTATTGAAGTGTAAGAATACACTATTGATGTTTGTTTCTGCTGCCAAATTGGCTAATTAAAAGTAAACATTAAATATGACAGCTCTAGTTCTGCAAAGAACTCAAACACAGGTGTTGATAGGGATTTTATTTATCATTGTAACGTTTCTGTATGAAATTCAATATGTGAAAAGTATCCCGGTGAAACCCAAATGTTCCCCAGATGAGGAAGTATGTAGTTTCTATCTTCATGTTACTTATAACATATCAATGACATTGTGGGAAGGCCAGGTCAATGATCCTGATGTTCTGGTTCCTGTCCGAGTCGACCTTGATGGAAATATGAAAAGTCTCAGAAAAAACTGTTCAGGGTCTGATTCTTTGAGTCAATATCATCAGGACTCTATCGTCTCTGGTGATGGGACTTACAAACGAATCTTATTGGTCAATGGCCAGCTTCCAGGGACGCCAATAATTGTCTACGAGAACCAATATGTAAGTCATGGGTCAATTAAGACTTCCTGTCAATCTTTTTCTTTAAATCCATCGTAATATTATTTTAGATTAATTAGTACCAAAACTGATAATTGATATTCAAGCAATGAATGTACATCATCATCATCATCATCATCATCATCATCATCATCATCATCATCATCATCATCATCATCATCATCATCATCATCATCATCATCATCATCATCATCATCATCATCATCATGATAGATCCTTATTCACATGCTTGTTTCATTATTAAATGCAGGTTGCTGTGACGGTAAAGAACGGTATGACAAATGAAGTATTGACAATGCATTGGCATGGTCTAGTACAGAGAAACACGCCCTGGATGGATGGAGTAGGGACCGTCTCACAGTGCCCCATACAACCCAGACAAAGCTTTGTATACAGGTGAGTAGTCCCTGCCTGTCTGAACACTGGGACCATCTCACAGTGCCCCATACAACCCAGACAAAGCTTCATATACAGGTGAGTAGTCCCTGCCTCTCGAGACACTGGGACTGTCTCACAGTGCCCCATACAACCCAGACAAAGCTTCATATACAGGTGAGTAGTCCCTGCCTGTCTGAACACTGGGACAGTCTCACAGTGCCCCATACATCCCAGACAAAGCTTCATATACAGGTGAGTAGTCCCTGCCTGTCTGGACATTGGGACCGTCTCACAGTGCTCAATACAACCCAGACAAAGCTTCATATACAGGTGAGTAGTCCCTGCCTGTCTGAACACTGGGACCGTCTCACAGGGCCCCATACGACCCAGACAAAGCTTTGTATACAGGTGAGTAGTCCCTGCCTGTCTGGATACTGGGACTGTCTCACAGCGCCCCATACAACCCAGACAAAGCTTTGTATACAGGTGAGTAGTCCCTGCCTGTCTGAACACTGGGACCGTCTCACAGTGCTCAATACAACCCAGACAAAGCTTTGTATACAGGTGAGTAGTCCCTGCCTCTCGAGACACTGGGACTGTCTCACAGCGCCCCATACAACCCAGACAAAGCTTTGTATACAGGTGAGTAGTCCCTGCCTTTCTGGACATTCCCAGTTGGGACTGTCTCACAGCGCCCCATACAACCCAGACAAAGCTTCATATACAGGTGAGTAGTCCCTGCCTGTCTGGACATTGGGACCGTCTCACAGTGCTCAATACAACCCAGACAAAGCTTCATATACAGGTGAGTAGTCCCAGCCTGTCTGGATACTGGGACTGTCTCACAGCGCCCCATACAACCCAGACAAAGCTTTGTATACAGGTGAGTAGTCCCTGCCTTTCTGGACATTGGGACTGTCTCACAGGGCCCCATACAACACAGACAAAGCTTTGTATACAGGTGAGTAGTCCCTGCCTGTCTGGACACTGGGACTGTCTCACAGTGCCCCATACAACCCAGACAAAGCTTTGTATTCAGGTGAGTAGTCCCTGCCTGTCTGAACACTGGGACTGTCTCACAGTGCCCCATACAACCCAGACAAAGTTTTGTAGTCAGGTCAGTAGTCCCTGCCTGTCTGAACACTGGGACTGTCTCACAGTGCCCCATACATCCTTCAAGAGCAGGTGGTAGTCTTTCCTTGTCTCAATGTGGAACACATCAGGACAAAGCATTGTGCTCTGATGAGCAGTTTTACTTCCTTTGAACCTGGTGTTTTATGGTTATAGGACTGCATTTATTTCAAGAGCAAGATATGGCCTCACAATTTTTTTTGTGATTTTTTTAATTTTTAAATAGTAAAATTAAAAACAGTTTGAATATCATGCAAAATATTTCATGAAATCAAAAATGTTCTGATTATGCAGGTTTGTGGCATCCCCTGTTGGCAGTCATTGGTACCACTCCCACTTCGGCACTCAGAGGAATATGGGTCTGTTTGGACCACTTATTGTGTTACTAAAGCCAAAGACAAAGAAAAAACAAAGCCTGGCAGCAATCACAAATTTCGATGTGAGTATCTCATTATATGTGATATGCAAATGTTACTATATGCATATGCAAATCCTCATTGATCAAATATCTCCAGGAATCATGGAGGCAATAGCCATTTCAGAGAGAGAGGTCTCTTGTTAATCTCTTCTTTGATTTTATTGGGATATTCTATGATGTGTTTTTACCATTTTTAAGAAAGTATCTGACTTGGTAGGAAATGTTTGCTTGATATTGCAGGAGATTGACAGATTAGAAGAGTTTGATGCAGATTATGTGATGATGGTAAACGACTGGATGAATGACACGACAAGTCGGCTCTACCACAGACTCAACCATGAACTGCTCTCGTATGTCTGTTTTATTGCTCAAATCTGAACTGCCCTTGTATATGAGTCATATTATTGAAATCTGATGTGCCCTTGTATGTTTAATCATATTATTCTAATATGAACTGCCCTCGTATGTTATTTGTATCATTCAAATATGAACTGCCCTCGAATGATATTTGTATATGAACTGCCCTCATATATTATTTGTATCATTCAATTATGAACTGCCCTCGTATATTATTTGTATCATTCAAATATGAACTCCTCTCATATATTATTTGTATTATTCAAATATGAACTGCCCTCGTATGTTCTTGCTTGGTTTCCACTGTGTCCGCCGCAGCACTTTGTTTTGACATAGGGACTAGACACTATGACATGATAATATATAGGCCTGGGAACTTTTTTAGGTTGAACTTTTTGTGACCTTAGGTCAAGGTCATGAGCAGCACAGGAGCAACTTTGCTTTGGAATGCTCTAATTTTTGACAAAATAAAGCAGTATTAATATAACTTGGTAGATGTGATCTAAATGTGAAGGGCATGGATAATTTTAATATTGGGTGACTATGAGCTATTTTCAAGGTCACAGGAGCGATTTTCAAAATCAGCTATTCATAATATTTTGCAAAACACTACAAATAGCATTAATTCCCTCTACTTTTATCTTACACAATATCTTTGTTCATAATTTTTATAGAAAAAAATATTTAACTAGGTCATAGTGACCAACTTAAAGGTCATCTAGGTCACAACTTCCAAAATATTGTGAATCTAATCCCTTATATCCATGGTAATATATTTTTCGATGCACTTTTTATGACCTGGGGTCAAGGTCAAGACCAGCACAAGGGCAACTGTGAATGATCTATTTTATTCAAGATTGCAGCGACATCAATATGATGTGGCAGATCTGATTTGCTGATGAGGGTCTTGGACAAGTTTGATATTGGGTGACCTTGGGCTATTTTCAAGGTCACAGGAGCCGATTTTCAAAATCATCTAAATGTGATATTTAGATACAACAATTGCTTCCATGTTTATCTGACACAATATGTTCAAATTTTTTGTGAATAATTTGTAACTAGGTCACATTGACCTATTTAGAGGCCAAATAGGTCAACTTCCAAAAATATACAGAAGCTGATCTAAAACTTGATATTATGGTTATGTGAAGTACATATCAATATTATTTGTTTGGATGATTGACTTTGGGTTAAGGTCAAGGTTAAGACCAGCAATATTGTTACTTTTATTGACAATGCTCTCTTGACTGTAAGAATAAAGCACTATCGATGTAACTTGCAATATGCGCTTGAACTGGGGTTGGCCACTACATATATACAATATGTTCACAATTTGGAGAATAATTTATGTAACTAGGTTACTTATGACCTTTTTACAGCACAAAAGAGATTGACATTTGTGAGTTTGATAGTGCATAACCTTGAATGCATTAAATACTGTGCTGACTTGTTATAGTTTTGTGCCACTCACAAACTATATAGTTTTTATTATTCCAATATGAACTGCCATCGAATGTTATTTATATCATTCAAATATGAACTGCCACAGTGATTTTCAAAATGAATATCTCAGGAGTATACAATTTCTTTGTTTAAGACAGAGAACCTCACAGCAGTGTCGGGGCAAGGTATATTTTACAAAGAAAATCTGCACCGCATCTTGTAACTAATTGTGTACCAGTATGTCAATCTAACTGAATAATCAAACAAATGATGAAATAAAGACGGGGTGTAAAGTGTCTCTCATATATTTTAATCTCGAAGGATTCATCATATGTTGTGGATATTGTTTGTTTGATGAGAGTTGATCTGATTAACACCTTGATTCCCACCTCATATTTCATGTTGTGCCTGAATAAACAAGGCAATATTTACTGGCGTATAAATGTACATGTATAGGAGTGACTACCGTGACATACGGAAAACAGTACAGATGAGTACTAAACTGAGATCTGACAAGATTAGCACTGCATATGATCCTCTGTAATATATATACATTATATATTAGATTTCACAAGCATAGTATCTGATCATATATAGTGATTTATAGCAAGAGATCCTATCAGATTGTGTGAACATACTGCAGACCAACAAACCCCCATTTCTAAGTCCAGTCGTGCCATTCTTTTTACTACCCCTTTTCAACCCTTTTAGTTGTATTCCTAAGACCCCTCTCTATTTCTGTGAGTTTTGCTAAAAAAATCTGACATTTTCCGCCAATTACTGCTCAGTTGCCCAGTCCACAATTTGGCATTCACAATTTCCATGGCCAACTATTACATCATGGATGACAGAAGTCTGAAAATGACTGCAATGAAAGCACGTTCTGTACTTTGAAGAACAAAATTAATGCACATTTCTCATGACTCCCAGATAAGATAAGATATGATATGAAGTTTATTTCCAGTAGAGTTCATAATACTCATTTCATGAGATTTCAATGTAAAATAAATAGCACATTCATAAAATAAAGGAGGTTACCAGATGAAACTGGTCACCTGTACAATGTAAATATTAATCAATTAACAGTGTGGCAGGACAATTTAAACCGAAGATTAATGAGCTAATATGCATGTTACAGAGAAACCTAATCACTTTTTTATAAAATCTAATTGCAGCAGTTCTGTTTAACATTTAATAAAGTTGCATCTGTGATCTGTATAACGGATGAAAGTGTCATGACTGCCATAAAAAACATGTTTTAATTATTTGTAAGTCTCAAAAGCTTGCGGATATTGATTGAAGTAAATTTATATCTTTCCCCAAAACAATGAACATATTTATAAACCTCATGTTATTGCATACCTGCAGGCCAAGTTGGATTAATTTCTTCCTGTTAAAATGGTCACCTTTTGTAACAGATGTTATGGCATCAACACCTTTCTCAAAGGTATTAAGCATCAATTCTATAATTTGGTGTATTGAAAGCTTAGCCACATATGTACATCATGACGAATTACAATTATAATAGAATAATAATATAAGTTACTATAAGACATAAGAGTTGCACTCCCAGCAGAGGTCTGTCTGAGCCATTAGCTGCACGTGACGGGTAAACACGGGTAGCTTGAACTTTGTTTGACCTCAATTGAGGCTCAAAGTAGGGTAGCACTGTTTGACGTCATTCTGGCACTATTCAAAGGACAATAACTTTCATGACGTCATAAGCATATTGCCATACTCTTATGACATCATTTTACCTTTCAGTGCCTCTATGATCCCACTCCACATAAAAATGACGCCAAGAAAGAAGTGTGCTTTAATAAAGGGGCAATAGATTAGGGGCTTGTTAAAATAGAATTAACAGGCAAACATGGGGATGCATCAATAAAATAGAAAATAGAGAAAAAGACAATTACCTACATTTTTCACCAAAATGTGAATTTTAAACGTTTTTTTCAAAATCAGTGCTTTATCCCTTTAACCTTGGTGACATAAAATGTACTGTGTTTGTGGTATAAAATAATACTGATACAGATATTTGAGGATTTAATTAGCATATATTTGCTGTAATCTGCAATAAATTTATAACTTTTTTTTTGATTGGCCGGTACTACTAAAATCCCTTGACAAGATGGCTGCCACCAGGTATTGATAATTATAAATCCCGAAAATTTGAGAACAGTGAAAGTGTTAAAGTACAACATAACATTCTCATTTTCATGCCTTATATTTCTTCATATTAATGATATTTGAAATAATGATTCAAATTTAGTCAAGGGTTCCCTCTCGACCTTTAAGCACAAATTTTAGAATCTATTTGGTAAATTTGGAACAAAAATTTCCATCCAAACTGGGAATGAAATCCTGCCAGCATCAGAGACACAATATATATATATATATATATATATATATATATATATATATATATATATGATCCTCTGATCCTATGATTATGAATGTATATGATCCTGAATATATTTTTTGTATGTAATTCCAAAGAATGTTGTGTGACATCAAGGTCCAGGGTAGAAATAGGTTGGGGTTGGGGATTGTATGGCAACTTTTTATCCTTATATAAATTTGTCAATTTGAACTCAAACCTCACTTTAAAATACCACTAAATAGTGTTCAATGGCTATTTATTCAGGATGCCCTATGAAACCAGTGGCCAGTGTTACCGGCCAACAAGACAGATTGACGGCCTCGAAGTCGGAATAACGCCTTTCTTTTCTGCTCTGATCAATGGAAAAGGTAGAGTCTTTCAAGTCAGGTCAAAATGGGGTTTGTCATTTTGACCTTTTAAAAACTCTTCGACATGGAATGTTTTAGTTTTAGTTTTTTTTTATGGTTAAAAAAGAATCAAAATCCAAATTTGTATATATGAAAGTAAGCAGCTTTTTAAAATTTACATATGGATAATTCAGGAAGGCGTTATGATCCAGTTACCCAACAAGTAGTTCATAAAGTTCCTCTGGAGGTATTCCGGGTGGAGCGGGGACAGAGAGTGCGTTTTCGGCTGATAGCCACTGGGATGATGTATCCGTTCAGGGTCTCGGTCGACAGGCATGAACTCCACGTCATAGCCACGGATGGAAACAACGTCCAGACTAGGACAGTCGAATCAATTATCATCAATAGTGGTGAAAGGTACCGGTAACCATTTCCAAAATGACTATATCTGAGTGTAAACAGAGAAGCCCAGGTATAAGGAGTATACTCATGAGTCAAAGGGCTGCCACAAAGCTCACCAAATACAAGTGTTTTTCCTGTGAGAATTTAGATCCTTGCAAATGGGTTTAGAATTTTAGAATTTTAGAATATAATTTAGAGAGATAAACAATAGTGGATATAATATTCACTTGTAAGTTCAGGCAAAGTCAATTTAAGAATATATCATAAAACATGCAGCTCCTGATATTTCAACCATAAAGAAATTGGTTTGTATATTTCAAAGCTAACAATAAAGAAAAGGGTTTTTATATTTCAAAGCTGCACATCTGTATTTTGGTTTAACCACTTTCACAGCTTACCCTTCAAATAATTGAGTGATATTTCATAATTGTGGCACATTACAGATATGACTTCTGGATTGACGCTCTGGATCCTGGACATGAGGGGAATTACTGGATCAGAGCAGAGACTTTAGAGCATTATTCTATATCTGGGGTAAGTTATCACAACTGGAATACCATGGTGATGATAAAGGCAGCCGGGATGTAAACAAAGGTCAATCAATGTTTGTCCTTTTGTAGCTTCTGCTGTCTGAGCAGTGGGGGATATGGTAATGGACTTTTTTGATAAAATCAGTTTGCAAGCCAGGGAGCCGTCAGGACACAATTATCAATACACTGACAGACAACACACTGTCAGGTAACACACCGTCAGGTAACACACCGTCAGGTAACACACTGTCAGGTAACACACCGTCAGGCAACACACTGTCAGGCAACACACTGTCAGGTAACACACTGTCAGGCAACACACTGTCAGGCAACACACTGTCAGGCAACACACTGTCAGGCAACACACTGTCAGGTAACACACTGTCAGGCAACACACTGTCAGGTAACACACTGTCAGGCAACACACTGTCAGGTAACACACTGTCAGGTAACACACCGTCAGGCAACACACTGTCAGGCAACACACTGTCAGGTAACACACTGTCAGGCGACACACTGTCAGGTAACACACTGTCAGGCACCACACTGTCAGGTAACACACTGTCAGGTAACACACTGTCAGGTAACACACTGTCAGGCAACACACTGTCAGGTAACACAGTGTCAGGCAACACACTGTCAGGTAACACACTGTCAGGCAACACAGTGTCAGGCAACACTGTCAGGTAACACACTGTCAGGTAACACAGTGTCAGGCAACACACTGTCAGGTAACACACTGTCAGGCAACACAGTGTCAGGCAACACTCTGTCAGGTAACACACTGTCAGGTAACATACTGTCAGGCAACACACTGTCAGGTAACACACTGTCAGGCAACACGCTATCAGGTTGACAGCCTCAGATCTGGGTCAACCATACACCTCAGACAGAAGGGTTATGCCACAGCCTGTAAGCATATAAACGAATTAATGATATGTGATGGAAGTACATGAGTTAGATATGAGAAAATGCAACTGCTGTCATCACAGCGGTGACAGATGTTATTGACAACAGCTGTTTACCAAACCAAAGATATAGATCAGATATTTGATAATTTTATGAACTATCTAGAGTTACTTAACAAAAAAACTTATTGTTATTCTTCATGCTATTTAAAGCATTCGTGAAATGAGTAAATTTCTGTGCCATTTGAAAGTAGATGAATCTTCTACTAAAGTCCAAATCATCCATTGAATGCTTTGTCAAAAAACTTTGTTCAGCGGACGAGTAATCTAGTGCAAACACCTGCTTAGTAAAGTTTTGCTGACAATGGAACATCTTTATATTGGGACAGTGGTATTTGGCTTACAGAGGCCTGGTTGTCCATTAAGTTTTCTCTATTGGTACAGGCCTAACACCCTTGCAGACCACAATGGAGATCACATGCTCGTATACACGTGACCACCTAGTGGGCACATGAGCATAGCCAGAACTTGAAACTTTCAGCAAAACACAAAACCATGGTCAATGTGTGCAAAAATGCCTGTGACCTCTGTGATTTCATGAATGCTTTAAAACAAAAGTGTAACTATTTTCTCTTAATACAACATGCACAGATTTATTTACAGAAATTCTCATGAAACCTCTTTCCATTGCATATAAATTAAAGCAATCCTTACTCAAAAGGGATTTTGAAAAAACCTTTGTGTAAAATATTGAATATATATATCTAAGTGTTAGATATATTGAGATACACATAGATAGGTCTCTTCATTTTATAGTTTTGAATCCTTCTAGGTTTTATAACAAGTTTGATAGTTACCATTGAACATGAACTTGAACATGCAACAACTACGCCTTAAGTGTGTTTCCTCTTGAGGATGGGTATGGCTCATTTTACCTCAGGTTTGGTGTTTAATGTCAGTGACATTTATATCTTCAGATTCCATTGCGATATAATCAGGGACTGATTGATCTAGATTTATATATTATAATTTGTCCATAATAATTTATAATTTCAGCTTTAAATATTGATATGAATGTGAAATTTGCAAGGACCATTATGTAATCACTGGAGTATATATGTCAATGATAAATACTGACCTCTCCTTGTTCTTCTAAAGTTACAGATCAATGATAAATACTGACCTCTCCTTGTTCTTCTAAAGTTACAGATCAATGATAAATACTGACCTCTCCTTGTTCTTCTAAAGTCAGAGATCAATGATAAATACTGACCTCTCCTTGTTCTTATAAAGTTACAGATCAATGATAAATACTGACCTCTCCTTGTTCTTGTAAAGTTACAGGTGATGGCACCAAACAAAGTCAATGCCATATTGAGATACAACTATGCCCGTGAAGTGGAACCAACATCAAAGCGAAGGCGATGCAATAAGATATATCCCTGTGATATCCTGAACTGCCCCTTCAGGTGAGGGTGTGATGATGATGATGATGATGATGATGATGATGATGATGATGATAGTGTGAGGGGGCCAGTAGTGTGAGGGGGCCAGTAGTGTGAGGGGGCAGTAGTGTGAGGGGGCCAGTAGTGTGAGGGGGGCAGTAGTGTGAGGGGACCAGGGTGTGAGGGGACCAGTAGTGTGAGGGGACCAGTAGTGTGAGGGGACCAGTAGTGTGAGGGGACCAGTAGCGTGAGGGGACCAGTAGCGTGAGGGGACCAGTAGTGTGAGGGGACCAATAGCGTGAGGGGGCCAGTAGTGTGAGGGGACCAGTAATGTGAGGGGACCAGGGTGTGAGGGGGCAGTAGTGTGAGGGGACCAATAGCGTGAGGGGGCCAGTAGTGTGAGGGGACCAGTAGTGTGAGGGGATCAGGGTGTGAGGGGGGCAGTAGTGTGAGGGGACCAGTAGTGTGAGGGGACCAGTAGTGTGAGGGGACCAGTAGCGTGAGGGGACCAGTAGCGTGAGGGGACCAGTAGTGTGAGGGGACCAATAGTGTGAGGGGACCAGTAGTGTGAGGGGACCAGTAGTGTGAGGGGACCAGAGGTGTGAGGGGGGCAGTAGTGTGAGGGGGGCAGTAGTGTGAGGGGGGCAGTAGTGTGAGGGGACCAGTAGTGTGAGAGGGCCAGTAGTGACCAGTACTGACCGATCAGTACAGCTGTCAGTACAAAACAGTATCCATGTGAATGTTCAAATTTCACCAATCAGTCAACAGCATAATTTTGATGAATAGTCATGACACCAATGACAGTAGGGACTGATTTGAAAGAAAAATATTACGGAGGTTGTTCCTCAGTAGAGCATCACATGGCATTTCAAGGGCTTTGAACTGAGAACAAATTTAAAATTGAATTATATCAAATTTATCTCATATTAAATATATGGTAATAAGGAATCCACAAGACCTCATAACAACATCCTGGACTAAAACTTTGTTAAAGGTATGATATAATATTGGATATAATTTGTTGGATTGGATATAATTTGTTGTATAGCCACTGAATGATTGATGTTGACATTTTTTCCAGGCAGTTTCCACCATCTATGTCGAAGCACTGCATTCCACTGACTGAGCTGAGAGGAAGGACCGGACGCCCCGCACTCAGTGACACGCCGGACAAACTCACTGAACTCTTCTACAATTTCCATTTTTCTGGCAAGCAGACAATCGGTGCATTCAAGCCAAATATCAATGGCCGTGTTCATATTCCTCACAATGCTCCACCACAGGTTGGTTTCTCTCTAAATCTATCTTTGAATTAGTGTGAAATAATGCAGGCAAAACATCAATAATTCAGTCGAAAGAGACGTTTAATGGGATGGGTCCTTAATTCAAGCTGTCATTAGTCTTCATCTTGGTTGCACACAGGATGTACTTTCTGGGGATACAAACCTCACGTGAAGAATATATTAGAATGAATTAGAATAGATCTTGATGGAAGAGATTAGAATGGATAAGAAGACATTAGCTTGGAATACATTAGAATAGATTAAATAAGATTAGATGAAATTGGATTGAATTATATCAGAATAGAATAGATTTAAATAGAATAAATTAGAATAGATCTGATAGATTAGATTAGAATGGATTGAGTTGTATTAAAATATATTAGATTTGAATAGATTAAAATTGACTAAAATGAATTAAAATAGACTATAATGAATTAGAATAGATTATAATAGAATGAATTAGAATAGATTATATTACATGAAATTAGATTAGCATTGAATAGACCTAGAATACAATAAATCAGAATTTCAGGAATATACAGGTATATTAATTCCTGCTGATAAACCTTGTTTTTAATTCTATGCATAAGACCATTGTCTATGGGGGTGTAAGTATTTTGCTTTATTTCATGAGGGGCAAAGTTCCAAGTGAAAAAATATGGAGAAATGTTTTGTCAGGCCCTAAAGAGATATTGCTGTAATTTTCAACGGACTTTCAGCTGTCAAATTGATAGCATTCACAGCTTGGCTCAACAATCATAATTGATTTAAGCTATTATAATAGATATTTATGTGTTATTTATCAAAATCTTTTTACTGCAGTAATAATTACATTGTTATCACCATGTCAGTAGGTTTATTTTGTGGTTTTCCCTGAACTCATCCATGACTGCTGTGTATTTGCCCAGATTTACCCAGAGTTCCAGAGGACTGTGCCGTGCTCTGAGGCAGAATGTCTCCACGATGCTTGTATGTGCACCCACCAGGTGGAGCTTCCTCTCGGCAATCTCATACAAATCACATTGTCCACGTTCCTACCTAATTTAGACAGTAAGTTCCTTCCTAATTATTTATCTGGTAAATTTTAAATGGACACCAATTCTTTTTATTTGTTTAAACATTTCTATAGGATAAAAAATAATCTTTCTTGTAAATGAAGTTCATTAGATGCAAAATATTTTTCCTAAATCTACAAAGATGTGATGTATTTTCCTTATTCCACAGAAATATATTAAATCATCACCATAAGGAATCTGAAAAGCTAAGATTGTACCAAAAATATTTGATCTATGCAACATCAATTTTCCCTTCTGTCATGAAAATATATAGACACATGGCTGAGATCAAACCTGATCTTATCGTTTGGTTTGCAGATAGCTCATGATCATCTACACAGCTAGGTGAATTAATAGACTACCAGAATAAACCAAATAGATTATAAATCTCACAGCTAAATAATCAAATGAACTCAAGTTCATTCAGAGATTACTGTAATGTACCAAAATAAGGCAAGAAAATTGCTTTGAAAGAATGGATTCTGCATAATGGTAAAATATTTGAGGAAACAAGATGTTTGAATGTTATCTGGGAAGACCTCTGAATGTTGAAGGTCACATTGGCTTTCATACACTCGAAAAGGTATTCTTTAAAAGTATCCATCTTGATAAAATCATTACAGATGCTGTAAAATATCCTTTAGCTATCAGAACAATTATACTTGATCAGGATCTATGCAGGGTACATTGTGAAAATATAGAACAAACAACTCTCAATGTTTTAGAACAAGATCCAGGCCATTTTAATATTTAGAGCAAAGGAGACAGATTCAGTGTCAAATGTCACATTAAGTAGATTTACCTGACAAGCTGCCAAACTAACTTTAATTATACCTGTACACCACTTAAATGATCTCTGCTAAACTTCCTCAACATATTAATAAATACCATGGCTGGTAATTACATTTAGTGCAGTTAAAAAGCTAACCAGAATAAGACCAATAAGTTCTCTGACTAGTTGTAGCAAAATAGTTTCTTAACGGTGACATTTGTTCCGTCCTCAAATATATGAAAAGAAATAGTGAATATTCTACTTTACCTAAGAGAACCTGATATATATTTGATTTTCTGTGGAAACGACCTTTTCAGTTTAGGCTCCATGAGGTCAGATGGAAGCCTGCTCTACTCTTTTCAAAGAGTGACTGGGGATCTTTCTTTTGCATTATCACATAGACCTGATATCACAGAGCACTGGTTTGAATGAGAAACAACTCAGTGGCAGACCGTGCAGCATGACTGCCTGTTATTTACCTGGCTCTGCAAGAATTGACCTGAATGAGTGGATGAATAGTCTGCACATTCAATTAGCATATAAGTCTATAGTTAGTGGACTATTTACCCATGCACAACACCTGCCTTCTTTGAAACCAAAACATGTTTCCAAAACCATACAGGTGTGTAGTCTGTATGGCAGGTAAGGCCCTTTGTAGGGGAAAATGTCAAAGAGAAGAGAATGTGGGAGTATAATGCGTATAATAACTTTAGCCTATTTTGTTTTACTCACTTTTTTACACATCCATAAGAATGATACCAATTGGCCATAAAATCCTATGTGACAAAACTTTGGAGGCATTGCCTATTTGTTACCAGAAAGATGTGCAGGATGGGGTGTGGAATATGAAACTCACTGTCTCGGTCAGTTCTGACCATAATTTTCAGAGGTAGTATATGACTTTGCTTTGGAATGCAAAGACTTGTATAAGTGCCAAAACATAATATGCCATTGTCTATTTTGTACATTGAGCCCCATTATCAAATGGTCATTCCAAGACTTGTGTTCCACACTGCCTCCCAGAGGTCCTGCTTCAAAAGGTCTTTGCCACAGTTAGCTTTAAGATGTTTCTATTATCTCCCAAAAAATTTACTATCACTTCAACCAATTACTATCTTATTCCCCTGCCCTGTCCAACATAAATAACACTTGACACATGTTTTTTGTTTATTACTCATTTCTCTCTGCACTTCATGTCTCTCAATAAATTGCAGTTAATGGTACAACAGGCACAACCCACCCTGTGCATATTCACGGCCATCACTTTGAGGTCATCAAGATAGGATGGCCACAATATGACAGTTCCGGACTCT
Source organism: Amphiduros pacificus (assembly GCA_949316495.1). Lineage (NCBI taxonomy): Eukaryota > Metazoa > Annelida > Polychaeta > Phyllodocida > Hesionidae > Amphiduros > Amphiduros pacificus. Next base: position 32,765,041 of record OX439009.1, on the reverse strand, counting down.
TCATGTCCAACAATGCAGACTTGGCATGTGGCGGAGCTGCTGACCAGTTCTGCAGTGGTGCTCACTGGGCCAACCAGTCCTGGTCCGGAGGCAATGTACCGGGCTTGATCCACAGCTCACCACCTAAGAAGGACACAATCAGCATTCCGGCTGGAGGATATGTAGTGATCAGACTGCGGGCAGATAACCCAGGTAATAAATAAACAAACAGCTGCAGCAAATATTTACAGACTTAGGTGCTTCCATCTACAAAATTTCCTGAATGGGATTTATAAATAAGCAATATATATTGGAGGGTTCCCTTGATAAGTAATCAAGATACATATTACAGGATTCTCTTGAAGAGTAAACAAGAGTTTTGTTTGATGAATAAACTTTGTATGTTGCAGGGTTCCCTTGATTAGTAAACAGTGTAATCAAAGGGCCCCCATAATGAGTTGAGTAAACAGTGTATATTGCAGGGTTCCCTTGATGAGTAAACAGAGTATATTGCAGGGTTCTGGATCATGCACTGCCACTCGGGGATACCGTAGATGAGTAGACAGAGTATATTTTGCAGGGCTCCTTTTATCAGTAAAGAGTGCATAATGCAGGATTCTCCTAATGAGTAAACATAACATTTTGTCGTGTTCCCTTGATAGATAGACAGATTATATTGCAGGGCTCCCTTGATGAATAAACAGAATATTACAGTGTTCCTTTAATGAGTAAACAGAGTATATTACAGGGTTCTCCTGATGAGCATTGCAAGACTCCCTTGATGACTAAACATCTTATTTTGCAGGGCTTCCTTGATGAGTAAAAGCAAGGCTTCCTTCATAACTAAACATATTATATTGCAGGGCTTCCTCGATGAGTAAACAGAGTGTGTTGCAGGCTTCCCTTAAGGGTATTTATGGGTGTTGGTAGTGTGTGTCCTCTGGTGGCAGATTTTCTTAGGGAACTACTTTCTTTTTACGCCAAAATGGAATGTTTTCAAAAAAGTACAGGAAAAATGCTCAACTGTCAAAAAGAGTTCCTTTTTCATCAAAACTTTCAAGTCATGAAATGACATTTTATGGTATTCATTTTTGTAATAAAATTATTTTATTTATTATTTAAAAATCAAAATGGAATTTCTTTGATTATATTGAAAGCTTCATATATTTTTAACTCATAAAAAGTGGCGTAGTAATATATCACAGCTCCAAAATTTATTTTGTCATGTCAAAATGTTAAAGGGAAAAAGTTCTGCAGATTGTGGGACCATGATAAAGTGCATTTCCAAACAACTTTGTAAAAGCGATCTTAACAATATTTACTGTGATCCTAGTGAAACAGATTTTCTACTTTTCAAATATATTAAGAGAAAGATAGAGGTAAAGTACACACTTGATCATTTCAAAATTATGTATTTTTTCACCTCCCTTCACATATCTGATTGCCAAACTTCCTTTTTATTTCCAAATTACACCAATCAACATGAGAAAATCTGTTTCACTAGGATCACAGGGAATTTTCTTCCCAATGAAATGAAATAAACACAGCTAAAACAAGCCTCCTCCTGTTGTGTAATCTGCAGAACTTATTTGCTTGTCTTCTTCATTTCTCATCAAAACTATCATCAAGGAAACTTAGGACAAAATACTATTTTGAAAGAAATATACTTTTAATCATACCTTATATTTCAAATATTGAGGTGTTTAAATATTGATTCATGTCATTAATGCTTTTAATTTAATAGGGAATGTATTTTTACAGCGTAAATGTACCAATTCCCATCAAGTACAGTATTTTGGTAATTTACTCCTCTGTCACTAGGGGGCACTCACTACCAACACCCATAAATACCCTTAATGAGTAAATTGCTTTATTAGAGGGCTCCCTTGATGAGTAGATAGTGACTATTGCAGGGTTCCCTTGATGAGTAGATAGTGACTATTGCAGGGTTCCCTTGATGAGTAGAAAGTGACTATTGCAGGGCTCCCTTGATGAGTAGATAGTGACTATTGCAGGGTTCTCTTGATGAGTAAACAGTTTATTGCAGGGTTCTGGATAATGCATTGCCACATGGAGATACACAATGAGATGGGTATGGCTCTCGTGTTTCAAGAAGGAGAGATCAGGGACATGAACCAAGCCCCTCCACTCATGCAGCAATGTGGGGACTTCACCTGGACCAGCAAGGAGTTCAACCAAAAGATTCACAACCCAAAGCCAAGTATGTACAAATTGGATTTCTGCCTGCCTTAAAAAAGAGTAGGGGATTGTGTCCCAGTGGTAGTTTCTATTTCTGACCTGAATTGAGAATTTAATACAAAGACATGAAGCAATCTCTGTACAATTTCTGCAAGTACTATATATAGCTGTACCTTTTCATACTGTAAATTATATCTATTTTTGTACTATAATTTGTGTGTTTTTACTTGATAATAAGAACTTGACAATATAAAAGATTAACCTTTTTTTTGATCTGGCCTACTTTCTAAAGGCCAGGAAGGCAGAGTGAAGGAGAGCGGAGTGATTGAGGAGCTACTGGGATGGAGAGTGGCAGTGGTGGCCCTTGCCTGTGCCAGTCTGGGTCTGGGCTGCCATATAGTGGCTGTACAGCTGCATGAGAAGAGTGCCTGCAGGCATCCCCCTAGCTCCACACTATCACGCTCCCGAAGTAGAAGCCCATACACAAGATTACATGAGGATCTATCAGTTGTGGATATAACAAATGCTCATCCCACTGAGCGCACTCCACTTGCCACAGAACACTGTGTTCTTTGACCTCACAATGACCTCACAATGAGGCCCTCTAGGTGTTTCATCATATTCTTTTGACAGACATTCATTTGGTGATGTGTCATGGAATATAGATACTAAATTAATAAATAAATTAATAAATAATGGAGTGAATTTCTTTTTTATCTATGAGCAAGAACAGATTTGAATTCTTATGAGTCCTGATTTTGTTAAAGATACAGCTGAATATATTTATAAATCATTTACTAAGAGACGTCATACATTGTACAATTAGCAAAGAGCACACTTGTTATTATAATATTTAGTTTATAGTGACTTATAAGCCCAAGTTGGGCTGGGTGTAATTTAGTTCAAGGAATTTATTGAGGTTGAATATGATACATGATACATGATATTGAACTAAAATATTCACATGTCACTTTAATAAAACATTTACTTACTGATTGTGTCCTAAGTCCAAACACTTATTTGGTAATGTATTCTCATGACAAAATAAGATGACTCATTTGATATGCTTTGGAATCTGACAGAAAATATCCTTGATTATTAAACAGATTTGCACTGCCACAAAGATTATTGGACCAAACATTTGTAAGAAGAAGCATAAGCCTGGCCTTCTTAACGTTAACTCAATTTGGCTAATGTACTGGATTCTCCTTTGTCCTGAGGGGACCTTCTGTCACCTTTTTTGATCCTATTTAAACATGACTTTCTAGGTTCTATGTATTCATATTAGTAAATGCCAATTAATTATTATGCACCAAAAGATGGCAAACAATATAACAATTGAAATAGTTTACAACCGGGACATCAGTATGTCAGTAATTCATAAGTTTTTATATCAGATACCTAACCCTGTAGACTACATGATTGCTAGTTTGTCATAAGCATTGCGGGCCACGGGCCATGGCGCAGTTGGTTAGAGTGCCAGCTTATTAGCAGCAGTTCCAAAGGTCATGGGTTCAATCCCCGGTCATGCCGAGATGGAAATCATGATACAATTTCCCATATGACCTGAGGCCCAGGCCTAAAGGGTTAACCTGTTGTCCTTGTAAAACTGTGATTGGGTGGGTTGTCATGTCAAGGACCTGCGACATGACAATTCAGTGAGGCAGCATTATATCTGCTACAACTCGGTCTCATCACAAAATAACTGAGATAATGTTGAAAGTGATGCAAAACCCCAAACAAACAAACAAACTTGTAAACAAATAAACAAACAAACATATAGCATTGCTGAATGACAATACTAATAATACTAATACCTTACATGTTCTCATTTAAAAGCATTCATGAAATGAGCACTTTTTCCTTGAACAATAAAAATATTGCAATCAGATGTCATTACCAAGTACATTTCCCGAACAAAGATTTCTTTTCCATTTGAAAGGAGGTGAGTCTTCTGCTGAAATCCAAATCAAACATTGGACAATTTGTCAACAAACTTTGTTTAGCTGACCAATGATGTGGTGCAAACAGTTGCTTAGTAAAGTTTTGGATTGAGACATTGTAGTGATTTGGCTTACAGAGGCCTGTTTGTCCATAAATGTTTGTCTATTGGTACAGGCCTAATCCTTGCAGACCACAATAGAGGTCACATGTTTGTACACATGTGACCACAGAAATAGCCAAAAGAGTACATGCAGACTTGGCACTTTCAGCAAAACAATAACCATATGTAGGTGTATTTGGTTGATTTATGCAAGATAGCGTGTTTTGTGGCTACAAATCATTTAAACATACCCCAAACCTCTGTGACGTCATGAAAGCTTCAAAGCAGAACAAGCAAGCCTTGAGTAATAAAGCTATTGAAATAAAACCTAATATATTCTGGCTGCCACAAGAAAACTCTTTGCAACATTGTAAGGGATATTTAATTCAACAGGTGCCAAACCAATTTCTTTTCGGTTATAGTTAAATCAACAGCAACAAGTTATTTTTCTAGCATAACAATGACTGAGTAATCTAATAATTTTGATAATGTGATCATTTGTAACAATTAGAAATGAAATGTGATAATTGCAATGACAATGTTAAGTCTTTGAATTAATTGCAAAAGGACAGAATAAATGGGATAGAAATATTTTGCAGTGACTGTATATCAGGTAAATCTTTCAAATAATAAACAGGATGAGAACAAATGTAAAAGAAAATGGAGTTCAACATGCTGACTTAAAGTTTTAAATTGTAAAAAGAGATAAGAGATAATATTAATATGTAGCATGTTAGTTAAATGATGACAGGATGCTCATTGGTCAGTCATTCTCAGAGGCAAGTTCTGCTTGCAAGATATCTGTTCCGCAATTCATTATATAAGCAGGTTTTGGTCCCAAAGCATATTTTGTCTATTACATTGATACAGAGTGTTACAAGAACTGCTCCATTTCATTTTAGTGTGGTAAGTGATTGATAAGGTTTTATGGTATTCACCTTATCAATCACAAATAAAACAATAAAGGTAAATGTTTAAATATATGAAATAATTATGTAAAATATATCCTCTATTTCACTTATTGATAAAAAAAGACTGACTGCAATTCTTTATATAAAAAGCTTTTTCCGAGCATGAGCATTAAGAAAGATTTTTTAAAGAATCAGCTTTGTCTTCAAAAGCCTCAAATAGATATGTTGTATGTGTATGTATGTAAGTATTTTATTAATATAAAACTCAAAATATATACCTTTTTCGTGCATTTTGTGAAAAAAGACCTACCGGTATTTTCATCTCTATTAAATATGAAAATTTCGGAAGAGCATCAAAATGGACCTACTACAGCTTGGGACTTCAAATAAACAATCTAACCTTCCCTTTACAAAACCCAAGTGACCTTGATAGTGACCTTGACATAGTGACATTCACCTTTAAAATTATGTCTGAAAAAAAATTGTGAAATGGTGTTTTACGACCCTTTCAGCAACTATGGCCATATCAGGTCGACTTTCGAGCCTTTTACCCAGTGTGAAAGTAACACTGCAGGCAGTGGGAGTTGAACCCACCACCTCCCGTCCTCCACTTATTTAACCAACAAAGGCACAGATCCTACACTCTACCAACTGTGCTAGTGGGGTTGGTTTTATGTCTGACATATATCTCAGGAAATATTAACAGTAAGAAACACACAAAATGCCTTGTCATATTTTATCTTGATCATCTTTAAAGATGGTGACCTTTAGAATAGTTTTCTGCATCTCCAGTGGCCATTTGATGCTTCTGAACAGTTTAAATTGACAGCATGTTCCAAATATATCCTTTATACTTTTTGAACATTTGAACCTTTTATATTCATGCAGTACCCTTGAAGTTATTACACAACTTCTGGTATCACATACAGGTGACGTATGTGACTTGTTGATTTGGACATGGCTTACACGGACAACACCACATCTACCCTCCATAGCAGGACTTCTCTCTCATATCAGTCCCTGCAACCAAAGCTATAAATGTGCGCACAGAATCCAGCACAAGTCATTAGTATTCAGACAAATCTTGCTGACAACTCATTTGTAAATCTATATAAATAGATTTGTTTTGTGAGGAAGGCAAGTATTTATAACTCTGGGATTTCCAAAATTTGAATGAGATAAAAAAAACAGGGCAATGACTGCAGGGGTACTACCTGTGTAATGCAGAGTACACCACATCTTGAAAATCATGAATATTATTGTTTTGGAATAATAACTTGCTGATCTGATGGACTATATAACAGAATGAGTTGTTTGCAGGTATGTCCTATAAAGATTGATGAATTGTCATAGTATCTGGATTATGTTCAGTCCAAGTTTGTAAGGATATATGGATCCAGGCAAATTGTTGAGTGAGCAATCTTGCCATGCGTGAACATCAATGCATGCAATCAGACCTGTGAGACACAAGCTTTATAATAAAACATATGGAACTATCACATTGCACTGGACATATCCATTACTCATCTCAGATCATTTCAGTCTCATCCTTACAAAAAAATCACATTTCATCAATTGCAAAATCCACAAAATGAGCAAAAGGGATAGTTGGGTTTAAGTAGTGTCCTTTTTGTTCAAAGGGGAAGTTTGTTTCTAATAGTTTCCTTTTTGTTTACCTATGTAGGCTACATCTATCTGCTCTAATATGGCATACATATGTATTTTAGCTGTGATTTAAGCATGGTTCTATGCATAAGCTCAATCTTAATGCCTCTCTGGTGTATTATTCACTATATATCTCCAAATTCTATTGAGTAGAAACTTTGAAGAAAATGCTCTTCTATGGAGGCATAAAATGGGTTGAAATCAACAATGCTATGCCATGAACAACTTTACCGTGTTAATTTCCCCATATGAGATCATCTATAAGCTCTATACATAACAGGGTCAACTGATTTAAATAACAATTGTTTGTTTGGGGTTTTACATTACTTTCAACATTATTTCAGTCATTTCGTGATGAGACCTACTTGTAGCATATATAGTGCTGCCTCACTGAATTATCATGATGCAGGTCCTTGACATGACAACCCACCAGGTCATAGATTTACAAGGACAACAGGTTAACTCTTTAGGCACGGGCTTCACCTCATATGTCAAACTGTATCAAGATTTCAATCTTGGCATGGCCGGGGATCGAACCCACCACCTTTGGATCACCAATTGGTGCTCATAAGCTGGTGCTCTAACCAACTGTGGCATGGCCAGTTAAAAATAGCTATGATGATGTCTATCATCCTCAAACAACTGTATATCTAATCTTCAGGCAAAAAAATTCAAATGACTGCTAAAATGATGGTGTTTTTATAATGACACTTTCAGCAATATTGTATGTATATGACTTGGGTCCCTCAAAACAGATCTGAAAATATTTAAAAAAACCTCACAATCAACCATTTTTATGAGAAAAAGGAAAATGATTCTCTGTTTTTCACTTAGCTTAATGTACTACCATGTTATGGTCATATTATCACCATGCAACCTGGGCACGGTGTCCTGGTGCAATAAACCAATCGCATAGCGACTGAGCATTTCAAGGCCTTCATTAAACTGGCAAATGTCCTAATCATCCTAATCAATATTTTGCCAGGGATGTTGTTCACTTTAACCGGATGTTACCTACTGAGACCAATGTTTGATTAGGATGAAATTAAATGGAAACAACTCTTGTGAAAATCTTAGAAAAGAGTCCATTTTCCCTGAACTGTTTCTCATCCTGGTTGATAAATGCCTAATATTGACTTGATCAGATCCCTCCCTCCCAGGAGTACCTACAGGGTCAGATAAGTCAACATCCTGCTGAGCGGCCTGGCTGGCTATTTGTGGCGAGCTATCAGTTGGTACATGACGTGTACCATTTTGCATAACATGTGATGAAGACAATTATCTGAGATCACCAATAGTCCTAATGGGACTAGGAGTGTGGTTTCTATCCCTGAACAATTGCGAGTTTTGCTGATAGTTGCTTTTTTGTAATGTTTATGAAAAATTTCTGGAAACTGCTTGATCATTTTGACCAATCAAAATGCATTTTGCATATTAAACTGAATCCTCTATTAAATTGTTATCTCGATTTTCATTGGCTAATATTTGTAATTGTTATTCAAAATGGCAGCCTCCTGCAAAAGTCAGTGATAACTTTTAGATTTTTGCAAAAATCACAAAAAAATGAAACACTTCTGAGCCTTATAAAAATAGATAGAATAGGTCCAAGGAATGCATCTGTCCTTCTGAGTTAAGAACTCCACCCAGTGGTTTCAGAGGAGAAGATCGAAGTTTATGGAAAAGACACAGTCAGCATAGCTTAAAAGCATTTTTTTAATGATTTATTTGGATATAGCATTCCATCATGGATAAAATAGAAATGATGTTTATTCCATGATTCAGTCAAGGTTGCAAAATATCCTTAACCTGTACAGCCATCAAGCTCACAGCAAAGGATAAATTGTAAATAACCATATTATGAATTGCTGTATTATTGAAAACATAATCTCACAATCTGATCCACACGAGGAGTAGGCCTTGCAAGGTATTAGCTTAAACAGAAACTGGTTCACATGTGATGACTTTTCAACATTCTTAACATTCTTAACCACCTGAGACTTGAGGTAGACCTAAATCAAGTTGAGAAATGCACCCAGATAAATTTTGGTAGTGATTTCTTAATTTAGCAAAAGAAATCTTAATTTAGCAAAAGAAAGCAATTGTATGATCTGATTTCAGAAATATCGGTTACCAAAAAATTGTTTCATATCTTGCAAAGTAAAATGTGGTTCAAGACATACTCGGTAAATAATTCGTACATATAAATATTCAGTATGACAATAAAGATATGGGTTCACATCCAATGGCCGAACCAATTAATATATACATATATGTACATATATACAGCTCAGCCATTCTGCTCAGTTAAATGGTGGCAGAACCAATCAATATATAAATACATACAGCTCAGCCATTCTGCTCAAATGGTGGCAGAACTAATCAATATATATAGCTCAGCCATGCATCTCAATTAAACCAGATTTACAAGGACAATGGGTTAACCCTTTGGCACAGGCCTCAGCTCATGTGTGAAATTGTATCATGAGTTCAATCCCGGCACGGCCGGGGTTCAAACCCACGACCTTTGGATCACCACAGACGAAATGGTGCTAATAAGCTGGCGCCCAAACCAACTGCGCCACGGCCCGTGGCCTAAAATGGCATTGACCCAATGAAACCATTGGCCAATCAGAACTATATGAATGTGTCCACTATACTGACCCACTCCGATTGAAGGCATTATAACTATCGATCTGCAGCAAACAAAGATAAGGACTATAATTCAGTCAAGACCATTATTGTAATTTTGTAGTAGTTATGTCCAGATATGCTAGTAAACACAAAGGAAGACATCTTGTTTCTAGTAATATTCTTTATTGATAATGTGTGACGAGTGGTTTATATTACAATGACTCATACTTGATATCAGTTATCAGATTCTTCACTCTTTGGAAGCACACTCTGCTCTCTGGCATTCAGGCCACCATCGATACCAACATCTCTTTCTGGTTGCCCGGCTTGCGGGCAAAGAAACAATATAAAAAGAAACATTACCAAGAAATAAATGCATTTGTTGTAATTTTTTTTGGCCTTTGCTTTAACCTTATACTATATCAAATTGCATACAAAAACTACCCTGTCTATCTCTCTTTTTGATCATTCAAATCCATTCAAATGAATGTAAAAAATGACCATTTTGCTTGTACAAAGATAAATGTGCTGCACAAGCTTATCCATAGCATAGTCAAATAAACGACCTGATTAGCACTTGACAAAGAGTTGCACTACATCATAGCATAAAACATCTTGATTCAAATGATAACTGTATGCCTGGGTATCTGCTCTAGATACAAAAAGATTCATAAAAAGCAAAACTTAGGCAGTACTCTCCAGGCCACCTCAGTGACTTTTCACACAGTATAATTCACATGATAAAACCAATCTGGCAATTCCATGCCAAATGTATTACAATAGCCATGTGATTCTAAATGCTATAAATGTCACTTTATACATGTACAAAGACCTACATGAATAATACTAATATATGACTATAATATGCATATTGTACAGTATCCAAAACATATAGAAAAGTAGCAATAGGATATAAAGTTTTAGGTAAACTCAACTTTCATTATACTGTACATAGAATCCTTTTACTTTAATAGTTGTAAACAACTTCTGCTTCACATTTTGCTTGAGAAATCTACTTTCATAACTTGATTGTATTTTGTTTATTGTGCAATTTCAAATGTATTTCCAAATAAAATTCAACAAATTGTTTATCTCTTAAAATGAAATGGTTTTCTTGTAAGTTAGTGAAAGGGTGGGGTTGGTGGGTGGTGGCAGGTGGGGGAAGGTTTGAATCCAATATCAACCTTATCCAAATAGCACAATTCTTAGCAATTTTCAATCATCAATATTTTTTTGGGGGGAATGACTATTTAGAAGTGTTCTTTTCAAATACAATAAGGATTTCAAGATCTAGTAAAACAGTTGCACACAAGGTTCCTTGAAATCACAGCAAGTCTCACATTAGACCAGGAAAACTAGTGCTCTGTTCCTGGGTCTGTTGTCTGGTTAATCATTTGACTATGAAATTTGTTCCAAATGTACATAACTAATATTTATTTAGTATTTCTTGGTAAAATAATTAAAGCATTTGTTCATTTGTTTGAAGAGGGGAAATCTTAATGTACTTTGAAATGGTACTGAAATCCATTAAATTGATCTTGTATTAAGCAAATATTGCTTCTAAATCAAGATTTACTTAATGAAATCGGATCCATATCATAATGTTGGAGGGTTTTTTTTCCTTGAGGATGTCCAGCTTTATATTTGTGTGCTGAGAGGGTTGCCTTCAGGAACAGAACACCAACTTCTCCTGCTCAATCACAACTCACTCCAAATGTCTATGGATTTTGGAATATAAAACTACACAATAACTGCAGTTGTTTACAATGACATATACATCCTATTCCTATACATTCTGATCTACTAATACAGGTAACATTTTCACATACAAACTGTACACATGGCCTCCCTGGGGTGGACATAGCACAGAGGCTTAGCTGCATCATCACTTTTACAAAATCACTCATCTTACACTTAAAAAGAGAGTTGCACATATTTATCTGGGTTAAAATATATATGAGAACCAGTGCCTATTTCAAAATATTAACATGATATTTCCCTGCCCTTTTTGTATGCCAGGATATCATTTATCCATCCAGATTTAACATAAAAATGATGGACATCTTAAACAATTTGTCAACATGAGACCATATTCATGGTTTTGAAGTTGATCGATCTCTACCAATCTTTGAGAAATGTTTTGATCTGCAGTTTATGTTGTAACGTCCAGAGTAAGTGGACTTATTTACGTACATGCCAAGATTGTGCAAATGGTTGACTGAGCAAGTGAGTCATTAAGGTGGTAATCACAGGAAAATGTCAAGCTGGGTAGAAATCCCTGAATAACAGGCATCTCACACTGTCAACAACAAGATCAGCACTAAAATAGCTTCTTTAAAAAAAATTAAAACCTTAAATTAAAAAATTAAAAATCAATGTGTTTCAGTTCAAACTAAAATATATTCTGCATGATATTTTCTTGACAGGTTAGAGTTAAGTCCTTTAAATATTTAGAGGTAAAAGGATTGGACAGCAAACATTTTAATTTGAAACATTCTGACAAAATGTACAATGATATCGATATTAACCCCAGGTAGGTCTATTTAGGTTAGAATCTCTTGCACTTCATCCTAACACATGTATAAATGATCATCAGAATGATTATCAATACATTTGTGAATTGAAAGTAAAAAGTATTTTTTTCATTTGTCAAAGTCATGCAAAACTTTAATGCAAATATTGCTGTTCCTGTTTGTAGCTTAAGAACTTTGCCAAAGAGTTTGTATATGCATTTTGCAGGAAAGCACTTCATAGAAATAATTACCACTTCCATTTTCCCCCATTGATATTTTCATTCAATTCGTGATATTTTTTCAGAAGAAATCATCTTTGTGATTTTCATTGATTACCTCTATCTGAGCATGGATTAAACTGACCCACACAGAGACAAACCGAACTGAAGCACAACCTAATCTGGCCAGCCACAATACGTTTATAATTTTGCCAAAATCAAACACAAACTAAATGTGAATTAACAATCAAAGCAAACTTATGAATGGGGTAACACAGTAATATCAAATCTTTCACATACAAAAAATAAGTATCACAATTATACAGATTTTTCCTTTTTTAATATATAAAATACAAACTTATGAGAGTACTTCCATGGGAAGTCCCCTTTCTGCTTTAATATACATAGAGTTATACCTTATGCTCACATTTTGCCCTAATCTATTTATATGTATGTAAATATTACGATCACTTTTTTCAAACAGGTTTTTGTTTTCAAAGATATCTTAATGCATACATTTTAACAATAACTGCTTGAAATGTCAGACATTTCAGCAACAGGTTTATGTGAAAAGTTTGTATTTAAGTTCAGATTTATAGAGCATTCACCTTGAAAAGTCAGCATCATCAGGTTAAATGTTTTGACTATCTGATCATAGTACTGCATGTGAAAAAAAAAACAAAAAACAAACACATTCATTAGTGATGCCAAAGTGCACATGCTCAAGGTTACATTGACGGATGAATTTTTGGGTATTCATAATCAAGATATTTTAATTATGGAAGAAAAGACACAAGAAAACAGCTTGGAAGAAATTTTGGTTAAGTATGAATGCATCACTGCACTGCCACCTAGTGGTTCGTTAATGAAACTGACATCATTATATATTTACTTTTCATAATCAATGGGATAACCTGCATCCAGAAAAGTTAGTCAGAGCTTCTTAACCACAAACGGACGGGAAGGAATTCAACATCCACCACCACCAATAGACGGGAGGAATGTTAACGTCCCCATTGTTCTGGTTTAATGACGTAATTTTGTAAATTCTGTATAGAGCTGCAGTTTGTTAAAATAAAATCATTGTAATGACATCAGACTGCTTGAATCGTGAACTTTTGACCCTAGCACTTTATTGAGCATATTGAATAACCATGGTTATAGATTTATCAATTTAGTATGCAGATGCGCTAGTCCTGAAAAATATTGGTGAGTCCTGCCAATCACCAAAATTAAGTTTGGTCTGTCCGTCATGAGTTAATACATATAAAATATGTATATATATTTATTCATATTGAAACATATCAGATCCTTCCTTAAGTCCTTAAGGTCTGCAATTAAGATACCTGTACAAAAATATCCTGGTTTATCTGTAATAAGTAAATAATTTATGGTATAAATACACTGCTCCATCATGCCAATCTTTAAAATAACAAGGCAACTGACAGGGCCCCAGTAGCTAGTCAAAATAGGGAGACATATTGAAATATCAAAATTATTGGCCACATTTTGAAAAAAAATATGAGTCTTTATTTAGAGTATGAAATGTACAACTTCAAGATGTCAAATTTGTTTCTGTGACTGAAAGGTTCAGAACATATTACAAATGTTTTTGTCGACTGATAATCCACATGCAGAGCCTAAGTCCATGGTTTATGAGCCCGTCATGCTTTGGGTGCTGATAAAATGAAAAATAAAATTAATTTCTTTGATTAAGATCTTTACTTCTGTTCAAACAAGATTTATTTCAGCAGGCTTAAATAATTCACACTGCCGACCTTCTGATACCAACAACAATTTATAATGTGGTCCTGCTCAGTCTGTGGTTATTTTAAGCACTCATGATTCAAAAGTAGGTCAGTAGGCCAGTGCCTTTACAAAGTACACAGTCCATTTCCAAAATCAGCATCAGTTGATAGGTCAGAAGGTCAGCCATCTGGTGTATGGTTGCTAACAGTATATATGTATCTTAAATACGTTTTGAGATATAACATAAATAGTTTGTGATATTTTGAAGTCTGTCACCTTGGAAACAAAGGCCAAGGTCATGTATGAGAATATCATTTTCATAAGGTGAATGTGTGGTAAAAATCCTGAGTCTGGAACTAAAATAGGTGTTAGCAATATAGCAAGTTTTTATTTGTATTTTGAAGCCTGTGACCTTGAAAAACAAGTCAAGGTCATAATTGAGGTCAACCAATATTGGCCTAAGTTGGATGTGTGTGGCACACAGAAGAAACATGATACCATAGCTCCCGCACTGCTCAGGTGCCTGGAGGTAAAAAAAAAATAAAGGTTTCGTTCATTTTTTAAATGACATAGTTTTTTTTAATACATCTTTTTGTTAATTGTATTGATTTGCTTTTGTTTATTTTCAGTCTTACCTTTATCATAATAATTCAAAAAGAAAATCTAAACACAAAGCAAACATAATATAGCCAAGATTATAATCTTTTTTCACTATCAAATGACTAACTTTTTGTTTTAGCTCTTTCAAACAGTCCACTTGCCAACAAATGAGAAAACAAAATTTGTCCATCAGTCAACAACTCAAATTTTTCAACAAAACCAAATAATTGTTCGCATAACAAGTATACAGCTCATGCACTCTCCTAAATCATAAAACGATGGCATTGAAACATAGGGCATAAACTTGATGCCAATTGTCAATATCCTACGAGAGTAAGGAACTCAGTCTATGCATATGACCTCACTGGGTGGAGATGCACCTTTAGATCGTGTGGCCCGGGGTCGGCGCGCTGGGCCTTGTCCTGAGCTGCCACCTGGTGGTGGTTTCGTTTTATTGTTTTCTACGATAGACAACACCACCTGATTGTTCTGATCCCGATGCTCCAGGATCTGGATGTTGTGCACGTTGTGTTTCTCTGAAAAGTGGTTCTTGATAAAGTCTGTGGTTGAAAGGTTGAAGAGGATTTCTTGGTAGCACAAGTGGCACTTGAAGAGGACCGCGTGGCTCTTACTCTGTGCGTTGTCTTCCGAGGACATCTTGCGTCTCTTGGAGGGAGGTGGCATGTCGTTACTCCTGTGACTCCGCCCACTTGTGCTTTTATTATCGTCGCTATCACAAGATGAGATTGAGATCACGTCATCGCTCTGGTTGGACTGGCGGCGTCTCCTCGCCTTGGTTAACATTGCTGCCAGATTACTGGTGTTGACGCTGTTGTTCACCTTCATGCCGCTAGATCCATAGAACCTACTCGGGTTGGTAATTCCCGATGACCAGCCTTGGGGCGGAGATCCGTGCACAGACATAGGTCGACCCTGAGCCTCAGACAGTAGTGTTTTATACAACATTAATTTCTGCTGAGTCATCTCGGCATTTGCATCCTCCGAGAGCATCTGTGACAGAGTGAGGTAGCGGGACCGTGGCGACATCTGTTGGTAATCCTTCTGAGTACGCAGACCCAGTAAGCGGCGCAGTTCGGAGCCATTGTTCAACAAGGGAGAAGACCCTCCCGGGAAGACGTACCCCTCCTCTTTTCTCTTAGCTTTCCATTTGGCAATATCACGCTCACTTAACCTTGTCAGATCGATGATTGGCATTTGTTTCTCGGTCCATTTCTTGATATCCTCACTAGACATTTTTTGCAGTAACACCTTGCACTTCTTCATTTGTCTTTTCCGTTTTTGTGACTTTTTATTGAGACCACTTCTCATTCGGTTCATGAAGTCCACTCGCTGTCTTTTTGAGAACTTATACTGGTGTGAACTCACTAAGCTTCTCTTCTTCCTGTACGTGACAGGATAATAACTTTGTCTGTGACGCAATCTATCCAGGAAATTGTTTTTCTTTGGTGTATGACAATAGACTTCATAGCCATCTTGTGAGCTCGCATCCTCCTCTTCATCTTTTTCTATTATGTGCTTTTTAACCCTTTGTCCCAATGGTGAGCAAAAATCGATAGCTAGTAAAGAAGCTGCTTTTGCTGGTCGGAACTCTCCTTCCCCGTTTTCAGACTTTGACGACTCACTATCTGAATCGCTCCCTTCTCTGTTGCGCTCTTTTGTCTTGGATTCACCAAAGTCCAGTGCCATCCTACTGACAGAGGTCGGACTCAGATCTCGACTTAGTTGTGAGATAAGGGATTTGGCTGAGCGAGGGGTGGTCGGGGTTTTAGGCACTGGATCTTCCTCAAGATCGATAATTTCACAGTCCACTTCTTTGCATTTCTCCTCGATAAATGTATCTGCCTTTGCAGCGTGTAAGAGTCCCAGCGAGTCTGTGAACACTGATTTATCTGGAGTTCTGTAGGGAGAGAAAGGCGGGGGTTTGGACCTTCTGGAGATGGTCTGTGGCTGCTTGCGATGTCGGAGCGTGCGCGGTGGACATGCCGAGACCTGGAGCTTGACCTGTCGCATCGAGCACTCCTCCTGGTGCTTCTGAAGCATTGGACGATCCTTGAACTCCTTCTCACAGAAGAAGCAGATGAATATCTCCAGGAAAGTCTTGCTGGGAGTTCCGGGCGTGCCTGCAAACATACAACAAGCAAAATCTTCATATCTATCTAAATCCATGCCACATCAGACATTCATACTAATCGGCAACTACAAGATCCTCAGATTGGTGAAAATTAAAAGTAAATTCTTTCCAAATACTTTATAAAACACACAGGTCTCAAGGATTTTATTATGATGACCAGATCTCAATTTCTGACATTTCTCTTTATTTTTTTATAGACCTTATTGGAAGCTTTTTAAATAATTTCAGTGACTAGTTAATTTTGCACATTAGGATTGGTGCAGGCTGACCTTACAGTTGTATGAGACACAGTGAAGTAATCTTATTGGGACTCACCTGGGGTTGTAGGGCCAGGCACTGTGGCAGATATATTAGGAAACAAGGCACCATCCATTACTGTGCCATTAGACACGGACATGAATGCTCCGGTAGGGTATGGGCCTGCCATCCCTCCTGACACCACTGGGACATGGGCCTCCATGGTGGAGTCCTGATCCTGCAATCACATATCAATCACAAACTTAGCATATCATAAGCTTAATATATCTCAAACACTGTTTACTTTATCTGCTATAGAATAAAAAATATCTAAAACACAGTTTACTTTATATACTATATTTCTTTGTACCACAGACCACTGAACAAATAACACATTTTGAATCTATCAATTTTGACAAAACCTATTTGGTAATTTTCATATAAATCTAAATATGTTTTGTTTCTCTTTGGTAGTACACCATCTGCATCAACAGCACATGTGTGGGCAATAGGTTGAAGGTCGTGTTAGGTCACCATGTGACCCCCACACTGTCAAGGTACATGTAAATAAACAGTCATACAGCAGATTGTATCAACTAAACATGACCAAATAGAGTCAGGCGTGTGATGCGTGATCTCACACGGTCTGTGTGCGACTGTGCGAGATATTTGGTTCTGACAGAGTAGCACTTGTGCGACTGTGTGAGATATTTGGTACTGACAGAGTAGCACTTGTGCGACTGCGAGATATTTGGTTCTGACAGAGTAGCACTTGTGCGACTGTGCGAGATATTTGGTTCTGACAGAGTAGCACTTGTGCGACTGTGCGAGATATTTGGTACTGACAGAGTAGTACTTGTGCTACTGTGTGAGATATTTGGTTCTGACAGAGTAGCACTTGTGCGACTGCGAGATATTTGGTTCTGACAGAGTAGCACTTGTGCGACTGCGAGATATTTGGTTCTGACAGAGTAGTACTTGTGCGACTGTGTGAGATATTTGGTACTGACAGAGTAGCACTTGTGCGACTGTGCGAGATATTTGGTTCTGACAGAGTAGCACTTGTGCGACTGCGAGATATTTGGTTCTGACAGAGTAGCACTTGTGCGACTGTGCGAGATATTTGGTTCTGACAGAGTAGCACTTGTGCGACTGTGCGAGATATTTGGTACTGACAGAGTAGTACTTGTGCGACTGTGTGAGATATTTGGTACTGACAGAGTAGCACTTGTGCGACTGTGCGAGATATTTGGTACTGACAGAGTAGCACTTGTGCGACTGTGGGAGATATTTGGTACTGACAGAGTAGCACTTGTGCGACTGCGAGATATTTGGTACTGACAGAGTAGCACTGTGCGACTGTGTGAGATATTTGGTACTGACAGAGTAGCACTTGTGCGACTGTGCGAGATATTTGGTTCTGACAGAGTAGCACTTGTGCGACTGTGCGAGATATTTGGTTCTGACAGAGTAGCACTTGTGCGACTGTGCGAGATATTTGGTTCTGACAGAGTAGCACTTGTGCGACTGTGTGAGATATTTGGTTCTGACAGAGTAGCACTTGTACGACTGTGTGAGATATTTGGTACTGACAGAGTAGTACTTACATCAGTATGACTGGGGCTGACAAAGGAGACTGTTCCGTCCACGGTGTTGAGAACCTCAATGTTTGCTTGTGCAGCATCGGCAACCCCTTGCCGCATTTTGTCTGGGAGAAGATGTTCCTGTCCGTGGTACTTGTAACAATTGTGCACTACGGATCGCAAAGCTTCTGTCCATGAATACTGTAACATTTGTAAACAAATTCCATAAGAAAATTTTATACAAATTTATAAAAATGACAAAAACTTCTTGTATGTGTAACCATCTCAGTAATGTTACTGTGTGCCTATAAAATTTAAGAAAGTCCAAGTGTATTTCTCCAAAATGAAATCACTGAGCAAGTGGGTTTGAGAGAAACTTGACGAGTCATAATCACAATCCTCTCACAGCATCCAATCATCGACAAGTATTGTGATGATGCAAGAAATATGATGAGTCATGATGCAAGAAATATGATGAGTCATGATGCAAGAAATATGATGAGTCATGATCCCAATACTATATTAACACAATAAGTACTCTTATTACCATGATTTATCAAGCAGTAGACAGAATTGTCATGTCTATAAATTTATCACAACATCCATCGACCACTTCTTTGAAATCTCTGAAAAACTCTCTGAAATGTCAATTCTAGCCACTTCCCTTATTGCACAATTTTGTAAAATGATAATGACAAGGCCTGTCAGGGTCAGGAAAAGTGTGCAAAAGTGTTCAAAATAAACACTAATATATATCTTAGTGACCTTACACAGTTGGCATGTTGCCAGATACCTAATATGAAAGGCTTTGCCATATGTTTGACATTTATATATGTTTTCTCTTGCAACTTGGACCTTATGGTCTGAGCTGATCAGGTATAGATTATATGCATCTTCATAAGTTTACTCGGCAAAACCAATTGGCATCCCGCCGAGAGTGATGATGCAAATTTGGGAGTTCTCTTGTGCTGTTTGGTAAAGAATTGAACATGATATTGAACATGATATTTGTATCATTTTTAGATAAAAAAAAATTAGTTTTTCCATAACACTGATGTATTAAGCTAGGGTTGTGAAAGGTTTCAAAATTGGTTTTCAAAATTATCATATCCACAAGTATTATTACGTTTATTACAGCAGTGAGAAAATACCGCAGGATAAAAAAGATGCACAATATTTTCTAATCAATTCAATATTCAGGTTCGGATTGACAGTTAACCACAAATTGATTGTTAGGGAACATATTTTGAAAAAAGTAGGTTTTACAGATTGATGACTGAGATTTTTCCTTTTGAGATTTTTCTTGGGAGTTGTCTTGTGCTGTTTGGTAAAGAATTTCTTCAGGGACACCTTATCAAGAGCAACTCTTAAACTTGATAGGCAAATTCTAAAACGTAACGGACTTCACCTCACATCCGATTATTTGCTTTTGTTGATGGAGTTTTCCATTGCTATTAGATGGGAGTTTGATTTTTTTTTCAACTACTATTTGTATTGACCTGAAACCATCAAAACATTGAACATAGCATTCAAGACACGTTCGTACTGAGTACATTCCAGAACCAAGATTAACCCTACTTTCATCAACATGGTTATTTGAGGTAAACCAAACAATGCTCTCTGCTCTCTGTATAAAAGATATGTCTACTTTATAGTGCTGCCACATAGTGAACAGAGTTGATAAGAAATGCAGCAACCTTTCAAGCGGTTATGAATTTATTTTATGGGTGCTTGCTCTGTGATTTTTCTAGGTCGCTGATCATGTCATGATGAACAGTATGACTTATTGGATATCATGCGAGATGTTCATATGGTACCTCCAGAATAAATAGAATATCATGTTTTTAGAGTATTTGTTGTTTTTTCCATAAACAATTCCTGGGCAGCTATTTACATCATACTTATACCCCCACATATCTCAATGTCACCATGATAGTTTGATGAATAACATGAAATACTTACTTGTTCCTTGTGGGTGTCATCACGTACATCGTGCCGAGGGTTTGCCCATGGTAAGTTATGTGGCCACCACTTTGGTTTAGACGATTCTATCCCGTATCCAGGACGTTCCTGACCGTTTGATGCTCGAATTAGTTGTGGAATCAGCACTCTCAGTTCATTCTGAAATGACACAAAACATTTCCTGTAAAATATTTTGTTTAAAAAAAGTCCAGCAGTTTTGACAAACTTGCAGGGGTCCTTTGGGCTAATAATTACATCCATCTTATCATATTTTTTTTTCAAGAATCTTATTTTTTTTAAAAATCAATTAACATTTCAGACATGTTGAAACCAAACTTGTTTGACCATTTTAAGCCATACATGACCACAAACAGGACACCATCCTACGATACAAAAAGCAGGAAGCTAGCCCACCTCAAGAAACTCAAGAGACCGGCCTACATGACCAAAAGCAGGCGTTCTCATAACATAATGAACTGAAACTTTCCCTTTGTAATAATCTAGGCCAATGTTCAGGATAACATAACGCACTTCCTGGATAAATTATTTAATTTCGCCATGAGTTGACTATAAGGTTTTATGCAATACATATGTGATCATTTCCAGAACGAGGAAGACTTTCTCTGAATCTGATAACGAGTTTCCAGATCAGATTTAATTTCTCCCAGGTTGAGGTCCTGCATTATCTGATAGATTGGCTGCTTACTTATTGATTGATCAGGTAAATTGACAGTTCAATTTCAGGATCCATGTGCTCTGGTCTGGTATAGAGTGAACATGGTCTGCTAATCTGGAATGCAAAGTAAACAGCAAACCAATCCATTCACCATGATTTTATTCTCCAATCCAAATACTTTTTTGGCATTTTAGGCCTTGAATCAGGACTAATTATTCACCCGATCTTTCTCCAATCCAAATATTTTTTGGGCATTTTAGACCTTAAGTCAGGACTAATTATTCACCTGATCCAAACGATTAATGAGAAATCCTGAAATCTTTTCAAAAATCCAAGCCATTCACCTCTCAAATGCAGTGTATCTATTTCATCTCTTCACTTTCCATACATTTTAAAATCTCAACTGTTGACAACATGGCAGAACCAGTTCAAAGCAAGATTTGTGGCAATCTTGGAAACATTCCAAACATCTATCTGTTTTCCCACTTGGATGTTTTTGTCTCTTTCTGGCCTAATTTTTCCCAAAAAACCTTTCTGACCTTACTAACTGGGAATGAAGGTTCCATGGATAAGCAACTTTTCAATCCAGAACCTTCTAGACTGATACACAACATATTGATTTGTTCATATTATTATTATTATTATTATTATTATGACTACTACTTTTATTATTATTATTATTATTATTATTATCATTATTATCATCGACATCATTATTATCTGGTATTGTTTAAGTAACAGGAATTTTTTGTAAAGGTTTCACTCACTTCATGAAAATATCAAATTATGTCTCATTCTCAATACCAAGGTTTAACTAGAATTCACAGAAGTATAAGTATTTCAGTTTGTAATAAATTAATTTTTATTTTGAAGTCATTTTATGTTTCAAGACAAAATTCTCTTTCAGTAAATTAAAATAATCAAAAGAGGTTCAATGTCACAGATGGCTGAGAAATTTTCCGAGAGCAGATAAAATTTAGCCTGGGTTAACCAGTTCTTGTTTTATTTCTGTTTATGTGCACCTGACCATGAAGTAAAGCACATGTTCACCAAAACTGAACTTGCAATTTTCAACCAATAATTCTTATCACAAATTTCATGAAATTGAGAATGAAGTTCTCAGAGATGTTTAAGATGTAAGGTTTCAACAAAAAGAGTGATTTCTAGCTGATTACCGCAAACAAGCAGTCCTGAGTAAGCAATATGTACAGATCTCTAGAGCCCATTCAATATCTGAACAAAACCTTTTATGTGAATTCTCCGACACCAAATCTCATTACAAATGTTTGGAGGTAAAATTCTCGTATATTCCATATATTTAGTCTCAAATAATTCAGATTATACGGACGCCTTTCAATATGGGATCTTGATGAATGAATCAGCAATCTTCATTGTTCTGATGTGATGAATCAGCAACCTGTGATTCCAGAAGGATGAATCATTATGTAAATGAGTCATTATGTATATGAGTCAGCATTAGGTGTTTAATATGTGGAGAATCATCCTGTACACTGATTCATGAGTTCAATGAGTCAGCGCTTAACCAGAGTAATTTCTTGCAGGATTACTGCTGAGTCAGCATTCATTGAGCCAAGTAATACGAGTCAGAAAACGTCACGATTCACACATTAGTTATTGCCACTCTTCCGGACAGTTTGTGCACCTTGTTATCATCTTTAGTCGATTTTCAGAACCTTTCTTCAGACCCACCATTGTGTCATATCATGAAATTTTCTAAAACTGTGTGATTAAATCAAACTGAATAAGTTTAACCTTTAATTAAACAATAACCTGACCTCTTAACACAGATAGAAGTTTAAAAAAACTCATGAGCAATTAAGCCACAAATGTGAAGAAAAAAAAATGAAATAGAGTTCAATGTTCCTCTTTGACAAGAGAAATCTTATCCATTATCTAATAGGTCGAATGAATACATCTCATTAGGAATTGTCTCAGGTCAGCGACATTCCAAAATTGGTTGCAGGTCTTACCACAACTGACATTCCACCCATACCTGGACCCTTTCCTATTCCACTTGCAATGCCAGGAACTTCAATATGGGATCTTGATACTGTAAAGCTCTAATATTTACTGCAATTTCATTCACAAATGACCCGCAAGATGTTTTTGCAACTAAAATTGAAGTTTAAATTGGATTTTTCACAAAATATAAACGCAAGATCAGAATTTTCAAATTACAAAATTAACCAACTTCACACACAATTGCAATTGCCACAATGCAGGCAGTTGATTGGTATAATGCAATGCACTATAAATACAGGCCTCATCTAATTTGATCCTGCCATTGTCTCTCTAAACAATGTGCTAATTATGGGTAATAACAAGAAAGCTTTAGTGTGTGCAGTCATGTGTGACAAGTCTCCAAAGCAGGAAACATACAACAAAGGCCATGTCCCACAGGGTGACAACAAAGGCCGTGTCCCACAGGGGTTCTATAAGGACAAAGGCGCTGGCGGGATTAGTTTGCACCCCCATCTAAAGTAACCTTATATGTCTAGAAGATCAAACAGTGCACTCCTAATTAACCCATGTCTGGTGATAAACAAATAAATATTTATTTCCTGACAGGAAGTTGTTTTAATCACCCTGAAATAAGTTCAATTAGTATGTTGAAATTATAACATCATTATGTAAGAGTCCATGGGGTTGTCCTTGACAAGCCACTTATAACAAGGACTGTCTGGCCAAAGGTCATAATATCTCGAGAAAAGTTTCTCAGGCTACTCAAGTACCCTTCTCAGAATTCTCAAATCAAATATCTGATGTAAAACCTTTAATTTATCTTCATAATCTTTACACAATTGTTTGCGTCATGGACAATTACTGTTTTTAGAAGTCTGCAAGACAATTTTTGGGGAAAATGTATCTTTTCAAACAAACATCCAATACCATGAAATATTCTGTACTAAAATTTATTTTGACATCAAAGGAGTTAGTGATAATTACTATCTTCATCTCTTCATAACAGCTAGGAAAGAAAATGAAATACAATATTTGGCATTTTTGGCATATCAGTATTGTTAATATCTACTCCAAAGACGTCATAGATTTCTCATGAAAAACACGAGAGATTTATCCATCTCCAGAGATTTATCTATCTCCAGCTGTTGAGATGGTACTCCAATCCTCTCTCCACATTACCTTATCTGCTGTGATCAAGTTTATAGTCTTCTGTTGGACATACTAATCTATTATCACTCAGTTTAATTATTAAGCCTTATGATTTATTTGTTGCAACTGAGCTTGGAGTCTCTTTTGAAGACCAACAAACGTCATCAGATCCAGAGAAAAGCTTTTTTAAGATCATTTAATCTCTCTGTTAACCAATACTGAAGCCTGTGTTGATGATCTAAATATGTGATATAATGGGTGTGGATCACATTTGCTGACCTACATATGAACTCTGATAGCGTATCAAGCCTCATTCCTGCATATCAGGTGTGCCAGAGTATGGAGCCTCTATTTCTGACCTACATGGAAGCTATAATTGAATGTGGAGTATTTATGTTGTGACCTACATATCAGTTATACTTGGAAATGTAGTCTCTTTACTCTGACCTACATAGAAGCTATGACTGACGTGGGAGTATTTTTGCTGTGACTTCCATATCAGTAGTCTCTTTACTCTGATCTACAAGGTCACAGGCCCTGGCACAGTTGGCTAGTACCAGCTTATTTGCACCAGTTCCTCTGTGGTGGTCCAAAGGTCGTGGGTTCGATCCCCGGCTGTGGCGAGGTTGAATTCATGATACAATTTCACACATGAGCTGAGGCCCGTGCCAAAAGGGTTAACCCGTTGTCCTTGTAAATCTGTGACCGGGTGGGATGTCATGTCAAGGACCTGCGACATGACAATTCAGTGAGGCAGCACTATATCTGCTACAACTAGGTCTCATCACGAAATGACTGAAATAATGTTGAAAGTGATGTAAAATCCCAAACAAACAAACAAACAAACAAACAAACAAACTGACCTATACATGAGCTATGACTGACTTTTTTGCTGTGACCTACATATCAGTAGCCTCGACTCTGATCTACATATATAAGCTGCAAACTACAAATAACCTCGGAGTTGGAAAGAGCCACTTTATTTGAAATAAATAAATTTGAGGAATTTACCAGTGACCGACATATCAGTTTGGCAAAAAGGAGCAGATGGTCTTGTAGCTCCAGTAAGGTATTAATCTGAGCATTGGTTTTTTATAACATCCTAATTTCTTTGAACTACTGATTTCCTAGGATAAATTTGGAACTGTTTGGTGCAGTGACCTTCTTATTAGGCACAAATGAATTTGGATCCAATACTAATGACCTACATAGCACCTTTGGGTGTGACAGGATCCTTATTTCTGGGACCTCCCGCTTTGGAACCTTTTGCTGTAGTGAACTACTAATCAACCATTAGATTGATATTTGTTATAAATCATAATTCATAAATGAAGAATCAAATTGTAAACGTATCAATTATGATTATTTCTAGAGTTTGTAAGGTTGAAATACAGACAGATCTTGATTACCATAACCCGTTATTGTTACTTTAGAAACTTCTCATAACTGTTTGTCAGCTGTTCTTTCATTGGTCAAAAAAATCACTCTTCAGCCCTATCATTGCTCCGGCTTCCCTGATTGGTCAGTGAACTGGATTTGTGCCTGCCAGCTGAAGTTAATCTTACTAAGAGGACAACTGAATTAGGAGCCATTGCCAGTGACCTACATATGAGCTGTGGTTGTGAAAGGATCCTTATATCTGGGACCTATAAACTGGTATAAAGCCTCGCCGCATGAATCTTCCACTCCCGATCCTTTACGTTGATATGTGCAGCATTCTTTTAAACATTTTGTTTATATCATCTATTTCTGTCAAGTGCCACTATCAATGATTAATATCAGAGAAGTTGTATAGTTCTTATAAGAGTGAAGTCATACAAATCATTAAATCAAATATTTAAATAATATATATATAATGGGTCAGGTCAAGAGTTACACTTTCACTACGTAATGGTCATAACTTTTTACCAGATCACACAACAATCTCATTTTTTATATGTACATGTAGGTCTTACTCTCTACTTTCATGGCAATATAAACATATATATTAAGAATTAATTCTTTATGTTGAAAAAGATAGATTAGTTCTCTGTAACTGAGTTACCAAAAATTAACACCTGTTATGGAGTGGAATATGCAAAGTCATATAACATGTGGTTCTTATTCCAAAATATGTAGATATTATTTTGCATATATGTAGTTTTCTGTTGGATTAAAAGAAAAACACATGGCGATAAGTATTCAGCTTGAGTTTGTGTTTTTACTCTAATTTTACATAAAATATAACACTTGTAAATATAACAGTATAAACTAGATACCTTGTGACATTGGTACTGTAATAATCTGTGGTGTCAAAAATAACAGTATACATGGCTAAGGCCAGATCCCTTTAAACTAAATACATTGCACTGGTTGATATCTAACCCAATGATGTAGGTCCTCTGTTCTGCAGGCTGTTCAGTGCACTTACATTCTGATCTCTGATATAATTCACAGACTTTGTTAAATATCAAAACCCCTGCCCCATTCCCATGCCTGGGGCATGAATGTATAACAACATAATCTACTGTGTGCCTTGTATAACATCACACATATTGTCATTTCTTCCCAGATTGTTACTGGCTTCCCTGTTCATTAAGTTTCCATGGAGGGGACACACTGTGCGAGCTGATGCTTGAATAGCTGCATTTTATAAAACACTCAATACCAGCAGTAGCTAAGTCAAAGGTGAGCTGCAGCACTGGTTCAAATGAAGGTCAATGGCAAGAATAGAGACTATAGTGCTGTGTAAGTGATCAGGCTCTGACTGCCCTACTTAGTCCATGTAACCAGGGACCAAGTATCAATCCCCCACAAGCCATCATGTCCCCTCATGAAACAACCAGTGACCAAGGATCAAAGGTTCATTTCCCCCCAAGACAAAAGGTGAAAGAATCATGTCCCCTGATGTTAAAACCAGTGACCAAGGATCAAAGGATCATTTAACCCCCCAAGCCAAATGATCAAAGAATCATGTCCCCTGATGTTACAACCAGCGACCAAGGATCAAAGGATCAATCCCCATCCCCCAATGTCCCAGATATTATGTAACCTTATAGAACTTGCAGGAGACAAACAAACACACAAAGGAAAATAGAGGAAAAAAGGTAACAAACACACACATGCACATGCTAACACACACAGACGCAGGACAGACAGAGTGATTTCTAAGAGGTACTGAAGTTATCCTCCAGTACCTCAATAACCCACATATTTCCAATGCTTACTGTGACTATACACAATCAGACATTATTTTGGCACAATTAGGTCATTTGATAGCCTTGCTTGACCTTGACTATTTTTGACCTTGAATCTGTTTGACCTAAATTCACCTCATTGGTTCCAGTCTTTGAATGCCACATCATTTTATTCACAAAGAAATAAGAATATAGAATGAGGCCAATGGTCATGAGGTTTATTGGCACTCTGTACATGACCAACTCACATTAAATCTGCAAAAATAATTTGGGCATGTACTTTATTACATTGCAAAAATTTGGCGCATTTTGTACTGAAAACTGTACACAACTCATATAACATCAACAGACAAAAGAACTAAGGACACATGCCTATTGTGTGTCCCTGCGGGCAAGCAAGAGGATCCTAAAAGGTGACTTGAGGCCATACCTGACAGAGTCCCAAGTCTGTATCAAGAGCATTGTTCAATCTCCAGGCCAGTGTTTCCCATGGAGAGCTGTCATGCTCAACATTAAAATCCTCTGCTATTGTTAGCTTCATGGCTTCACACCCTTGTCTAGTAGTTTGTATCAAACAAGGCGTCCTGTGTCTAAATCCTGTGTCTATTTCCTGTGTCTAAATCCTGTGTTTATCCTGAGCACATGGTGGGCTGTCCTTGCCACCAATTCAGTCTATAATGGCGAGTGTTATTCTCCTTCACCGCTGCATCCTGTATGGTGCATACCATCCACGCTGAGTACCGTGAGTTAGTATTAGTACAATGTCATGGATAGAGCACGTACTGCCTGCTGCCCACACTATTGATGATAACACCACGATAACACCACCACGCTGCTGCTGGACTGCAGTCTCTCTATATCAGACCAATGCTGGCCTAAGAATAGTGTCAAGCAGGCTCACTTTCTAGGTTATCACACTGGCAGGCTTGATACCATGTGGGCAATCCAGCATGCTTGCTTGCTTGCTGCTTGTTTGCGTTAGTGTTGCTCCAGTGCACCAGTTGTGTACCTCGCTTACCATGCACATAATGGAAGGCCCCCCTCCCTTCGCACTCACGCTCCTCCTAGTCTGTCGCCAGCAGTACTCTCCAGCACCACACTCCAGCACCACACTCCTTTGTCTGCTCTCCCAGCCCCACACACCTCCACTCCCATACTACCCACCCTACTAGGCTGGCCTTGATGACTAATAAGCCTCACTCAGCCCCAAGTCAATGGCAATTAGGTGGTTGCTATGGAAACCAGTAGTAAGTAGGTCACCCCTACGGTGCTAAAAGTAATCCCCCCATTACATCCACAAAAGAATGTTTGAATCATGGAGGGTCTATATCTCTATATATAGCTTTGTATTTGCTTACACAAGTTTCAACCTGTCAAATGCTTTGTGTCATTTAGGTATATTTAGCCCAGCCATGCAGCCCACCAAATCAGTTCAGATTCCCTGTTTCCAGCAGATTTATCAAATTCTTTATCTGAAAATGTTAAATTCAGCTGTACTAACCAAGATATTAAAATTAATTGATAGTACATGCTTAAAATCATTTCTAACAGAAAAAGCTCACATGCATGATTGGACATTGTGGTCCAGATTTCATAAAACGCCAAAACAGGGCAATGACGGCAGAGGTAGATTGAAGTACCGCTGTAATGCAGAGTAATTACAAGTACTGGTCTCAAACTTTCACAATGTATACGCATTGTAATTTTCTGTGCAAAACTCAGCTGTTTTTTTCTCCTGAGAAAAACTATATTATTACAAAACTATCCTTTCATTGTTTTTCCACTCTCAATACTGTCATGAATATCATTTTCACACTGCAAACTGGATGAAAATAATTTCAAAATGAGTTACAAAAGCATACCTAAGAGATTCAATAAATATTCTTAAAAAATACTTATTAATTACTAGCTGAGTGACAAATCCTGTTTTGCTTTTTTTCAGTAAGGTATACTATTTCCCACATATCCACAAACCTCTAATGAGATAGGCCTTGAACTGGGGAAAAATAGAAAGGATTAATGAAATTCAGAGGATATTACAATATTATAAGGCCCAAATTCAATTCTCACTGCTCAAGTGGACCATGCTGCCATCTTGTGTGTTCTGAGTCATATATCTATCACGCATTGGGGAACTTTGTAGATATGCAAGCTTGGTTCAATGCAGGAACAATGTTGCTTTACATGTCATTTAATTTCAAGCAGTTTATTAGACCTATAAAAGTCTAGATTCTATTCTTTTCATCAATATTCCAAAACTGATAAGTTTTATTCCTGTGTGTGCATTTGTTCTTCAGAGCATATAGAATGATAGTCACAAATCAGCTGTCATGTCTACAAACCAATCCCAGCATGCATCACACGTGACACAAGAGACACCTGGTGGATGACAAATGTTGAAACCTGAGAGGTGAGAATTATTCAGGCCCTTTGCAAATCACCATCATTGTTCCCACGCAACAGAACTTTTGGAAATCAGGACTTTTTCCCAACTTTTTATGCCCATTTCCAGACCTAACAATATTCTTAGAAGGGTGTCCAAACATATAATTCAATTGTTTTTTTGTTTGTTTGTTTTTTTTTGCAAACGTAGAAAGTATTTGTAAAATAATGACTATTGATTTTGGAAAGTGGAAGTGATGGGGAGAAGCGCTTACTTTTGGCGAGAAACGATTGCAGAGTTATCACAACTTATTCATTTGATAATCTACACAATAATATATTGTGCAATGATGGATCCCTGACACGTTTCAAAGTGTAAAATGGTCACCAAACTTGAATGGTAGCAGCACCGATGTCTTGAGAAAATTGCTGAATGATTCTATTCAGTTTTGCTTCATAATCTTTTTAATTTTCCCAGCTTTGTGCAAGATTTCCTGACTTTTTGGGTCAGGTACCCAACCTAATGCAATTCCCGACCTTCCGACTGTGTAACCCTGACAATCACTGTTGACTCATTTCAGAGAAGTTCTTGTTCCATTTTTTCCCCATCAATTCATGTATGTTTATTTCAATGGGAAAATGCAGTGGCCATTGGCCTTAAAGTTATTAAAATCTTCGCTTTTTTGGTATTTCTGGAAATGCCTGCAAATTGCTTCATAAATGATCATTTAAATCCTTTTCTAGACCAGACTTGAGCAGACAATAATTTCGGCCAATCAAATATATTGAAATCAACCCTAACTTTCATTGTTTCATTTGTTGATATATGTTATATCATTCAAAATGGCTGACTCCTTGATAACTCAATGATAACTTTTGTATTTGTTAAAAAAAAACATTGAAAAATGGACAAAAATCTGGCCTTATAGACAATAGAATTGGTTGCCTGAAAATGTAACATTTTAACTCCTGAGAGCTAAGAACTCCGACCAGTAGTTTCAGAAAAGTTCCAACTTGATGGACAGACAGAATGACAAAAAATTCTTCCCTTAACTGCAGAAGTTATATGTAGCTAAAAAAAGCAATCAACTTTTTGTTCCATAAAAATTATGTACTTGAATAAGTGATATGGTGAATGTTGGTGAATCCTAGGCCAAGTAGGTCAACCTGACAGGTAAAATGGCTGGTGGATTGTGCAGTCCCAATTCCTACAGCATACAAAATTCCATTCATCCAGCAAGCAAAGGTTTTGATTCATGATTTCCAATGGTCCTGAACAAAATGATGAGGTTAGAAATAATGGTCATTTTAAATCAGCCCAATACTCAAGCTATTGGGGAACCTTCACTGGTTGTTTGCACTCAAAACAACAGGTAAAATATCCCATAAAACATACCTGGTTTAATGACAGGTGCAATGAAAATCACCGGAAGTAATACTTTCAGGAATTAATTGTCTGAATAACTTGATGCTTCACTTCATCTTATTTAGCTGTTCTAAAACTCAACATGTTTAAGGCCAAAACAATGAATTATGTTTCTTAGAAAATCTTCATAAACTATAATAAAACTATAAAATATTTATGTAAAATTAAATTCAGGTCAAGTTTGATCATAAACTAATATCTCACTCATAATTTTAAATCTAAATCATTTATTAATAATGTTTTGCAACATTAAGCCTTAACAAACTTGGTAGAACTTAAGTCACATAACACACAACTCGACTGACTAAATTACTGACAGGTAAAATGACCTGGAAAATGAAAAAAAAAATCAAAGGTAAAAAATGGCTGTAATTTTGACCTCCTGACTTGATTTGTTAGTCAAAATATTTTTTTAGCATGAAGACATTTTTTCACATTTATAAAACACATAGTTGATTCTTTGCTTTGATGATATAATGTTTTCTTCTGAAAGAATCTAATGAGGACAATACTCTCACAAAAAAAATGTTGTAGAATAAACTTGTAATCCACAACCACCTCGAATAAATTGTGATGTAACTAGGCAATTTGTGATAAACATTATTATATGGTCCAAATAAATATGTACATCTGGGATAATTTTGTTTGGTAAGATAGGATTTATAACATTGTGTGTCTAAAGTTCAAGATATAACAGCATCTGACCTACATGGTTGGTGCATAGTACTGCAGATGTTATTGTTCCAGATATGTCAAATGTGTGCGATGTCATTACCTGACTGCCTGCCAAGTCACAAAGGGGCCCTGTATGTTGGTTGCTTGCCGCCTGTAAAGTTGCCGCCATCCTTGCTATGCCAGACCACTACAAGCTGCGAGCCAATGGCCCACTCACACCAACAACAGCTTATGGTAACTGCTGACACATCACTCAAACTGGATCCAACCAGTCTAACCCACACTAAACCGGATTTTTCCTGGTTCCAAAGGGATTACAATGTGTCATATGACTCATTCCCTTTTGTACCACCATGACCAAGGAGACATCTGATTGGCTGATAATTATAGATGCAAGCATTGGGAACAGGAATCTGTCTTGGTATTGGCTACCTTGCTTTTAATGAGTAGAATAAAATAATTAAAATGTGATATATCAGTGACATGCCACAACCATGACAACTTCCTGAATGACTCACAGTGAAGTAACATATGACTATCTTGACTATTTACGCTGATAATGACATCATCCCAATGCATAGGTAAACAGGTTATGACTCATCTGGAACACTGAGGAAAAAACACTTTGTTCCAGATCATACCAATCAATAATCAGTACATCTAAATAGTACATGCTCCATTATGTTACCGATTGATAATTTATGTTCGCATATTCTTATGGTTTTGGTGATATTAACAGCAATCTAACTGTTGAGATAAAGATATGTGGTGTGACTGGTTTTGTCCAGTATTTACATGGGTGCTGTTGACATAGTAGTGCAAGACATACAATCACTAACTAGAACATTCCAGCGAGTACATGTTGTCTATGTACCAGATCAACATCACGGGGTCCCTCGCAGTGATATCAAGTAGACCATAATAGAAATATGGATCAGATACGCACTATAAGCTGACTTGGCCCTTATGTGCAACAGCTGCGCAAATACCAGTCAGATTAAATCTCATGCCAATCTCATTGGCTCGAGGCAAGGTACTGGCAGCTTTGTATGATACTGCTGCTTCCAGTAAATATAGACCCACAAAAATAGAACAAGCACTCTTGAATATTAGTGCAGTTCCTAATGACAAAAATGTGATACTGGCAGTAAACTTCCCTAAGAAATCTCATTGGTAGCTATATATAGCAGAACCAGTCGGATACAATGTATTTCAATAACCAGTCTTTATCAGAACTCTTGAGAGTAACATCCTATCAAATATACAAGCAGCACTAAAATCCAGTTCTCATCAATAACATCAAAAATCATTAAAATAGGCCTTGTCTCTTTTCACAGTGAATATTATCTCAAACATTGAAGTGCAATAATTTCACAATGCTTCAATGTGGTTGCGTTAAAGACGTTCAATAATAAAGGGGAAAATGAGGTTAAATTAATAAGGTGCCAAGTCCAGAAAATCTACTCTTGCAGAGGATTCATGCGACGTACTATCTGCTCTGGGTGTAGACTATGGTTAATGTCAATCAATATTATTCTGCACCTTCAGTTGATCAAATGTTTTTTTTTCATCCACACAGCAAAAGTGGCACACACTTCATATGATCTGGGTGAGAAAATCAAATTCACACCACAATGTTTGCTATCCTTTCCACTTGTTCCAAAGTAGAGGCAGAAACTGGCACAAAAATAATTTGTATAGATTCAAGAACTGGTATAAAAATAGCAATGCAGCCTGGATACTGACACACAGCTTTTGTATTGGACACAATCATAACATGATGTGCAACAAATTGTTCTCTATTAATTTCTCTAGGCACTTAATAACATATTCTGTTAGAGTAAGAGGCCGTCAATCAAATAGTTTTATAACTAGAACAATAATAACCTTGATAACTGAAGCTACATCTAAATGAATATATTATACAGGATATATAATTCACTGATATAATATAATCCATAACATTTGACCCACATAACTGCTGCTTAAAATAGAAACCAAGCATGGATACATGCGTCTCTTCTCATTGGCTACAAGGAAATCAGTTCTATCAAATAAAAACTCAGGAACAAATTTGTTTCAGAAAAGAGTCGAAAGATATGAAGGTGATATTTGTTGACTAAGGATGATGAAAATGTATCCAAAAAACTTATTTGCAAAAAGAAAAGAAAAGAAAAATCAGTTGAGAAATGAGGATGTGAGTTGGAGCAGACAGCACCTCTAATATGGATCAAGCTGTTTACAGACACCATAAAAAATAGATACACCAACCTCACTGCCTGTTGCCATGCCAACAAAGCAGACCCACCTCAGAAACGAGGAAAAATTCCTCACAAAAATTCTTATTTTCAATCTCAAAGATTACATCTTGACTGTCAAATATAAGCAAAGTAAATTGAGCTTCTAATTGATTCATTGGTAACAACTCCTACAATTCTCACGATATCTGCTCTCCTATATCTGCTGCATTTTCACAGTGCTACGATCGTTTTTGATCCAATTCTTTGCACACGGCACATCCGGAACAGTGGCGACAGTTTGTTTGGGGAATTGTCGCCTCTGCCCTTCAGCTTTACATCGTTGTTTTTCTCAGTTTTGCCCTCATAATGGTGACATTATTTAAGCAGATTGCAATATACTTATATAAAGATTGCATAACAAACATGCAATAACGCTGACATTGGCGTGTCAATGTACGATGTCAATCTGAAATTTCCCTCCCATCTTGAAGAAAGGCGGGCGGAAGTTTATGATACAACTTTTTTCCCGTCATGCACTGCTCTCACGAGCCAATCCCGTCAAATATCCACTGACCAGCTAAAACTTCGGGAATGCAGATAGGGAAAATTGTGATGAAGACTGGAAAAACAGGTGTTTACATCATATTTTATTACATATTTGATATTTCACATTCAGAAAATGGAAAATGTTGTTTTATGACCCTTTTGGCAGCATATGCCATTTTTGACTGACTTTGAAGCACCTTTAAACTGGCTGCCTAATAAATATCCCTGGGGCTAATGGGACTTGAACCTACCACCTCTTTTCATGATATTCAGGGTACAAACAGGGATAGATCTTAGGTAGAATGTTATTTATAGAACCACAACTTGGATACAAATTTCTCCTTCTGATTGGTCTATGAAAATGTAGGTCAAACCACCTGAAGCCAAGTACTGCAGATTCACTTTTGAAGAGCATCCCTTGTGATCCATGATGTCCCACTATTACACATAGCAATAATGAATATGGTATTAAAATATATAATGATGTGGCGAGGTAGTCACATACTACTTCTGTCACAATTGACACGAAACATGGAAAACTTTTTCCTCACCTTAACCTACAATAACCATAAAGCTCTACAGTAGGTTGGTTCTTGTACATGCCAAGTCAGACTATTTTGGTATATTGTGTCACTATCATCTGAACTCATCAACTGCAGAGCTCACTTTGCAGTCACAAACAATGACACCAACTGGCCATGTAATTACATGTGCAAAATATCTGACTTATTGGCTGCTAAAAGGAAGCATGAACTGGGTGTGGTCCCCTAAAACTCTCACTCCTGGTGTATACTTGCAGAGCCAGGTATAAACCAAGGATCTGCTACTGCTTAAATTGACCCAATAATAAATTTTAAAATTTGCCTTAAAACATTGACAGATAAGACTATATAAATTTATTTTTGACATGTTTGCACCTTGTGGACATTGTTCCATTCAGTGGTACTCACATACATATAAAAAACAAAGCATTTATCACAGGTAAATGATATTACCATACATATCACTGTGATGTCTCTAATGAGAACAGACACAGTTGAAAGGTGGGGCTTAAAATAATATAACAAGGTTTCTAACACTGTCCTCAGGATGCTTGTTTTCTTTGTTCACAAGGACTGCTGAGGGCTATTGACATAATAATCCAGGTCAAACTTGCACTTTTCAATTGGCCTTAAAATAAATCTGTGTCAGCAAACCCTGCCAATCAGTGTGTCGTCAATAAATATTTGAGCACTCATTTTCATGGAGTGAACATATATCTTCACTCAAATTTTACTGATAATTTGATTTACATCTATTATCAGTACTTTGTTAATAATTCCTGTCATATCTATTGAGTTTTTTTTTAAATTAACTGTTATGAAATTAGAAACCTTTATGTATTTGAGACCTTTATGTATTTGACCATTACTGACAACATTTCAGCAAATTAATGGAATTATTGAGAGACTCAATGCCCAGCTCTTTCTAAAGAGTTCTGGACATCTTGCAGAACTACCAAGAGGACCTTCTTTGACCCCGAACGGATGGGAAGGACAGCAACATCCATCACTTGCAATGGACTGAAGGGATGTTGACGTCCCCATTGTTCTAGATTAATGATGTCATTTTGTAACATTCTCTTGGGGCACAATTTGTTACAATGTAATCACAATGACATCAGACAACTTGGATAATGACCTTTTGACCCTAGTGCTTTGTTGTGCATATTGAATCACCATGGTTACATGTTTTATAAATATAGTATGCAGAAACACTGGTCAAGAAAAAAATGGTTAGTCCTGCTTGAATCAATGAAATTTAGACAGGCTAGTGCATTAGAGGTTAAAGGGTAGTTTACTGCACTAATCATCAAATAAGATCAATTTGATTCAAACATTTATTTAGGCACATATAAACATGTAGCTCAGCAGGGTGTGATAACATATGCTCACATTGCTGTGCCATTATCACTGCCAAATGCTATTCTATTCTAATCTCATGCCAGGAGTAAATCTTCTTGTGAAGTTTTGCTCTGAGAAAATGAAGTTGTTTGTGTCTCTCAGCTTTCGTATGAGAACAGCAAGACATGGAGAATAGCAACACATCCTAGCAAGGTGAAGGTTGTTCCTTTCCTGGAGCATCTCAATAAAAATGGCTTGTAGGGCTTGTTCATAATAGCATCAGTCATCTCTACAGTGAATATGTCCAAGGATAGAAATTGTTTGTTTATTTACTCTCTGACTGTAATTATTCTCTTGTTGTTAGTTTTGATATTGTGAAGAACTCATCACATGCAATGTCTCTTTTTCATG
Organism: Amphiduros pacificus; assembly: GCA_949316495.1. Taxonomy (NCBI): domain Eukaryota; kingdom Metazoa; phylum Annelida; class Polychaeta; order Phyllodocida; family Hesionidae; genus Amphiduros; species Amphiduros pacificus. The sequence goes on along the minus strand of OX439009.1, from coordinate 32,728,051 downwards.
TCGGAGAAATGATTGAATTGATGAACTAACTTGAAGATAACATGTGAGAAAACACGCAATGAAAAAGTGAATCCTGACAATTCTATGAATTCCCTGGCATCAAAGTACCAGCTTTATGTAGTGTAGTCACTGATGGTACTAACCCAAATTCTAATAATTTTGGGCTCTGCACAAAGGATCTCAGCTATAATTAGTCCAATAAAATTTTAAAATCTTGCTTTTAGTTTCTCTTTCTGACAGAAATTGGCCTCAATAGAAAGATTAGAATAGAAAAGATTAAAATGGATTAAATTAGAATATATCTGATTAAAATAGATTAGAATAGAACACAAAATATTATTTCAGATTAGAATAGATTGGATAAGAATAGTTTAGAAGAATAGATCAGAACAGAATAGATTAGACCAGAAAAGATCATAAAATAATAAAGTACAATAGAATATGAGAGTAGCATGAATTAGAATAGATTAGGTTAAAATAAATGAGGTGAGAATAGATCAGATTACAATGGATAAGAATTGGTTAGAAGAGATTAGATTAAATCAGGATGAATATAAAAGATTTGATGATAGATTAGAATAGAAATGATTGGAATATACTAGACCAGATTAGAATGAATCGAAAGGATTGAAATATATGAGAATATATTCAAATAAAATAGAACAGATTAGAATATATACTAAAATAGATTTTCATTGTTTAGTCATTAACAGCAGATCTTGAGAAATAACAATTATCAAACTTCGAGTAAGGTGGTTTTAACAAATGCCAACCTTGAGCATATATATTATTTCAATACTTCAATATTTAAGACAATCAAATAATCACGATAACTTGTTTGGTCTTGACATTTTGATGGGAAATGTGTTTCAGGTAACGTTTCACAAACAAGTCACCTTGCTCCCTTATCTTGATCCGCAATTTGGCCTCGCCCTCTCTTTATGGATACTGATGATCTATCAGCATCAATCTCCAGGCTCCTCTAATGAGAAGGCAACCACAGCCAGCAATCATTCCAACTCACAAGCTCTCACTGCCTCACTCTAAATATTTCTATCATCTCATAGTTTATTTTATTTCTTACAGCAAATTTTTAATGATTAGATTATTGAACACTTTTTGCCTGAGAATGTTTTCACTAAAGATGCCCATAGATCTAATGGAGAACTGCCTCTGTGCTGATTGTATCTATCTTTCCCATCAGTGTGCACAATCTCAAACCAAATTACATATTATTATCTACATGTTATCCTGATATTCACACTTATAAATTGTGACTTGTGACACACTGTCCACCAGAGGCACACGCAAACTATTACCTCTGGCCAACCCAGATTAGTATTCATCCGGTCCTACTTTTACTGGCCATGTGCTCAAGAACTGTCAGTGTGTTGTAAATGTGATTGATGTATTAACATCTCTTAATATCAAATATGAAGTTGGCTTGAGATGTATTTGAGTTCATTTCTTAACATTTGAACATTTTTTGTTGGTTAGATTATTCAGAATTATAAAAGATTAAAAGAATTCAAATTATAAACAAAGCAGCCATCTTTGTTGTGTTTCCGCCTTAGCACTACCCCAGGAAATGGCTCCTCCGGTTGAGAAAGTAGTTCCAAGTTTTATTTCTCTTAATAGTTGTTTCTGTATGCACAAACTTTTGTATCAAGGGTGAAATATATCATGATTTACCAATCTGAGTACAGTTCAAGAAAAAAAATAAGTAATACGGACAGTTACATGAAAATTGGTGGATGTGGTGAGCCAGCACAAAAAGGCACCTTGTACAGAGGTGATAGGTTCACCACGTCGCCCTCTGGTGGAGTTTGGACTTGTGATAGACAGTTTACAAAGTTTCCAGGAAGTAAAAATTATCAATATAGAAGAGTTTGAGCCAATCATAAATTTGATCATGCACGAGATTGGCCAAATGTCACATGTGACCATATTTTGTCACACATAAAGTGTGTTTGAAAAGGGACACACATGCTAACCATGTGAATCCAAGTTCTGAATATGCGAAGCCAAATGCTAACCATGTGAAGTCAAGTTTTGACTGTGTGAAGTCAAGTTTTGACTGTGTGAAGTCAAGTTTTGACTGTGTGAAGTCAAGTTTTGACTGTGTGAAGTCAAGTTTTGACTGTGAAGTCAAGTTTTGACTGTGTGAAGTCAAGTTTTGACCATATGAAGTCAAGTTTTGACTGTGTGAATCCAAGTTCTGACTATGTGAAACCGAATGCTGACGATGTGTGCCCAAACAGCCCATTAGCTCTAGACTGGGTTCCATCGCAATCCTCCAAACCATAATTTGGGTTGGAGACTAGACCAGCTCAGCTCCCAATTGATTTTAGTGATATGTTAAGTAGATGACCTGCCTGATTCGTATCGGCGACGCACATTTTCCAAATTCAATAAAATTCTCTCTTTCTTATGTCTGAAGGTGCCAAAAATATTTCACAGAAATTTCTGAATATTTTGCAATATCTCCACAGGCAAGATTCCTCAAAAATGAGAGCTAAGTTCACTGTGATCATGGTTTGGAAGGCATCTTTTATCTGAAATTGTTTCTCATCAGTAGTGCTGTTAGCCTTTAAATCTTTTCACTAACTCAACTCTCATTGCCCCATATATTCAACAAAACTCAAAATTTGAAATTTGAGTCATAAACACAAGCCACACCACCTAACTTGGTGATAGAAATTACATTTTTTTTTCATAATCATAAATAAATTTAAAACATTCTGATCAATAATTTCAGAGGAGATGAAAGTTGATGGACAGACAGAATGACAGAAAATTGCACAAGAATTGCACATCAATTCTGACCTCCATCAGATGAGCTTCCAAAAGTTGGCTGCTCCCATCATAAATGGCCTGGTTATGACTTAATCCGGTTTTCAGAATGGATATATGGCAAGATGATGCCGAGAAAGACAACGTAGAACACGGAGGTCCATACATACCATAAAAATTGTCTCCCTTTTATAACAGATATTTTATTGCTTGTGCTGTTGTCTCTTGATTGAATATATTCTTGGTACAGACCAGCTCCCTATACTGTTATTTTAGATTGTATCATGTTACGGACCAGTACTTTATGCAGCACCTGGTAAGGGACAGTGAATCGTAAAGCATGGCAAGCAAGTGACCAAAATTCTTAAGGGGGAACTTTCACTTTTCTCATGACTTTTTGTTGTATGGAGGAGAATTATATTGCACATTGATCTGTGGGGTCTGTAAGTTTAACTTCCCAATATAAAAATGTATAAAAATTGCAGATTATTGCAGCTTGAGTTCCACATGTCTTAAATTCCTCACAATGACATCATTCTGAGTTGACTGCAATGAGTATGTAATTTATAGAATTATTTTTTTTTATCAGAAATTACCTTTTTAATGTTAAGATCAGTCAAAGCAAAGTTAAATTATTATGCTATAAATTAAGATGGCAGCAAACCCCAGCCTGGGATAAAAAAACATCAATTTGAGAGATAAATTGTGATTTAAATTTGCAGCACAAACAAGATATTAGCTTATACTTGGCCGGTACACATCACAAAATTAAACATTTGTAAACAATTAAGTTTACAGTATAATATATTTATAAATTAAAACCTAAACAATTTTCCTTCTAGTATGCTTTCACTGTTATTACTATTGTGGAGAAGCAAGGTATGTATATTTACTCTTTCATGGTGCAGCTTGTTAGTCCCTCTGTGATGATCCACAAGTCATGGGTTTGATTACTAATTGCTATGACTGCATTCATCTTACAGTTTTTCATATGACCTGAGGCCCCTGCCTGAAGGGTTAACCCAATGCACCTGTGACTGGATGGATTGTCATGTCAATGACCCGTGACATGACAATTCAGTGAAGTAGCTCTATGTTTGCTACAAGTTGGTCTTGTCATGAAATAACTTAAATGTTAAAAGTGGCATAAAACCTCGAACAGACAAAATTCCAAGGTGCTACCAAACCTTAACTTTCCAGATTTGTTCACAAATTCTTACATTTTAACCAACATAATCAAAATCCTACCAACACGACCAAAGCAAACTAGTAAGCAGACCATTTCATTATTTTCAAGAGTTTCGCAACAATGAGCTGACTCAAGGCCACAGCCTATTTAGTCTTTTTTTTTAGACAATGACAATGATTTGCGGGACAGTAAAACTTGGACCAAGGGTTGCTATTTATAGGCACGGTTGCCTTGTGTCCCATCATCCTACATAACATTCAGATTAGACTTCCTCCTGGGTTCAGATAGGTAAACATGCTGTCCAACCAAGCTGCATGGCTGGCTTTTCCTCCACGTTTATGCTCATTTTGCCTTCAGGGCTGGATGATTGAGGTGTTAACAGGCTGAAAGTCGATGGATTGTCACTGTATTTTCACCCCATATCATAAGTTTAGTGGTCATCTTCAGGCTATTTTGCATATTTGCAGTAAGATTTAAAAAGGGTGAAATGCGAATTGCAGTGTGTAACCGGACATTTCGGAAAAATATTGAAAAATCTCAGATTTTTCAGATTTTGTCAAATATTTGAAATTACTGAATAACATTGATCTTCATTTTTTGGGTTTCCGATTGTATTAATTTGAAAATCCTCCATGCAAGCATGAATTTGTTTTAAATCTCCGATTGTTATCAAATGTAAGTTCATTGAAGGTCATCATGTGATTTTTCTGAACATTTCAAAGCCATCCACAACATAAAATGCTTTATGATAATTTTAATTTACCCAAGGGAAGTACCATTGTCATAAATCAGTATGTATGCAGATGGTATTAAATAGTCTATTCTTTCCCCAATCAGTCCACAGTCTGGTTTTTATGAGTAGTCAAGTCCTGCGGCTGATCCTGACTGCACCTTTTCACTTTCAACGCCAGGGACTGATATGAAAGAGAACTCTTATTATTGGAGGGTAACATTTTATAGGACCTCTCCTCTACTTTGTGGTTTGGACCTGCTGCAACTGGGCTATTACTGGATGGGAATTTCTCTGGTCAGGGCCGATAATAAAAACAACTGGTCATGATTTATGAATGTGACATCATAGACGCAAACCCTTGCAATTATAAAACGTCATATATTTGGACTACTATTGCAGCATATTACATATATGGGTTTTATTTAATTCATTACTCATGTATGCTACCTTAGGTTAATGTAATATAATAATAATAATAATAATAATAATAACAATAATAATAATAATAATAATAATAATAATAATAATAATAATCATTTGTATAGTGCTATTTAAGGCAATGTACTTAAGATGAAGTTTTTTAATATTTAAATCATTTAGTTTAGACTTGATCTTTTAAAGAATTGTTCCATGTCTTTTTCTCTGCAATTAATTCTACTTTTTACATTTCTGTCAACTTAGCCATAAATTTGTTAACATTTAATCAGCTAAAATCATGTGTGACTCTATTTCAGAGTATAGTTGGTTACATATAGAATATAACCAGATGTCACTACAAGATGGGCATGCTGGTAACCTTGTCTAAATTTAGACTGGCCTCTACATGTATATAGGTCAAGCATTTTGGTCCATATACCTCTGTGAAAAACAGGATCATTTTAAGGATCATAAACTCACGGTGATCGCCTATAGGCTTTTCCTGTTTACAGAGTATCCTTAGGCATTTTCAAATAATTTTCAGTTTGAAACTGGTCTTGTTTGGATATTTAGTTTTTGCATTCATAAATTCAAAAAGATTGTTTGAAAATTTTCTGTTTAAACCTCGAAGATTCATGAGTTTAAAATAGATTTTAGTAGGTTAAAAAATCTGATTTCTTTTTCAATCTGAGAAATACAAAACATTTCATTGCCAATTTCTGCTACACCTCTATACTGACCTCTATATAAAATAGGAAAAATTTTACTGGTAGTTTTGGAAAAGATATATTTTTAAGATATAATATTTGTAATGTTATTCAAAATGGCAGCTTCTTTGACAACTGAGTGACAGCTATTAGATTTTTGACAAAATGGACAAAAATTAAAGCCTAAAGAAAAATAGAAAGAATTGGTCCCCTGAAAATAGAACATCTTTCCTACTAATTTCTAAGAAATCTGACCATTAGCTTCAGGAGATCAAAATTGACAGACGGAATAACAGAAAATTTGTCCCACCATCACTGCAGAAGTATTTGACATATTTTCCCCTTCTATGCACAAAACATGTCTTTTTAAATTTCTCTGGATATTTCTTCCCACCACAATCTAAGTTCTGGAGCTACAAACACAGATAAAGTGAGGTAAACATCCTGTTCCTTGGAGCTAAAGGGTCAAGTATTTATTGATTGGCTTAATTGGCAGCTCAGTTCAGCACACCTTGTGCTTTGGCATGGCATATGTGTTTACTCATATATATCTGATGTTTCTGAATGAGAGGTGAACAGGAATCAGTTCATCTATGTTGAAATTTAATGTAAACATGTGTATTGACCTCATCTTAGACTCATCTTAGACATTCATCTTTTACTTGCCCAATGGGGCCAGTAGCAAACGCCAATCATAAATTCAGTTTCCGATGTGTCAAATATGTGCAAATACGACGCACTACCACAGACAGAGTGATTTTAAGAGGGTACTTCAATAATATGATTTCAGGTGCACAACTGCATGGGTTGAGAAGGGTTAGTAACAATGCTGCATTACCCTGCATGGCGAATAGTCACATACTACCTCAACCAATATACATGGCTTTATGCCAATACTGACCACGCAATGCTGCATTACCCTGCATGGCGAGTAGTCACATACTACCTCAACCAATATGCATTGCTTTATGCCAATACTGACCACACAATACAGCATTACCCTGCATGGCGAATAGTCACATACTACCTTAACCAATATACATTGCTTTATGCCAATACTGACCACACAATGCTGCATTACCCTGCATGGCGAATAGTCACATACTACCTCAACCAATATACATTGCTTTATGCCAATACTGACCATGCAATGCTGCATTACCCTGCATGGCGAATAGTCACATACTACCTCAACCAATATGCATTGCTTTATGCCAATAATGACCACACAATGCTGCATTACCCTGCATGGCGAGTAGTCACATACTACCTCAACCAATATGCATTGCTTTATGCCAATACTGACCACGCAATGCTGCATTACCCTGCATGGCGAATAGTCACATACTACCTCAACCAATATACATGGCTTTATGCCAATAATGACCACACCATGCTGCATTACCCTGCATGGCGAGTAGTCACATACTACCTCAACCAATATACATTGCTTTATGCCAATACTGACCACACAATGCTGCATTACCCTGCATGGCAATAGTCACATACTACCTCAACCAATATACATTGCTTTATGCCAATACTGACCACACATCATTATGCAGTTACCACACAGTGGTGCATTTGGTTGACTCTTGCACTTGCTCATGCACAGCTGTACACATGTGCATATTTACATGTATGCCAAAATAGCTATGCCAAAATAGTCATGCCAAAATAGCTATGCCAAAATAGTCAAGCATAAAGTAGTCATGGGATGGGCCATTAAGCTTTCTATCCTTCCAACCAGGTATTTCCAATGATTTGTTTTCTTAAAATCATTTGTAAAATCATTAGCTTCAGCTGCTGCTGCCTTAGAGTGAACATATTGTCAGTGTGAAACTCTGGGTGTTTAGCCAAATGTGAGATGCACCATTAAAACTGCACCAGTCAATGGAAAGAGACAATGTTTAATACACTGCCCCCATGTTGCAATTATTTCATAGCAATGTCTCCCGCACTCATTTTACCCATAAAATGGCAATGTAGTTTATGACATGCTTGAGGTAGATCTCTGCAGAGCAGCCACTGTGGAGACCTACTCACTCCCAGAGAAATGTTCATCTCAATATTAAGGAGTCATGATACTGAAAAAAGTAATGCAATACAAAGGGGTCTGCCGATTAGTTTGTAGTCTTGTGGGTTATTAATTAAAGTTTGTTGCATTACTGCATTTCTCCAGCAGAACTAGAAGATAAATCTTGAAAAATATCTATCCAGCTGTTAACTTTGTCCCACCGTTTATCCAATTAATGTGAGCAAATGAGGGCAGTCATGACTGATCTCCTATGATCCCTGGCCTCATGCACAACTGGGCTCTATTTATGTCCTATTTATGTGTCCAAGCTGGCCAGTATACATTCTATGCTGGTATGGGGTTGAATTTAAACTTATAACTAAGATCAAGTTGATTTGAATATAGACCAACATTAAGAATGTGTATCAAGAGGGAAATTTCATTGAACAAGGAAACAAATAATTCAGGTTACCAATGTCAAATACGAATGGCAAGTAACAAGGAAATGAAAGTCAATTCTATCAAGAACTAATAAAGATCAATAAATATGTTTGTTGTTTCACATGACTTTCAACATTATTTCAGTTATATCATGATGAGACCCAATTGTAGCAGATATAGTGCTGCCTTATTGAATTGTCATATCGCAGGTTCTTGACATGACAACCTCCCTACACACAGATTTACAAGTAGAAAGGGTTAACCCTTCAGGCACGGGCCTCACATGAGAAATTGTATCGTGAATGCAATCTTGGCATTTAACTCATGATGAGGTAAAACATCTCAGGGAAAAGTCAAAGCTTGTGAACTAAACCTCGTGGACTAAAAACAAGGCAACTGACAGGCCCCAAATTCTTCCACCAGTTGCTTGTTTAAATGGTAGGATATATTGAAAGCACAAAGTTATTGGCCACATTTTGAAAGAAAATGTCACTGACCTAGTGACTGACCTTTGAACAATGGAAATTTCCATCACATGATCAGCTGCTGGTGGCCTGACCTAATCACTGACCTACTTTATCATGAGTGCTAAACAGCCATTGACTGAGCAATGATTCCACATCATAAGCTTCTTTGTGTTACAAAATGAAAACACCATTCTTATCACTCATAAAGCATCTCCTGACATATGATTGGCTGCTGCTGTTCTATGTGATCACTGGCATGAAAATGATATAATTCTATTAAAATGAAGTGTTTGGTTTAGAATTTCTCAAACAATTTACAGTTGGCACCATCAGTCTATGCTTCCAGGTTGTCTTTTAAAAAATCAGTACCGTCATATGATCAGCAGCCTGTCAAATTGACCTGGTGATCAGTTTTTGAACAATGGAATTTTCTATCACATGACCAAGCTACTTGACCTACTTTATCAGGAGTGAAAAATATAGATAGTGACCAAGCAAGGATCCCACATCAAAAGCTGGAAGTAGGTCATTTGCCGGTTATGAAAGATAGTACCATTATACAGCAGAACTTTGCAGGGAAACCTTCACCTGATATTGGGGTGGGCCATGCTGGTGTGGTTACTATTTTGGGTCTGTATCTGAAATAGAGAAGATATAGTAATATGTCAAAGTTTCTGTAACAATTTGAACCATGTGACCTTGAAAAACAAGTCAAGGACACAACTGAGATTAGCCTCCATGGGATGCATTTGTGGTTAAATGTGGAGCCTGTATTTGAAATAGCTGAGGAGATACAGTACTCTGCATTACTACCTCTGCAGTCATTGCCCTGCTTTTGATCTCATTCAAAGTTTGGAAATCCCAGAGTCATGAATACTTGCCTTGCTCACCAATATCATCAAATCTGAATTGATCAAAATTAGGTCACAAACTGTAACCAGGTGTCTGGCACATATACTGACCAATCAGTACAACTGCCAGTACAAAACAAATCTATTTATAAATATTCTTTCACCAATGATTTGACAGCCAGATATTTCTGAATACTGATGACTGGTGCTCAATTCTGTGCGCACCTTTGTAGCTTTGGTGGCAGGGATTGATATGATAGAGAAGTCGTGCTATGGAGGGTAGAGATACAGCAAAATGTCAAAGTTTATTTTGACAGACACAAGCACATATATGTATATATACATACACATACAACCACATGGACAGAGCCTGATATCCCCAACACTCAGGCTGTAGGAGCTAACAAAGAGGCACAACAAAGGCTGAACATACATTTTGATGCATTCTACAATTTCCATATGGAAAAAATAATCCTCTCAAAGATTAGATTTTATGCTGCCAATGGAACCCAAAGCCCTACTCTTTCCACATAATTAAAGGCCATTATTTAGCCTTTATGTTTCTGTTTGTGTAAAGAGCTGGTGTTAAAACAAAAATTCATATTAAATTGTACACAGAATGCATAAATCTTGAGATGTCTACCACCCTGAGCATGGTGCACAAGACAACTGTTTATTGGACTAAGAGCAATGACAAACAAACTCAAGAACCAGAAAATATTTTGATCAATATCCTGTACTTGCATGGAAGGACAGATGATCCAATACCAAATGATCTTTGTCCAATTAGAAGATCAGTAAATATTTATAGACAGGGTGGCTGGATTAGGAAACTGAAATCAAACAAGTTTGTTATTGGAATTACATTCTTGTTCAAACTTGAGAATGTCTTCTCAGACATCTCCCAACCATGAAATAAAGGAGTCCATTGTATCACTCCAAATTAGACACTCAATCAAACATTTCAATATTTGTTCTTGGTTTGGGGTTTAATGTCACTGTAAACACTTCAGTTTATGACAAGACCAATTTGTGGAAAATATAGTGCTGCTTCACTGAATTATGACAATCCACCCAGTCACAGATTTACAAGTACAATGGGTTAACCTTTAGCTCATATGATTAATTGTAATGTGCATGCAATCTTGGCATGCCTGCATGTAAATGTTAGTCTGGTTATTAAATTCACCCGGCAAGCATAATATGTTTATAGGCATGAGCATGAAGAGATGCTTCTTACCTGGTTGAGAGCGTCTATGGATAAGTTGAGTTCAGGCAGCAAAGCCATTGTGGCAAGCACCCCTCAGCTGCCCCCACCTGCACAAAAATTACCCCTTTAGTTGGTGCTCAACTTCCAAAATAAATTTTGAATTTAAGGGGATTTTGGGTGTTGGTGGTGAGTGTCCTCTAGTGGCAGTTTTTTTGGGGGAAATACTTTCTTTTAAAACCAAAATGGAACCTTTTAAAAAAAGTACAGGAAAACTGTTCAACTGTCAAACGAGTATCCTTTTCAATAAAACTTTCTAGTCATGAAATAACACTTTCTGTAAAAAAAAAACTATTGATTTATAATTTGAAAATCACAATGGAAACAATGGAAATTTCTTTGCAATATTGAAAGCTATGTATCTTCTGAACTCATAAAAAGTGGCGTAGTAATTTGTCACTGCTCCAAGATTTCTTTTATCATGTCAAACTGTTAAAGGAAAAGTTCTGCAGATTTTGGGACCATAATGAAGAGGATTTCCAAAAAACTTTGTAAAGTGATCTTCACAATATTCACTGTGATCCTCGTGAAACGGATTTCCTATTTTTCAAAAAATAATACGAGAAAAATAGAGGTAAAGTACACACTTAAAAAATATTATTTTTTTCACCTGTCACCTTCACATATCTGATTACCAAACTTCCTGTTTATTTCCAAATTATTTAAATGAAAATAAAGTCTGTTTCACTTGAATCACAGTGAATTTTCTTCCCAACAAGGCAACTGCCTGTTGCTTTTCAAAATGAAAAATACAGATACTCCTTTTGTGGAAGACAAAGCTGCCAAGCTGATGCTGGCCAACCAACTGACCTACTTTTGAAGAATGGAAATTTCCATCATATGATCAGCAGCCTGTCTAACTGCCCCAACTTTCGGACTTTCGGACTATGGAAATTTCCATCACCTGATCAGCTGCTGGTGATGGCCTGGCCAAGCTACTGACCTACTTTTTCAAGAGTGCTCCAAATAGCCAGTGACTCAGCAAGTATTCTATATGATTAGCTGCTGCTGGTTATGTACATTAGTACCACTATGCAGCAGTTGCTTGGCAACTTTCACTTCAGAATTTGCTTGCCAACCTTCACCTATTGTCATACTCATGTAGGTGTACATGGGATGTAGGCGTGGTAAAACATTTTGAGCCTCTACCTTTATTAGCTGAAAAGACATAGCAAAATGTCTAAGTTTTTATTGAGAGACACACTCACGTGTACACGGACGGAGCCCGATACCATAGCTCCCGCATAACCCAGGTGGCGAGAGCTAATGAAATGAAACAACACAGCTAAAAACAAGCCTACTCTGGTTGTCTAATCTCCAGAACTAATTTGCTTATCTTCTTCATTTCTCATCAAAACTATTGTCAAAAAACATGAAGACAAAAATATTATTTAGAAAAAAATACAATTGTAATCATACCTTATAATCCAAATATTGTAGTGTTTTTAAAAGTATTGATTAATGTCATTAATGCTTTGATTTTAACAGGGATGTATTTTAACACTGTAAATGTACCAATTCCCATAAAGTACAGTATTTTGGTTACTCGTCGCTAGTGGGCACTCTTTTATCTCTAATTCTTTTTGCACTGATCCTTTCCTTATATGCATGTTATCGTAATACTTCAATTACAATTCAACCGCATATGCTCAACCTCATAGTACTTTTACAGCTGAGATCATATATCAGATCTGTTTGTTTTAGGAGAAACAAGGTACAGTCCACTCAGTTATCAGTTATGATGATAGGGTTATGATGATAGAGGCTCATCTGCACACAAGAATATTCAGCGGATACTAAAGATGCATGAGCTGAGTTGCCATATAATATTTCAGTCACATCGTGACAAGACCAACTTGTTTCACGAAACTGTCCTCTTGCAGGTCCTTGACATGAAAATGACACTACATTGGTTAATCCTTCATGTATGGGCCTCAACTCATATGATATTCAATAAAAATTTCAATTATAATATATGCTGATGATACTACCCTTTCTTTGGCCATAGAATCTCACTTGAAAAGTATTTGGAATTCTCAATGTGTTCAAGGTACAGATATAAGTAATTTTTATGTGAAGATTATGCTACTGTTGTTCACCATTTTCTGAACACAGCACATCTTTGTCAAAAAGGATGACATAAATGTAGATGACAAAATATGGACAGATGATACAAGACTTTCTTTGGAAATAGAATCTCCTTGACAAGGTAGATAGAGGAAATAAAAGACATTAATAACTTATGACATTAATAATTTATGCCATTCTTTTCATTTTTTTCAATTTGTTATGAGTAAAATTCCGCTTAAAATTGAGAGGGGGTGTAATATTATTGTATGTACATGTTCAAACCTGTATTACTGAAGTATGTATTGCTATTGATCTGGGTTGCTTTCCAGGCATGTGTTGAAACCTGTGCCCTTTTTCCTCTTTTCAGGTTTTTAGTCATTACTGGTTTATTCACCCGATTTGGCTGTGGTTCCATTATCTTAATCTCCATCTCATTCATAAAACTAGACTTGTTAAATTTGTTTGTCATCTGTTAGTCATTTCTGTTGTTATGCATACTGTATCAATGGTACGTAATAATGAATACATGATACCAAAGTCCAATTTGAAAATGTATGGCAACCAGGTTTTTGTGGCATATGCTCCAAAAATCTGGAATGCCCTGCCCCTTCATGTGAAAGTTACAAATCACTGGACATATTCAAGAAGTTAGAGACATATCTTCCAAGAATATTAACAAAGAGCCCCATGAGCAGACCCCATGATTTAGCACTGTATAAATGATAATTATTGACTGTGTTAATTTACAGATGATAATATATGAAGATGATGTTACACTTTCTGAAGGTAAAATACTCTCAAGGATAGCAAGGCTACATGACTACATATTGTTGTGCAGATGATAATATTTGGAATTTCCCTGTGAATAAGAATGCCTCTAGCAAGAGTATATGACATGTTCATGTGCAAAAAATACATATATGCAGATGATGCTACCTTTTCTATGGGCAAATAATCTCTAGCAAGGCAGTCTTCCCGATAACCGCTGGTACTAACCGTTATTTTTTTTTGCCAAGGTCCAGCATATTTTCCGCCGTAATTGGACCTTGTGTCTGACATGTATTTCTGTGAAAATTCTAATTTTCCTCTAAACTTATGCATCAATAAATATAGCGGTCATTTTAAAAGTGAAACGTAAATAAGAAGTAACAGGGACCCATCATTGCGCAATTTACTAATATTTCAATGCGAACAAATACACTGTAGTGGCGATCTGATCGTTTTTGTGGTAAAAATATGAGCTTCTCCTGGTCATTTCCACTTCCTATAATGGTGACCTTATGTCGCTAATGTGCGTAATTTACACTTATAAAATGACGGCGGACAACTCAGACACATGGCAGAATATTTCTATGATTGTAGACAAACAGTTTAATTATATCGCCGTTGTGAAAACTTGTACCTGCACAATATGAGCGTACTATATAAATTTACTTTTCATGCAAATATATTCATCTTGCAAAATGCTTTAGGTCTGGCAAAAAGGTCAACTTTGCCAGACCAAATGTGACATTGAAATGTCTGTGGAAGGTTGATTTTATTTTATTATTATTTTTTTTTACATCACTTTCAGTTATTTCATGATGAGACCTACTTGTAGCAGATATAGTGCTGCCTCACTGAATTGTCATGTTGCAGGTCCTTGACATGACAACCCACCCGGTCACAGATTTACAAGGACAACGGGTTAACCCTCAGCTCATATGGGAAATTGTATCGTGAGTTCAATCCCGGCACGGCCGGGGTTGGAACCCACAATCCGTGGAAGGCCAAGCGACTATCAGGAAGACTGGCAAGGGTACATGAGTAAATATTAAAGTGTAGATAATGTATATGCAGATGATGCTACCTTTTCTATAGTCAAAAAATCTCTCTCAAAGATACACAACTACATGTTTATGTGCAGATGATAATATATGCAGATGATGCTACCTTTTCAATGGGCAAAGAATCTCTAGCAAAGTTACACGATTACATGCTTATGTGCAGATGATAATATATGCAGATGATGCTACCCTTTCTATGGGCAAAGAATCTCTAGCAAAGTTACACGACTACATGCTTATGTGCAGATGATAATATATGCAGATGATGCTACCCTTCCTATGGGCAAAGAATCTCAGCAAAGTTACATGACTACATGTTTATGTGCAGGTGATGCTACCCTTTCTTTGAACAGAGAATCTCTCAAGCAAAGGTATATAACTACATGTTCATATGTAGATAATATATATGCTGATGATGCAAAGAATCTCTAGCAAAGTTACACGACTACATGTTTATGTGCGGATGATGCTACCCTTTCATCAAAGAATCTCTCAAGCAAAGGTATATAACTACATGTTCATATGTAGATAATATATATGCTGATGATGCAAAGAATCTCTAGCAAAGTTACACGATTACATGTTTATGCGTGGATGATGCTACCCTTTCATCAAAGAATCTCTCAAGCAAAGGTATATAACTACATGTTCATATATCGATAATATATGCAGATGATGCTCACTTCATTCTGGCAGAGACACAGGTTCAGAGACTGACAAACTAGCTCTAATTTGCAGTTTATTGTGCAATCCACACAATATGAGTTTGTTTGTTTGTTTGTTTGTTTGGGGTTTTACATCACTTTCAACATTATTTCAGTCATTTCGTGATGAGACCTACTTGTAACAGATATAGTGCTGCCTCACTGAATTGTCATGTTGCAAGTCCTTGGCATGAGAAGTTGAATGGTGTAATAAACACTGGCAAATGATTGATAAACTACATCACAGCTTTGTTGTCGCCTGCAGCTCTGTTGTCGTCGCCTGTAATAATGTGGGACACAGAATTACTTTGTATACGAAAAACAATATATGAGACAATGTTAGTTTTTGTTTTGGGTTTTACATCACTTTCAACATTATCTCAGTCATTTTGTTATGAGACCTACTTGAAGCAGATATAGTGCTGCCTCACTGAATTGTCATGTCGCAGGTCCTTGACATGACAACCCACCCGGTCACAGATTTACAAGGACAACAGGCTAACCCTTTAGGCACGGGCCTCAGCTCATGTGTGAAATTGAATCATGAATTCAATCTCGGCACAGCCGGGGATCGAACCCACGACCTTTGGATCACCACAGAGGAACTGGCGCTAATAAACTGGCGCTCTAACCAACTGCGCCACGGCCCGTGGCCTAGTATTGACAAATTCACGGACGGCGAGACAAGATGGCGGGACGTATTCAAAACATTGTGAGTCACAGAAGTTTATGCTCATTTTAACAAGAATTGCTTGATAACAATATTACATTTCAACCGGACAAATTCATTCCAATTATAATCGATTTGATATTTTTGCTACCGATTGCTTGGTTCGCGACCTAAACTGACTGATAATCGATTATAATCGATCATCGGCCCACCACTAGGTACTGGCCCGCAAACCACTGCCAGCCAGTTTCCCTATATGTCTGAGGTTAGCCCAGGTAGCAAAACCCGTAGTTAACAATATGGCTTTTTGATGAAAAAAAAAGCCTGATAAGAATTTATGAGTTTTAATGAAGGTTTTAACGTTAGGGGGAACAGGGATACTTCATACAGAGGATCACAGCTGCATGAAATGTGTTGTTGATTGTTGCCTAGTTACCAAAAGGTATGACGTCACTATTTCATTGATGAATAGCCACAGCACCATTATGACGTCATTACTCCTTGAACTACATGAAATAGTGCACCTTTGTAACATACCAAAGTAAGCTAAATAGGTAACATACTTCTGCCCAAAGGGGATCAATGTTGATATATACACATATAAACTTCATTTAGTGGTCTTTTATGACAAATCCATTAGCCAGTAGCTGCTGCATTCGACCTCATCACTGCCCAGTGATACAAAATTAGAAGTAAACAAAATATCATATTTCTCCAAATTTCCCACGCTTTTTATGACAAAATTAAGAAGTTTTGCAAGTTTAATTACCAAAATTTAAGAACAGGTGTACTCCAAATATTATTCTATTTAGTTTAAATAGATGGAATTTTGATTAATGGTCTATATTTTGAGATACCTAACTTTCTTCAAACTCAAGTCAAAAATTACCAAATTGTGTCAAAAATTTGCATTTATTTGAATAATTTTATTTACAAAAACACAAATTACTTGAGTTATAAGACATCTTTTAAAATTCTGTCTATTTAAACTAAATAACATCATTCTAGCTTTAGATTAATGCCTTAGTTCTACAGATTGATAGTGTAGTTGTTCACAAAAATGTTTTTCAAGTTAGCTCTATCTTTTCTAAAATTGTTACCAAACAAACCATCTTTTTCTGATTTTTACTGTAACTTTAAATGTAAAATGATTAAGAATGATAAAATTTTTAAAACAAATTAAAAATCAAATCAAAAGAAAAATCTATCCCTAATCATTTGACACCTTAAAGGTTGAAATGTTTTTTGTAGTTATTTTTATACAAAGCAATCGTCTTGCACCATGTAATTTTTTGGGTTTCAAATGACTTTTTTTGGCGGGAAAAAAGAACTTTAGAAGACACTGTTCCCCCTAACGTTAATAAGACTGTGACACATTCAGGTGTCAAGAAGGCCCAAATTTTAGGATAAAATCAGCAATCAATAGACAAATAAAATCGCACCTCAAAACTCACTAAATACCAGAATGACATGAAAACAGAAATTTCGAAAAAGGTTTCACAGCGACACAATGATTTCTTTTTCCAGTTTCCAGCTTTGTGTTTAAATTTAGGACTTTTTTCAGTCGGGTACCTGACCCAATGCAAATTCCAGCCATTTCCAAACCTTCCTGCACAGCAACCCTGTTTAGGCTTTAATGTTTTTCATTGTCAGCGAATCTGAGAGACTGGCAAGCTCACTGACACCATTGCTTCAATCGCCGACCATGAATTTCGTCACTTTACAGTGACCGGCCTGATAAGCCGGTGAAACTCAGACTCGGCCGATGAAACTCAGACATTTTTAACTCAATCAAATATCGAGCAAAGCTCTGCTCTAGTAATTGAAATTGAGCTGAATATTATGTCTCACACGTTATCTTGTATTCGCACTGCCTTTCAAAATTTTAAAACTGTTTATTTGTTTTCACGGCACAAGTGAAGTTGTCACTGTGAAATTACGCCACAAGTGATCATGTGACCAAACATCATCGTTTGACTCAATATAAAACTCGAACAAACTGCAGGTTTGCTGGATGCATGACCCAAAGCCAATTTCATGATAGGATGAGTTTTTCCTTTCTCTGCAGTACGATATTGGCTCGATTTTGAATTGCGTCACTTTCCTGTATGGTGTTACTATGACGTTGTGATGAGGTTGGCAACTATACCCTATCATCCCAAAAGTCACAAGAAAGCATGGCATCTAGCAAACTGATAAATATTGAAAATTGTTAAATATGATGAATTAAATTGCAGGTTTCATGTTGCTCATGGTAATTATTCATGATTGATCTGAAATATTAACTATTAGCTTAACTTATACATAAGTCCAGTGAACAATGAATTTGCCATTGGCATTGTGACGCCATAGCAACAGATCTAAGCTATTCACGTCACTGAATGAAATCTTCATCTGACCCACTTTCTAAAACAGCGCATAATTCTCAGGATAAGACCGACTCTTATGATGAAAATTGACACTGGTGCTTTCCGGGGGTTGTTTACACCAAAATATGCCAACAATGGGCCATTATTTCATTCTAAGAATTTACGCGCTTTAAATTTGGCATGAATGAATGACAAAGAGACTGCCGCTGCCACCTCGTTGCATCTCGAGGAACTTCTCCATTTTCATGGCCCGTGCATCGAAGCCGAAATACACCACAACATAATACATAATAACCACCATACTTCACATACCTTTTTGTTTTGACTCTGTCTACTCGCTATTCCATTCCATTTATTTCAAACCTCGCTGTATGAGTCCAGTGCAGAGTTGTTCACTCCTGCTTGGGTGAATGAGTTCAGTCAAAATGGCGGATGAACGTTAGGCCAAGACGTCATTTACTCTGTACATCCGGGCACCTGCTCAAGTTCGGTCAAAATGGCGGACCTTAGGGTATGTGGATAAAGAAAGGATCGCACCTCTTTTGTTCCACGGTGTAACATATAGATTCGCGGTAAACATAAACTGATCAAAATAGAGAAGGTTATATTGTCAGTCATATATATATAAATATATATATATATATATATTAGCAAAAAACAACCAAAAATGCGTCACATAAGCCCCCTTGACTCTTGATGACGTCATAACAATGCTGAAATCTCATTGGTTCTTTAACGCCAGTCCCTTTGGTGCTATGGCAACGTTCATTCCATATTATGAAAATTGTTGTTCAATCAACGACAGAAGAAATCCTATCTTAGAATAGCTTCAATTTACAAGTGTATCATTATAGCATCATTTCAGTTATTCATCACTCAAGTAATTTCACTGTGAAAGTTTGTCATTGAGATCACACGTTTGTTTGACGTTCGTTTGAGATCATACTTTGACCTTTTTGAGTAGCATATCAATGAAGCAACATTTACATGTAGACCTATAAGTAATAAGTTTATGGCAATTATTTAGATTTGTAGATTAGGCAACCATATCTCTAAATTTCATTATTTGTAACAAATCTGAAGGTAGCCTAAAAATAACATATTTATAAGATGCAATTATATTTGGGGAGATCAAGCATGGGTTTGATTTTGATTTATTTTATAGGCTGATTATATGCATGTACATGAATAAAATAACTTGAATGGAATAGAATAAAATGTTGTTTTGTTATTTATATAGTTTGAATCATAACCTAACTATCTTTTCTTGTCTTAGCCAACAGACTGGGAAGTTGTGGCTTAAAATGCACTTGTAGACCTATATTTCAGTCCTAAAACAAGAAAAAGTGGTGATCCACATGTAACACGGATGGGAAAAAAAATATAACAAACCAAAATTCACAACAAACAGAACAAAAATTAAAATAAACGAAACAAAAATAACAACAAACAAAACAAAATTAAAATAAACAAAACAAAAATTACAACACAAAACAAAAAAAAAACACAAAATGAAATAATTATTGCAAACTGATGGGGCAGTTGAAATTATCTTTATTTTTCTTTTGAAAACATTTAATTTGGTATATGAACGATTTTTTTAGCACTACTGTATGCAAAGATGTGTTTTTTCAGGTTTGATTGCGTAAGTTGCTATATTATCGCTCAGGCGCTAACCGCAAATCATCGATCAGACTTTTGCATGTTATTTCTGTTCTAATTGTCCGATTTACACCAAAATTGAATTAAACTTACTGACAATTCCTTGTTCTAGCGATTGGGAAGCATTTTCAAGCAATTTAAAAAGATAATTTTATGAAACGATGGGCGAACACGATGACATAGTTTTGAATGTTCTGCTTTGTTTACATCACGCACTTCTTTTCTTTTGTATTCATACACCGAATACTAGACTGGTCCCCTACCGAATGTAAAGAAATTAGGGCGGCACCAGTCTAATTTACGCATGCACACGACGAACACTCCACAGTGGCGTCAGTTGCTTTAACAATAATGACCACAGAAAAAACCGAATTACAACCCACAGGATATGACTACGCATTTCCCATGATCATACCGATCACAGAATAACACGGATAGTTCCTAATTCTTGCACTCGCACTTTCACTGGTATTGACTCTTCTGTGCGGGAGGCTGAAAAAGGGGGCGCCTCGGTCGAGAGGTAAACATCCGACCTGGGCTGTCAGATGTCAACAACATGGCGTTTCAATCAATGACAGTACCAGTTCTCAAATCCTATTTAACTGCAAGGGGTATCCCCATTACTGGCTACACAAAGCAGCACCTGATTAGGTTAGCAACAGAAGCAGAGCGTTTTTATGACCCCTTGGAGCCTGATGATGAAGTGAAAGGAGATACTATACAAGTGGATGGCGTAACTGTGACAGAGTCACATTCCAGTACACTGATATGGACACCTAATCTAACCCACATGCCTGTTGTGAAAACTGGTGCAGTGTTCAGCTTTTTGATTGAAAGATGTGAGTGGACCAGCACAAGGATTGCAAACTTTGACAAAGATGATGGCTACAGACTTTTCAGTGAGAGTCACATTGAGAGTGTACGTCTAGCTTTTATGCCAAACAGTCAGATGGTGTATGTCAAGGGACAGTGCAAGCCTGAACAGAGACAGTCAGCTGACCCATACAGAGTTTGGCTTCTCACCACTCCAGATGGCAAAGTCAAACTGGCAGGATGTGATTGTGTTGGAGGGTGAGTATGTCACCCATTTTGAATGACACTTGGCATGTCCTTATTGCATGATAGTGGTAATTTGACAATATTAGTATAAAAATACAATATCATTCAATATTGTGTACAAAAATGACAATGTTATTTGTCATGTAGCATATTACCATATGTGCCTTAATTAGCACACAGGGTTCTCCCCAAATTACTGTGTAAGTGTGTCCTGAATCAAATGTGAATGTGTGTTTTAATGTCTTTTCAGATCAGCAGGATCATGCAAGCATGTGGTTTGCCTCCTGTTCTCCATCCAGGACTATCATGAACGCCATCGTGACCGTGGGACCCAGGCATGCACAGACCGGCAACAGGTGTGGGACAAGCCCAGAAAGGAGTCACATCCAGTCAAAGCTCAAGATATTGATTATCGGCATGATCAGTCTGTACCTCCCCCCATCCAGCCATGTCCACCTGACTATTTCCCAATTCAACCTATTTCCAATGCAGATATTTTACATTTGAGGCAGAAAATGAAAATTGTTTGTGAAAATAGTAAACCTGATGCACTTTTCCTTTCAATGCTACCCGACCAAAAAGAAAAAGAAAACAATCTCACCATAATAGAAATGGCTAGAAAGTACATCACCAGGAGTCACAATGAATCTTTTATGGCATTTGTATCAGAAAACACAACTGAAAATGACAGGAAATATTTGAGCATGCTGGATCAAAACAGTAATGACTATTTGGATCACAAGTTTGGAAGAATTACTGCCAGCTTCATGAGCAGGGTCCTGTCATTCAATTTGAGTGCAGCCACACTGAATCATGGTCTTGTTAGTGACATCTTGAAAGCACCAATGAGATCATCATTTATGCCAGCTTCCCTCGATCATGGTGTAAAATATGAACCAGTAGCTCGAGCCCAATACATTTCTGAGCAGAAGTTTTGTCACACCAAATTGAAAGTAGATGAATGTGGGTTATTTCTGTCTGAAGAAAATGCATGTCTGGGAGCATCCCCTGATGGTATAGTTACATGCTCATGTCACCAGAGGAGACCACTTGAAATCAAATGCTCATTCAAACACTGCAACATATCACCTGAGCAAATTCCCCATGTGGATGGCAAATATCATGTGTTCATCAACAATGGTAAGCTGGATCTGAAGAGGAAATCTCCATGGTATTTCCAGGCGCAGTTTCAAATGGGCATTCTTGGTGCCAGATCATGTGACTTTGTTCTGCATACACTCCAGGGCATTTGTATCATGGAGATTGCCTTTGACTTTCAAGTATTCGAAGAGCTGTTCAACAAAGCAGAACTCATCTACACAGATTTTGTAACCCCAAAACTGCTTGCTTCCATTCAAAGCACAAATCAGTGAACAGTTAGCCATGAGGCAGAGAAAGTCACTCAATGACCTTTCATATAAGCAACTGTGTTGTTGTTAGCACCCCTTTGAAAGAGGAAATGTGAATTTTGAAAGATTGCAAAATCAAAATCACTCCATTAACTGTATACCGTATTCATCCTAATTACTATGGGGCACTTAGCTAATTGGTATTCAATATCACGTTATGAATCTCCTTGTTCTCCTGAGCAAGCTGGTTTTTAAAGTTTGTTTCTATCATTTTTTTGTTCCCAAGATATAAGCATTTGAAGATTTCTAGCAAAATACCATGTATTTTGAAGTGAAAAGTTTAAGTTGCGATATCTCTGGAACTAAAAATGATAGAAACAAACTTTAAAAACTGGCATATTCAGTAAATTGTCCTCTACAATATTAGGGGTAGCTAATAAGGGAGGGGGCACTAATTAAGAGGAATACGGTAACAAAATTTAATGTTAATTGGGCTGCTAATTTCTGGAAATGTTCATATTGTATTGATCATATTGATCATGTTGATTACAGAAGATGAAAAACACAAAATACCACTCTGAAAACTTTTATTGTGATAATTCTGGTACATTTAAAGTTAAGTTTCAGAAGTATTAGTTATTGTACAAATCAGCAATGCTTGAGTATATTGCTTTGAGATCTGTGTATATATTTAATACATTTACATTTTCTTTGACAAATATATCTCAGGGATCATTATTTACATGTTCAATTATGTGATAGTGTATAATCATTTTTGTGAATTTTTATGGTTGTTTCAATTTCTAGTCATTACACATATTTTAATGTATGCATTACTCTTACAATTATGGCACAAACCATCAGTGTTGTTACTCATGTTGTTGCTCTTTTAAAATTAGACATGTTTGAAAATGTTCTTTTTACAAATAAAATGTTATTGTTAACTTGCATATTTCCAGTTTTCTACTTCAATAACATATTTACTGCCACACTTATCTGTAGCAATTACTGTTATCAACACTATCCTACCAGTCACACTTCAGGGATGTCATGGGGCTGTCTCAATTTCATGCTAATTGCATGCTAATTTCGGACACTTGGATAAACTCATAAAGGGTTGGGGTTTTCCTTCACCCCAGTTGTAGCCACTTTCCACCTGAACATATCACATGACATTTTTTTAAAGATTTTTGAACAACATAATTTTCATATAGATTGATTATAATGATCACTCAAATCAAGTCAATATTTTTTAAGCAGAATCTATGAGTGCATTGTCATTATTACAGTCAATAACAATAACACAACAGTCATAGGTTGGAACAAGGTAATAGTATGTTTATATTAGTGAAATTCAGTCATCACAGGATTTCCCACTATGGTAAGACAGTAACATGATAGGAGGTCATTTACTTGCCACCCACAAATGGCACTTTTTATGCTATCCAGATGTGAGGCCAAGACATAAAAGTGTTTCACAAGCCATAATAGAGGTTTCATGTTCATTGTGTTTTTTTGCACTTTGTTGTATTTTAATTTGGCAGAAACTTTACAACCAGTCTTTGTATGCATCATAATAAAGAAATATACTAAAAATATTCATAACAACTGCACCAGTCACTATCTTGCATAAATATGCAATAGTACAGTATGTGAATGTGTTGCTGTCATGATGTTTGTGCGCTGAACATGTTTAATCTAAGTCTGATAATGGCTTTGCACTGACCTGGGGGATAATGTGAAACCTAATCCACCACAAGCTGCCATCTCAGATAATCAGTGTACTGTCTATTTCACTGACTGGACTGCTCGATCTGGACTACCCACTTCACACAATTTCTCAGAATTTGTGATCATCCCAATAACCTGATTGCATGGAAGGATATTACACAAACAAAATACATAGTAAGAAAATAGCTGTTTCTGCCACTCATACAACATACAATTTTCTGAGTTTCACTTTCACATATTCATTGTGGCTGACTATGCCCATAGTTTCTATTGTTCTCTTTACCTGACTACTAATGCAGCCAGCAGAGGGCTCCACCAGGTGATTAGAACAGCTTTCCCATGAGGTTGCAGAGAGCAGCCACCACCCTCAGCATCTGGCTGGCAGTAGCTTTGCTCACTGCAGGAAGGCGGTTATACAGGATCTTCCAGGCCTTGATCCTTCTGATGGCCCTCTCCACATGGATCCTCAAGTTGGCGATTCTCCGTGTTGTCCGGATCTCATTGGCATTGAGACGCCTTGCCTTGGAGTAGCGGCCCGGCTTTCTTGTGAATGGAGGAATGACCAGGCTGCAACCTCTCATGAGTAGAAGGTCGTGGATTTTGAATCCACGATCGGCCATCACTTCATCCCCTTCCTCAAGCAGCTCCAAGAAACCTGATATCTGTGTGAGATATTTGTCACTAATGTTCCCAGAGTACATGTCACTCACAAAAATATTTGGGCCATTGGGTGCAATGCCAATGAGGGCTTTCAGAGTGTTGGTGGATTTATATTGACTATATGTCATATGCTGGGCAGTGGGATTTCTGAATCTCTGTATGGGGAACTCTGCAGCATCGATGACAGTTCTTGTCCTTGGGTACCATCTTCGGAACTGTTGTGGCATAGTCTGTCGGATTGTTTTCCTGTCTGGCCAGAACAGCAACACAGGCACCATGACCTGGTCCAGGTAATTCAGCCAGGTTAAGATGATGGAGCTGACTGATGACTCGCTGATATCAAACCAGTCCCCAAGGGTCTTGTCAGAGTAGTCCCGCCTCATTTTCATCATGGTGAGACAGAATTCATAAAACGGATCCAATTTACGGGATGGTCCGCGGCGTTTTTTATCCTTCTTGCCTGGTGTCTGGGTCTTCTTTGGCCCTTTCCAGTATGCCAGGTATGGAACACCGAAATCAAATACTTCATACGTAGCTGAAAAGAAAAAAAATCAGAAAATCATTAAAATTTAATACTTCATTCTGTAATCATAACATGCTTGTTAATTGGAAATTTGACTAACTAATCAGGATACTTATTTTTGTCTAGACTAGTGTTTATGTAAACATGATAAAAATATTTTTTTTTTGTGCAACATGACTTCATATTAGTTTAAGGTAATCCACTCTATATCATCTCACTGTTGCATTTTCATATAAACTTAAAAGAAAACATATACGTTTAAACCAAAGTGCTAAAATTTGCAATTTAGGCTTTATTTTCAAAAGATAAATAAAGTTGGATAGGAAAGCAAAATTTATATCTTTTCCATACCTTCTAATATCTTTCTACTGGGAAAACCGGTATAATGTTGCACACTGTTGTCATCCCTCAGTACTTTGTCCATAAAGTACTGGCCAGGCTTGTTGGGCACCTTAGACCTCAGCTCAGCTATATCTTCCATGGATTCTTCGGTCATGACCTGTGCGTCACATTTTTCTGCGGGAGGATCCAACACCGTGGGGATGCAGTAGTCGTGGAAGAGCTTTGGAGGAGGGGTACATACAGGATCATCTTCAACTTCCAGCTGAAGCTCTCTCATAGCTGAAAAAAAAATAGAACATTACCAACAGTACGGGTTGCAGAGCACTTTGCGCTCAAAATATTGACCTTATGAACAATATATCAATGACAAAGCCAAATAAAACATTCAAATTTGTTCCATTTCATCTTGGGTTCAAACTGCATAAGTCGGCCATTTCTTACGTCTGCCATGTCCTGTTGGTGAAGAGGGAGCACCGGTTAATTATCTGGCCTTTTTGAGGCCAAAATCTTAAGCAGGTGAAGCACTTTGCGCTCGTTTTTTTGCCTCTAAATGCTCCTGAATCAAAATTTTGTTGATGATTTAAAACTGTTCTCAAATTACAAGGATATATTTGGGAAGTTACATGGCAAATTTCAGAAGAAATTATTCCGCCTGTCATAGTTAAAATATACGTCCATCCTTGGAACTTATTTGCCAAGATTTGTGCAATGACAGAGTTAATAACTTTGGGAAAAAAATGATGATCCCTTGTTCTTCGACACGCAATGGATCTTGGGATTGTTTTGCAACAATGGCTGCCCTCAATATGTAAACAAATCAAATATGTTAAATCATGGAAATACAACTTCACCAACAGGATGTGCAAGGCCCTGAGCGCAAAGTACTAGCGAGCGCAAAGTACTTGGCAGCCCGTACAAACATACTGAATATTATTGAGAACCAACTACCATGTTTACATGAAAAGGAGGCAAGTCCATGAAGACCAATTGCACCCAGTCCAAGATTTAGACAGTGCCACAATCAAATCTTACAACAGGGTCTGACTGTAGGGTACTAGCTGAATGGGTATGGAAAGGGGTTGTGGCAACCCCACAATATCAGAGAATAACAAAATTTACTTTTGTCACATCTAAAATTATTTTTACCATTATGAACACTGTCATGATTCACTGTAACTTCTAATGTTGATGTATTTCTTTACTTACCACCTACAAGGCTTTCCTCTGATGTGTGGTCAACTGTCACTTGACCTCCAACCTGAATCATTTCCTCAGCAATGATCAATACTGATGGATCTTGAGGTTCTGGGGGAGGGGCTGGAGTGACCTGACGGGCTGTGTGGAGCTTCTGTACAGCATTGGTGTTTCTGGCAGTACTGGGAGCACCCCAGTTATTCCATGGGAACAGTGTGGGGTCACCAATTGGGTACCCATCAGGGGTAAAGTTACTGAAATGTCTACTGCAAATCCTAGAATACTTGTCAATTTTGAATGAGTCCACAATGTTTTCTTTGCTTCCAACCTTTCCCTTTCTCCTGCACAGTTGTATCCATCTTCTGGTTTTGGCCTGGTCATGTTTAGGAAAAGTGAAGAATTTCACTCCCTCCATCCAGCCATACCTTCCATACTTCTGTGTAGATGCTGCACACCCACTGACAGCACAGATGTAAACCATTCCGACCCCTCTAGTACCATATAAACAGAAACATGTGGAACAAACTGTCAACCGGGAAGCAAAACGGAATTCGACCTCTCGACTTTTCGGTCCGCACTAATGACCCGCGTAAATTTGATTGGCTGATAAAAACGTCAGTGCGGTAATACCGGAAAGGGATCAAAACTGCGAGTGCAAGAATTTTGACAATGATTGCCTGTCGGCAATCATTGTCAAAAAAGGAACCATCCGTGTTACAAAAAAACAAAAACAAAAAACAAATAAAAAACAAAACAAAACAAAAACAAAAAAATGAAAGGGACACATATCTGGATTCAGAGATTTTTATTATGTATAACATTGAACTTTTGGTGGCTTCCTTAAGCTGGTAGGGGTGAACTTTATGTTGAACTTGATAGTAAAAAATAGACAATGGGAATTTATTTTTTTTACATCACCATAAATTTAGGACATAGGCGTTAGAACAGGTAGGGGTCCAAATTCATGTGTAGTGGGTGTCAGTGTGATGTTTTGCACCATTTTACATACTTAAATTTAAATTTCTCAAAAATGTTTGATAACTAGTTAATGAAATATTTATTTATTGAAAAAAACCTACAAGAAGTAAAATTATGTCAAATAATAGTACAAATTGACTATATTTCCCATAAAAATGGTGCCTATATATACATTTGAATAGCATTTCCAAGGGGTAATTTTGCTAAAATTCACTGTAGTTTATGGTAATTTTTCAAATAATGAAATTATAATGATGAAAAGTGTCCCATATTATGCTGGAAATATAACTCTGATAGCATGCAAAGGAAAAGGAATTTTAATAGTTGGTTTGGTAGGTTTTCTGCCTTTTGGATTTGAAAGATATACATAATTTTCCCGATTTTCACATTGATTTCAATGGAAATCCATAAAAATCATATTTTTGTAAAAGGCAGAAAATATTACAATAGCATTTGTATCAATAATGGCTTAAAAAGTGGGCTATACATCCCCCTAACATATCCACATGGGACACCTTTCAAATTGATGGCCAATTTTTCGCAAAGTGAAAATTTCAATTTTTCTCCATTGAAATCAATGGAAAATCCCCATGACCTTGGGCTGAAAATTCAACGGCCTATAAAATCTGTTCTATTATAGCTACAGACTTGATCTTGGGCTTGTTAGTTTTGTTTTGGAGAGATCTTTCACAATATGACTTAAACAGTGAGAGTTTTAGTGTGCAACAGCATTTTAATATTTCAAGGTCATGTCAAGGTCATCCCAAGGTCACAGGATTTATTAATTTTTAAATCTTATTTTCAATTGTCAAACATCTCTATCATTTTTTGGGGGCTAAATTTTATATTGTTTGCATAAATAGCCTATGTCCTTCATTTATGGCGATGATCATTAGAGAAATTATTATTTTTTTATCAGTAGACTCAAGTAAAGTCTTTCATATTAGTAGGAACAGTGTCTTCCAAAGTTCTTTTTTCCCGCCAAAAAAATCATGTCTCCCAAGTTTGATTCCCCCAAAATGATAGAATGCAAGATAATTGCTTTGTATTACTAACTGCAAAAACGATTTCAGATGTTAATGTGACAAATACTAAAAAAAATAATTTCTTTAAAATTTTATTTAGGATTTATTTTAAATGTTTTTTTGGGTAATATTTAAGAAAAGTATATTGTCAACTATGAGAACATTTTTGAGAATCACTACTCTACCAATCTGTATAACTAAGGCATGTGTATTTCGCTAGAATGATGCTTTTTAGTTTAAATAGACAGGATTTTGAAAAGTGTCGCATAATTCAAGTAATTTATGTTTTTATGAATAAAATAATTTAAATGTATGTGAACGTTTGACACCATTTGATTATTTTTGACTTGACTCTGAGGAAATTTAGGTATTTCAAAATATAGACCATTAATAAAAATTCTCTATTTTTAAACTAAATAAAACAATATTTGAATATTTAAAATCATGGGAAATGTGGAGAAATATGATTTTTTATGAGGTCTAATGCAGCAGCTAATGGCTAATTCATACAGATGTAATCCTCTGAAAGAAGTGTCCCTGTTTCCCCTAACGTTAATAGAGTACTCATTACATGCATAATTTTCACAATTATTATCTTTATCATTAAATGCTATGATGATAGTTATGTTGAAATTATCTTTTGCAATAATGTGATCAATGATAATGAGATTTTAGTTAAACGATATTGGTAAAATCGTAAAGATTAGTGAATAAATGCCCCTAATCATATAGTAGGTACATTTAAAAAAATTATCTAGCCTCATGCAATAATCATTATTTGTTAAATATCATCATTTAAAGTTCATAACGCTCAGAAGGCAAAAACAAACAAACAAAAAAACAAAACAAATCATAACCCTCACAAGGTAAATAAATAATAAATAAATAAATAAAAATAAATAAAAATAAATAAATAAATAAATAAATAATGATAAAATCGGAAAAGAAATATACTTGACGTAATAGTTTTATGTACTTCAATTATATAGAAAATAAGGAAAAATATATTGCTAAAGTTTTTTTAAAGATCAAGTCATTTTTCCATTTAATTATTTTTTTCTAGTGTATTTTGAATACAGAAATCCATTCCATTCTGAACATCTTGATATTTTTCTAATATCTATGGCAATTGTACAGAGCAGGGGTCATCATGCACATTTAAGTTATCCAACATTGTAAAATCTTATTCAAATATGGTCACAACTGACCAAGGAAAGTGTAAACACATGCATGGAAACCTATGTATTTATTGTTCTATACCATTAGGCATTTTTGAAATAACTAGTGTGGATTTCTACATTCTTAATTAGTATGTAGGAACAATGACAGTTTCTCTTAAATTTAATGAAGGTCTAAATATCCAAAACTTTGAGGTTAATTTCTGAAAAATCTGAGGTACATTTCATTATTGATTTATAGTGATATTTAAAGACTTTTGGTATAGACTTTTTTTCGGCACTAAAGTGCACAAATGTCCTCAGGGCAACCAATTGTAATGTAGCAAGGTACGTTAACACTGAACAGTCACAACAAAATAATATGTGCATATGTTTGATACACAGGTGATCATCAACCTCTAGATATAAATCTGATTACACTCAGGATGATCAGCACTTACTAACCTAGTCACACCCAGGATGATCAGCACTTACTAACCCAATCACACCCAGGATGATCAGCACTTACTAACCCAATCACACCTAGGATGGTCAGCACTTACTAACCTAATCACACCCAGTATGGTCAGCACTTACTAACCTAATCACACCTAGCTAGGATGGTCAGCACTTACTAACCTAGTCACACCCAGTATGGTCAGCACTTACTAACCTAATCACACCCAGGATGGTCAGCACTTGCTAACCTAATCACACCCAGGATGGTCAGCACTTGCTAACCTAATCACACCCAGGATGGTCAGCACATACTAACCTAATCACACCCAGGATGGTCAGCACTAACTAACCTAGTCACACCAGGATGGTCAGCACTTACTAACCTAATCACACCCAAGATGGTCAGCACATACTAACCCAATCACACCCAGGATGGTCAGCACTTGCTAACCTAATCACACCCATTATGGTCAGCACTTACTAACCTAGTCACACCCAGGATGATCAGCACTTACTAACCTATTCATACCAAGGCTGGTCAGCACTTGCTAACCTAATCACACCCAGGATGGTCAGCACTTGCTAACCTAATCACACCAGGATGGTCAGCACATACTAACCTAGTCACACCCAGGATGGTCAGCACTTACTTACCTAATCACACCCAGTATGGTCAGCACTTACTAACCTAATCACACCTAGGATGGTCAGCACTTACTAACCTAGTCACACCCAGTATGGTCAGCACTTACTAACCTAATCACACCCAGGATGATCAGCACTTGCTAACCTAATCACACCCAGGATGGTCAGCACATACTAACCTAATCACACCCAGGATGGTCAGCACTAACTAACCTAGTCACACCAGGATGGTCAGCACTTACTAACCTAATCACACCCAAGATGGTCAGCACATACTAACCTAATCACACCCAGGATGGTCAGCACTTGCTAACCTAATCACACCCATTATGGTCAGCACTTACTAACCTAATCACACCCAGGATGGTCAGCACTTGCTAACCTAATCACACCCATTATGGTCAGCACTTACTAACCTAATCACACTCAGGATGGTCAGCACTTACTAACCTAATCACACCCAGGATGATCAGCACTTACTAACCCAATCACACCCAGGATGATCAGCACTTACTAACCTTGTCATACCCAGGCTGGTCAGCACTTGCTAACCTAATCACACCCAGGATGGTCAGCACTAACTAAACTAGTCACACCAGGATGGTCAGCACTTACTAACCTAATCACACCCAGGATGGTCAGCACTTGCTAACCTAATCACACCCAGGATGATCAGCACTTACTAACCCAATCACACCCAGGATGATCAGCACTTACTAACCTTGTCATACCCAGGCTGGTCAGCACTTGCTAACCTAATCACACCCAGGATGGTCAGCACTTGCTAACCTAATCACACCAGGATGGTCAGCACTTGCTAACCTAATCACACCCAGGATGGTCAGCACATACTAACCTAATCACACCAGGATGGTCAGCACTTGCTAACCTAATCACACCCAGGATGGTCAGCACTTGCTAACCTAATCACACCAGGATGGTCAGCACTTACTAACCTAATCACACCCAAGATGGTCAGCACATACTAACCCAATCACACCCAGGATGGTCAGCACTTGCTAACCTAATCACACCCATTATGGTCAGCACTAACTAACCTAGTCACACCCAGGATGGTCAGCACTTGCTAACCTAATCACACCCATTATGGTCAGCACTTACTAACCTAATCACACCCAGGATGGTCAGCACATACTAACCTAGTCACACCCAGGATGGTCAGCACTTACTAACCTAATCACACCCAGGATGGTCAGCACTTGCTAACCTAATCACACCCAGGATGGTCAGCACATACTAACCTAATCACACTCAGGATGGTCAGCACTTACTAACCTAATCACACTCAGGATGATCAGCACTTACTAACCTAATCACACTCAGGATGGTCAGCACTTACTAACCTAGTCACACCTAGGATGGTCAGCACTTACTAACCTAATCACACCCAGGATGGTCAGCACATACTAACCTAGTCACACCCAGGATGGTTAGCACTTGCTAACCTAATCACACCCAGGATGATCAGCACATACTAACCTAATCACACCCAGGATGATCAGCACTTACTAACCTAGTCACACCCAGGATGATCAGCACTTGCTAACCCAGTCACACCCAGGATGATCAGCACTTGCTAACCTAATCACAGTCAGGATGGTCAGCACTTGCTAACCTAATCACACCAGGATGGTCAGCACATACTAACCTAGTCACACCCAGGATGGTCAGCACTTGCTAACCTAGTCACACCCAGGATGGTCAGCACTTACTAACCTAGTCACACCCAGGATGGTCAGCACTTGCTAACCTAGTCACACCCAGGATGGTCAGCACTTACTAACCTAGTCACACCCAGGATGGTCAGCACTTACTAACCTAGTCACACCCAGGATGGTCAGCACTTACTAACCTAATCACACCCAAGATGGTCAGCACATACTAAAAAAAACCCAATCACACCCAGGATGGTCAGCACTTGCTAACCTAATCACACCCATTATGGTCAGCACTTACTAACCTAGTCACACCCAGGATGATCAGCACTTACTAACCTATTCATACCAAGGCTGGTCAGCACTTGCTAACCTAATCACACCCAGGATGGTCAGCACTTGCTAACCTAATCACACCAGGATGGTCAGCACATACTAACCTAGTCACACCCAGGATGGTCAGCACTTACTTACCTAATCACACCCAGGATGGTCAGCACATACTAACCTAATCACACCCAGGATGGTCAGCACATACTAACCTAATCACACCCAGGATGGTCAGCACTTACTAACCTAATCACACCTAGGATGGTCAGCACTTACTAACCTAGTCACACCCAGTATGGTCAGCACTTACTAACCTAATCACACCCAGGATGATCAGCACTTGCTAACCTAATCACACCCAGGATGGTCAGCACATACTAACCTAATCACACCCAGGATGGTCAGCACTAACTAACCTAGTCACACCAGGATGGTCAGCACTTACTAACCTAATCACACCCAGGATGATCAGCACTTGCTAACCTAATCACACCCAGGATGGTCAGCACATACTAACCTAATCACACCCAGGATGGTCAGCACTAACTAACCTAGTCACACCCAAGATGATCAGCACTTGCTAACCTAATCACACCCAGGATGATCAGCACTTGCTAACCTAATCACACTCAGGATGGTCAGCACATACTAACCCAATCACACCCAGGATGGTCAGCACTTGCTAACCTAATCACACCCATTATGGTCAGCACTTACTAACCTAATCACACCCAGGATGGTCAGCACTTGCTAACCTAATCACACCCATTATGGTCAGCACTTACTAACCTAATCACACTCAGGATGGTCAGCACTTACTAACCTAATCACACCCAGGATGATCAGCACTTACTAACCCAATCACACCCAGGATGATCAGCACTTACTAACCTTGTCATACCCAGGCTGGTCAGCACTTGCTAACCTAATCACACCCAGGATGGTCAGCACTAACTAAACTAGTCACACCAGGATGGTCAGCACTTACTAACCTAATCACACCCAGGATGGTCAGCACTTGCTAACCTAATCACACCCAGGATGATCAGCACTTACTAACCCAATCACACCCAGGATGATCAGCACTTACTAACCTTGTCATACCCAGGCTGGTCAGCACTTGCTAACCTAATCACACCCAGGATGGTCAGCACTTGCTAACCTAATCACACCAGGATGGTCAGCACTTGCTAACCTAATCACACCCAGGATGGTCAGCACATACTAACCTAATCACACCCAGGATGGTCAGCACTAACTAAACTAGTCACACCAGGATGGTCAGCACTTACTAACCTAATCACACCCAGGATGGTCAGCACTTGCTAACCTAATCACACCAGGATGGTCAGCACTTACTAACCTAATCACACCCAAGATGGTCAGCACATACTAACCCAATCACACCCAGGATGGTCAGCACTTGCTAACCTAATCACACCCATTATGATCAGCACTAACTAACCTAGTCACACCCAGGATGGTCAGCACTTGCTAACCTAATCACACCCATTATGGTCAGCACTAACCTAATCACACTCAGGATGGTCAGCACTTACTAACCTAATCACACCCAGGATGGTCAGCACATACTAACCTAGTCACACCTAGGATGGTCAGCACTTACTAACCTAATCACACTCAGGATGATCAGCACTTACTAACCTAATCACACTCAGGATGGTCAGCACTTACTAACCTAGTCACACCTAGGATGGTCAGCACTTACTAACCTAATCACACCCAGGATGGTCAGCACATACTAACCTAGTCACACCCAGGATGGTTAGCACTTGCTAACCTAATCACACCCAGGATGATCAGCACATACTAACCTAATCACACCCAGGATGATCAGCACTTACTAACCTAGTCACACCCAGGATGATCAGCACTTGCTAACCCAGTCACACCCAGGATGATCAGCACTTGCTAACCTAGTCAGCACTAATCACACCCAAGATGGTCAGCACATACTAAAAAAAACCCAATCACACCCAGGATGGTCAGCACTTGTTAACCTAATCACACCCAGGATGGTCAACACTTGTTAACCTAATCACACCCAGGATGGTCAGCACTTACTAACCTAATCACACCCAGGATGGTCAGCACTTGCTAACCTAATCACACCCATTATGGTCAGCACTTACTAACCTAGTCACACCTAGGATGGTCAGCACTTACTAACCTAATCACACTCAGGATGGTCAGCACTTGCTAACCTAATCACACCCAGGATGGTCAGCACTTGCTAACCTAATCACACCCAGGATGGTCAGCACATACTAACCTAATCACACTCAGGATGGTCAGCACTTACTAACCTAATCACACTCAGGATGATCAGCACTTGCTAACCTAATCACAGTCAGGATGGTCAGCACTTACTAACCTAATCACACTCAGGATGATCAGTACTTACTAACCTAATCACACTCAGGATGGTCAGCACTTGCTAACCTAATCACACCCAGGATGGTCAGCACTTGTTAACCTAATCACAGTCAGGATGGTCAGCACTTACTAACCTAATCACACCCAGGATGGTTAGCACTTACTAACCTAATCACACCCAGGATGGTCAGCACATACTAACCTAGTCACACCCAGGATGGTTAGCACTTGTTAACCTAATCACACTCAGGATGATCAGCACTTGCTAACCTAATCACACTCAGGATGGTCAGCACTTACTAACCTAATCACACCCAGGATGGTCAGCACTTGTTAACCTAATCACACTCAGGATGGTCAGCACTTGCTAACCTAATCACACTCAGGATGATCAGTACTTACTAACCTAATCACACCCAGGATGGTCAGCACTTACTAACCTAATCACACTCAGGATGATCAGTACTTACTAACCTAATCACACCCAGGATGGTCAGCACTTGTTAACCTAATCACACTCAGGATGATCAGTACTTACTAACCTAGTCACACCCAGGATGGTCAGCACTTACTAACCTAATCACACCCAGGATGGTCAGCACATACTAACCTAATCACACACAGGATGGTTAGCACTTGTTAACCTAATCACACTCAGGATGATCAGCACTTGCTAACCTAATCACACTCAGGATGGTCAGCACTTACTAACCTAATCACACCCAGGATGGTCAGCACTTGTTAACCTAATCACACTCAGGATGGTCAGCACTTGCTAACCTAATCACACTCAGGATGATCAGTACTTACTAACCTAATCACACCCAGGATGGTCAGCACTTACTAACCTAATCACACTCAGGATGATCAGTACTTACTAACCTAATCACACCCAGGATGGTCAGCACTTGTTAACCTAATCACACTCAGGATGATCAGTACTTACTAACCTAGTCACACCCAGGATGGTCAGCACTTACTAACCTAATCACACCCAGGATGGTCAGCACTTGCTAACCTAATCACACCCATTATGGTCAGCACTTACTAACCTAGTCACACCTAGGATGGTCAGCACTTACTAACCTAATCACACTCAGGATGGTCAGCACTTGCTAACCTAATCACACCCAGGATGGTCAGCACTTGCTAACCTAATCACACCCAGGATGGTCAGCACATACTAACCTAATCACACTCAGGATGGTCAGCACTTACTAACCTAATCACACTCAGGATGATCAGCACTTGCTAACCTAATCACAGTCAGGATGGTCAGCACTTACTAACCTAATCACACTCAGGATGATCAGTACTTACTAACCTAATCACACTCAGGATGGTCAGCACTTGCTAACCTAATCACACCCAGGATGGTCAGCACTTGTTAACCTAATCACAGTCAGGATGGTCAGCACTTACTAACCTAATCACACCCAGGATGGTTAGCACTTACTAACCTAATCACACCCAGGATGGTCAGCACATACTAACCTAGTCACACCCAGGATGGTTAGCACTTGTTAACCTAATCACACTCAGGATGATCAGCACTTGCTAACCTAATCACACTCAGGATGGTCAGCACTTACTAACCTAATCACACCCAGGATGGTCAGCACTTGTTAACCTAATCACACTCAGGATGGTCAGCACTTGCTAACCTAATCACACTCAGGATGATCAGTACTTACTAACCTAATCACACCCAGGATGGTCAGCACTTACTAACCTAATCACACTCAGGATGATCAGTACTTACTAACCTAATCACACCCAGGATGGTCAGCACTTGTTAACCTAATCACACTCAGGATGATCAGTACTTACTAACCTAATCACACCCAGGATGGTCAGCACATACTAACCTAGTCACACCTAGGATGGTCAGCACTTGCTAACCTAATCACACTCAGGATGGTCAGCACTTGTTAACCTAATCACACTCAGGATGGTCAGCACTTGCTAACCTAATCACACCCAGGATGGTCAGCACTTGCTAACCTAATCACACTCAGGATGATCAGTACTTACTAACCTAATCACACTCAGGATGATCAGTACTTACTAACCTAATCACACTCAGGATGGTCAGCACTTGCTAACCTAATCACACCCAAGATGGTCAGCACTTGTTAACCTAATCACACCCGGGATGGTCAGCACTTACTAACCTAATCACACTCAGGATGGTCAGCACTTGCTAACCTAATCACACTCAGGATGGTCAGCACTTGCTAACCTAATCACACCAGGATGGTCAGCACTTACTAACCTAATCACACCCAAGATGGTCAGCACTTGTTAACCTAATCACACCAGGATGGTCAGCACTTACTAACCTAATCACACCCAAGATGGTCAGCACTTGCTAACCTAATCACACCCAGGATGGTCAGCACTTGCTAACCTAATCACACTCAGGATGATCAGTACTTACTAACCTAATCACACTCAGGATGGTCAGCACTTGCTAACCTAATCACAGTCAGGATGGTCAGCACTTACTAACCTAATCACACTCAGGATGATCAGCACTTGTTAACCTAATCACACCCGGGATGGTCAGCACTTACTAACCTAATCACACACAGGATGGTCAGCACTTGCTAACCTAGTCACACCCAGGATGGTCAGCACTTGTTAACCTAATCACACCCATTATGGTCAGCACTTACTAACCTAGTCACAATCTGGATGATCAGCACTTACTAACCTAATCACACTCAGGATGATCAGCACTTAAAGATTGCATCCATACTTGTTGATAAATTCAACAATGTGTAATTTGCCATCCTGCCATACTAATATTAATCACGTATTAAATCTCACCCTTAGTGAGATCTTTGCCGCATTTATATTGAAGACACTTCCTATTCTCTGGTATGAAGCACTCACGTTTTTATCATCAACCATGACCAATAGGAGACCGGCCTCAAGTTCCTGAAAAAGGAATCTTATGTAGTATCTTAGTCATATGGTGTCACGACTATATCTTGAATGGGAGTAATGAAATATGAATCAGCAATAGACTGAGATTCCAGCCCATTAAAAGATTGTCTTTATTAAAGTCAGGATATTATTCTACCCAAATATAGTAAATAAAAAGGGTGGAGATATGAAGTAAATATATATTGTTTTTCCAATATGCATTGCTAAATATCTCTCACTCTTAAATGTATATTGTTAAATCGAATATACATTGCTAAATATCTCTCACTCTTAAATGTATTTGCAAGAATAAAAGTTCTGGTTTTGCCTACGGTTTTTTGTAAATGAGAAATTTCCATCATAAAGCTTAAAAATGTAGTATTCTTTATTTCTCAAGATAAAATATCACCCTCATCATGTTTCTAAGCTCTGGTATCCAACAGAGCAATCACCAACCGTCTTGCAGATATGTCCTCGTCATTAGGAAAACACAATCTTATACATCCGAAACATGAACATACCACTTAAATATTCACGATGTTTTTTTTTTAATCTTGGGACCCAATATATGAAAAGGGCATTTAATGTTTGTTATATCATAGTCTAGTTGGTTGGTGTCAACGACTATTGAAATACAATGTGAGATATATTGTATTCATTCACACAGAACCCTGTCACCTGGACTAGATGGATGCTAAGGTGGTTTCAAAGAGTAATTATAGTGATCTTTCTTTTTTATTATCCCATATACAAGATACCTCCAACCACGCTCTTTGTCAGGATGATATGGCTCAATTATTGAACAACTTATTAAGAAAATATATCCTCATTTCCCAATCATGCAATGGAACAAAATTCTTGCTCCGACTAAGGAAGAATTAAACCCTAATTACCAGCACGAGAAACTCGCCACAGAGCCACCCGTGTCCCCCTCTGATAACGCTTATATGTTATCTGAAAATGTAAGATCTATATAATATACATTACATATATCTCTGTATCCTTGTATGAAAATTATATCTATATTTTTAATATTCTAAAACTAAAAGTTAAAACAAATTAATTAGATATGATACGGGACTTGTGGCACATAGACATAATGGAAGAAATCTTACCCTAAAATGATTTCAAACAATATTTTTAGATTTATCGCATATCTGCTCTAAAGGGTTTTGTATCATGAATCTAGATCACATCAGCAGGAATCTTGAAACAACAATATAAAATCCATTCTCTGTGTGAAGGAGATTGTCACACTGTCACATGACCCATTTGTGTTGAAATGCCTGACAGGAAGATGGTGTGTAGGGGACAGTTTAAACTATTATATATTAAATATGTTATATGACATAAAGATCCCACAGTTTATATTCATA
Source organism: Amphiduros pacificus (assembly GCA_949316495.1). Taxonomy (NCBI): domain Eukaryota; kingdom Metazoa; phylum Annelida; class Polychaeta; order Phyllodocida; family Hesionidae; genus Amphiduros; species Amphiduros pacificus. Next base: position 32,688,036 of record OX439009.1, on the reverse strand, counting down.
TTTACAAAAATATAGGATTATTCCTAAAAGAGATTTGACATTTTTCATAAAAGGTCACAAAATGCTTCAAATTATAAAAAAAAAGTTTGAAGACAATTCTCTGTATATAATTCATCAAAGTATCCCTGTGTGAACATAATAAACATACACACATGTGTTATCCCTATGACTTGTTGGGTGTCCAATCTGAAAAAAAAAAAACAATGTTAAATACCTTAATTCACGACGAATATTTTTTTTACAGAAGAGAAAACACCACACGTAATCAGAGACTTAATCAGAGAGACTTAATTAGAAACTTAATTAGAGAGTCAGCAACTTCAAATGGTGCCTCTATACATGAATTAACGAACTCCTATGGCCGAATGGAGTTATATAACCAGTCATATTTCAAAAATCGCCCCCAAAAGATTTAAGGCTATTAATAATCGTTTACTTTGCATTACATCATTACTAATCTTCTCATTCACTCTGCTGACATTGGCCAATTTTCGCAACATTCGAAATCTAGAACTCCATGTCCAGTCATGTCACACGAGTCAGGTTCAACATTCCATTCAATCAGAACTGACCAACCTCAGGTTACGACCTGTCTCCAGCTGGCTGACTGTGCGGCTTACCAAACAATGCAAAGGAAAATCTGTATAAAAAGTCAATTAAATATTTTTATTAATTAGATCACAGCCTGTTTTTATGAATAGTCATGAATTGCGGCCAATCACGAGCGCACCCTGTCACCATTGACGACAGGGACTTATATGAGATAGTAGCCATGCTATGGAGGGTAGAAATTGTTGTGAAATGCAACTGAATAATTTTGAGTCATCCATAATATATAACAATTTGACACTTATTACATAAGAGCTGCAGCAGCCATAAAAAGGTCACTCAGAGACTGAATGTCAATATGGATATTTAACAATGTTGAGGGGTGACAACTGAAATAAATCAGAAAATCAATATTGCATATTTTTAACCATATGAAATAATTACAATGTGTGTGTTTGTGTTTGTGTATACATAAATATAAAAGTCGTTGGTTTTTAATGGTCATGAGACAGTGCTAACACATTTAGAGATAAAATGTTTACGTGCAGAATAATTAAAATATAACATCAATAAAAAAATAATAGATGGGAGCATAAATACATTGCAATTATATGATATGTAGGTATCCTAATTACATTTTCACAGGTATCATATGAATCCACTTTATCACACACGCTATCCTTGTCCTCAGTTATTCGTGTGTAATATTGACACTGGTGTAAAACTGGGATAAGCACTGGGCCTGGCAAAACCAAAGTGATGGCTTTAACACGATCCCTGGTGTTATCAATGATGCCAATAATCAGGCCAGATATAGTGGACTGTTGCTATGTTGATGCCATAATTTAGGAACAAGATAAGTATAGGCATTTATCAGGATCTGATAAGAGTGGTATATGAATAATTAACACACTTATGGTTAACAGTATACTTCGCGTTTGTGACGGCATACTGCATGTCAGGTTAACAATGGGCCAGGATCATGAGTATAGGTGACACACACCTAAGGGTAATAAATAATTGTGTCACAATGGGACAGGCTATGTGACACACACCTAAGGGTAAACAATAATTGTGTCATAGTGGGACAGGATACGTGACACACACCTAAGGGTAATACATAATTGTGTCTGAATGGGACATTCACAATCTGATATATATTTTATATATATATATATATATATATATATATAAACTCATAGATATACCTCTCTCAGACCTTCCACACACTGGTAAACATATTGCCCATAAGGGACAATCTTGAGCTTAGAAATTAAATGATGTTCTGGCGAGATTACATTGCCAGGGAGAGAATATTAAACCAGCAGTCGGCGTTCCAATACTCTCGCTCCAATATTGAGCTTATGTAAAATTCAGCTGCCTGAAGTGCAGAGGACTGCAATATCTAGGCTCAGCCAACCGGGGACAGTGACAAAGGGACTGATTGCTAAAATGGTCTGGCTGTAGAAAGCTGGGCAACATTAACTATAAAAGGCCGGGAGTCTCTGCCAGTTGATTGGCAATGTTGACTATCAGAAAGTCCGATATGTTTGGTTACTGTAGACAGGTATACGATAATGCTATGCTGCAGATAATGAAAGATAATGATCATCTAATCATATAGGATGTGAATGAATCATAGGAAATCAATAATATGGTTCTGTATTGATCAATATTGTATTTATGATATCAATTATTACTTAACCATAATATCCAAGGGCAAGAAATTAGTATTGGATGGTGTGGACTGCGTGGGTTATCATACATGTTTGCATATCTTATATATTATTTATTTAGAACAACGGTCTACATATCTGTCTATTCCATCACTCAATTATAATAACAGCCCACATTTATTATGGTCACTAGGATAGAGTAGAGTCAGCTCACTTCTTCCTCGATGCAATCCTAGTGCACTTAAACATGTTGACTCCACAGTGTTCTCCATTCAGTGGCCACAACAGGATTTCCACTCAATATGCCGCAGCGAGAGGAAGAAAGGGCAAGGTATTTTAAACAAGGTGCGATGTAAAATCGATGTAATTCTTAGGTCCTCACTGTTGATTTGTTAAGCAAATGTCAACAAGAAACATGGGGATTTGTTAGGCAAATGTCAACAAGAAACATGGGGAAGTAGTGATTCTATTCAGTATATATATATATCAGGTGAAATGTGATATGCCTTGGTATTCCAAGCATCTAGGATCAGATGTGGTGATATGGAGCAGATCATAGCATATAAAACAGTCCTGGTTGTATGCTATGTTTACATCTAAAACAGGCAGCAGTCATCAAAGGTCAATTGCTACTAGCAGTAGACAGACAGGAAGCCAACAGTCTAATGAGACTCACTGTGATTTGGTCTATTTGAGAATTTTCCAGAGTGGAATTTTCCATAATGGAATTTTCCACTGAGATTGCTATTGCACTGGAGGCGCTACGCACACTCGGGGGGAGGAGCTATGCCCTCCACTACTCGATTTTATTCTATGATCACTGTGTATTCTGTGCTGTGATTGGTCAATTCCTGGTCACATGAGCTTCTCTAAATTGTTTTATTGACCAGATGCATTATATTGCACGTCAATATACTTTCCACTGCACTGATGGGGAATTCCATGACGTCACCATACAGACAAACTCGTCCTTTTCAGTTCTCACTTTTAGAATTAAACCAACAATGGCAGTAATTAACACAGTGATCATAGAATAAAACAAATATGTACCTGGGTGTCGTGCAATATGACTTTTTATGGACCTTCGGAAAGTTATATTGCACTCGGCTGCACCTCGTGCAATATAACTTTCGAAGGTCCATAAAAAGTCATATTGCACGACACCCAGGTCCATATTTGTATAATATTTGTTGTATGTGGCATGTAATATATTCAATATGTGTAGAGTGTACTACCAGTGTAATATAATATATGTAGAGAATACTTCCTGTGTAATATAGTATATATAGAGTATACTACCTGTGTAATAAAATATATGTAGAGAATAATTCCTGTGAAATATAATATAGGTAGAGTATACTTCCTGTGTAATATAATATATGTAGAGAATACTACCTGTGTAATATAGTATATGTAGAATATACTTCCTGTGTAATATAGTATATGTAGAGTATACTACCTGTGTAATATAGTACATTTAAAGTATACTACCTGTGTAATATAGGATATGTAGAGTATACTACCTGTGTAATATAGTATATGTAGAGTGTACTACCAGTGTAATATAGTATATGTAGAGTGTACTACCTGTGTAATATAGAACATGTAGAGTATACTACCTGTGTAATATAGTATATTTAAAGCGTACTATCTGTGTAATATAATATATGTAGAGTATACTACCTGTGTAATATAGTATATGTAGAGTGTACTACCTGTGTTATATAATATATGTAGAGTATACTACCTGTGTAATATAGTATATGTAGAGTATACTACCAGTGTAATATAGTATATGTAGAGTGTACTACCAGTGTAATATAGTATATGTAGAGAATACTACCTGTGTAATATAGTATATGTAGAGTGTACTACCTGTGTAATATAGTATATGTAGAGTGTACTACCTGTGTAATATAGTATATGTAGAGTGTACTACCAGTGTAATATAGTATATGTAGAGTATACTACCTGTGTAATATAGTATATGTAGAGTGTACTACCTGTGTAATATAGTATATGTAGAGTGTACTACCTGTGTAATATAGTATATGTAGAGTGTACTACCTGTGTAATATAGTATATGTAGAGTATACTACCTGTGTAATATAGTACATGTTGATTGTATTAACTGTGTAAACTATTGAGTACATATGGAGTGTATTATGTGGTATATTTAGTACATGTAGAATGTATTAACTGTGTAATATATTTAGTGTATGTAGAATGTATTATTACTTTTATAATATATCTCGATGAGTCTATTACCCATATAATATACATTCCTAGTACATGTAGAGTGTATTACCCATATAATATACATTCCTAGTACATGTAGAGTGTATTACCCATATTATATACATTCCTAGTACATGTAGAGTGTATTACCCATATAATATACATTCCTAGTACATGTAGAGTGTATTACCCATATAGTATACATTCCTAGTACATGTAGAGTGTATTACCCATATAATATACATTCCTAGTACATGTAGAGTGTATTACCCATATAATATACATTCCTAGTACATGTAGAGTGTATTACCCATATAATATACATTCCTAGTACATGTAGAGTCTATATGACTGGCTGACGTACTGGTCAATAATGCATTTATTCCCCAGCGAATATGACCTCCTACAAGGGCAATGATACTACAATTTATTGTCAACTGATATAATACAAGTATTGCAAACCCACAATGAATATCCGTATAGAAAAGGACCTTATATCGTAAATAGTTGACTTGTTGATATCAATCATGGCTGTCATGGGCAAATTATTTACACTTTACATATAGAAGATCCTATATATTATTGCTTTGGAATGATAACATGATAACCCAGGATAAGTGATGTTTGCAGGTTTGTGTCCAGAATGACACTAATGCTTAGTATAACCCATGTTTGGGTTTTTAAGTGAGAGATCGTCCCTGTTCTGGATGCCATAGGGATGCAGTATAATAATGCTGATATTCCCATTACCTCTACCGCCATTGCCTCAGTCATGAGATCCATGAGCTGTCATGCATATGAGTCATGCCCTAGAAAATCTGTATGAAAAATCATTTATTCCTTAACCAATCAGTTTACAGCCATATTAGTCATGACTTGCGAGCGGATCCTGTATTCACTTTTTTATCATATCATTGGCGGCAGAGACTGATGTGAAAGAAAAGTCCTGTTTTGAAGGGTCAGTCTTACCATGAGTAAATGCATTTCATCAGACCTATGAGACACAAGCTTTGTGATAAAAGACTTGTAACTATTGCGCGGCACTGGATATATTGTGATAAGCAACATCCTAAGATTTAGAGGCCCAGGATAAAGTTCTGATCACCAAGTGCAACGGTTACCTCTTTCTCGGCCATTGGCAAAAGGGCATTCTAAGCCGGAAAATAGTTAAAATTATTGAGGTTTAAACAGTTCTCTAGGGCGTATTTAATTAGGTTGTTATGTTGATTATGTCTTTGTGTATTTTTTATATAATTCTGCCGGCTAACCATCTAGGGCCTGGGTTATATAAGAGGTCCTCCCTGGTTGACAGGTAGACCAGCCTGGAAACAGCAATAGGACAATAAACGATTGTGAAACCACAACCCTTGCCTCCTTGTGAGTCTCCCCTCCAAAGTAGGACTTCTCTATCATATCACTCCCTGCCACCAAAGGTATAAATATGTACAGAGAACTGAACGCAGGTCATCATTATTCAAAAAGATCTTGTTGGTCAATTCAGATTCAAGTGATGATATTTTGTGAGCAAGGCAACTATATATGACTTGGGGAATTCCAAACTTTGAATGAGATCAAAAAAAAAAAAAAGCAAGGCAATGACAGCAAAGGTACTACCTACTAGAGCCACGGGCCGTGGCGCAGTTGGTTGGAGTGTCAGCTTATTAGCACCAGTTCCTCTGTGGTGATCCAAAGGTCGTGGGTTCGATCCCCGGCTGTGGCGAGGTTGAATTCATGATACAATTTCACACATGAGCTGAGGCCTGTGCGCGAAGGGTTAACCCGTTGTCCTTGTAAATCTGTGACCGGGTGGGTTGTCATGTCAAGGACCTGCGACATGACAATTCAGTGAGGCAGCACTATATCTGCTACAAGTAGGTCTCATCACGAAATGACAGAAATAATGTTGAAAGTGATGTAAAGCCCCAAACAAACAAACAAACAAACTACCTACTAGTATATAATGCAGTGTATGACAATATGGACGAGGGGAATTTCATGCACGGATTGAGGAAGATAAGGGTATCATTGGTTTTTGCGACTTGAATTGAATTTTAAAGATGAACATTCTCGCCTATTTTGACACCAAAATTGACACCAAATATCCAAATCTCCTTGAGTTAGTTCCACAGCATGAAATGTCATATAAATCCAAAATCAAGCTGTTAAAATCAACCAAGATGACACAATTTGTCCTATAATAGATCGGCTCTTGGCAGAAAAATGCACAACTTATAAATCAACTCATAACTATGACAATCTATGGTTATAAGCTTGAGGTCATTGTGTTAATGATGACAGCCTTTAAACATATTTGCTTATTTACCAACACCAGACAAAGGTGTGGGAATAATGTGTCCTTCAGGATTGTGTAATGATCATATTGCATTTATTATGCAATCATTTCATATGCTGTAACACTTGGCGGGATAAAGTCAGACCTGTGAACATAATCTGGGACCTACTGACACATGCAATGGGCTGTATTACACATGCTTCAAAGGTCCAGCAAGAACTTACTGGGAACGAACCTTCACGCAAGCTGTGTACAGGATATATTTTCAGTGAATTCAGATAATGAATAAAAAATAACCCATCACCCAAACGACATATATCTAAACTCTTTACAGATCATATGTTTCCTTATTTAGTGAAATGTAAGATATTTCACTCACTAGCAGCTGAATCACAGTTTACATTGACTTTGTGTATATTGTAGCAGTCAATATTTTGGTTGGGACCCAAACCATCTGCTTTTCAACGGTTACTTGTTATTCTTACAGTTCTAGGAATCATTGATTCCATAAACAATGTACATATGTAATCACAACATATATATATTAGAACATATATATATATTAGAATATAGATATATATATTGAATGTATATATATATATTGAATATATATTATTGAATATATATATATTAGAACATATTTTATTAATGATATGAGCAGAAAATATATTGCAAACATATGAATTTGAATGATATATATATATATATTTTTATGCATTACCTCTCGGTTTATCATCTATGATGCATTGCCTCTCGGTTCATCCTCTATGATGCATTGCCTCTAAGTTCATCCTCTATGATGCATTGCCTCTAAGTTCATTCTCTATGATGCATTGCCTCTAAGTTCATTCTCTATGATGCATTGCCTATCAGTTCATCCTCTATGATGCATTGCCTCTCAGTTCATCATCTTTGATGCATTGCCTCTCGGTTCATCCTCTATGGTGAATTGCCTCTCAGTTCTATTGATTACTTATATTTTGGATGAGCAGAACAGAATTTGAGAGTAAACCTGGGTGCCGAGCCCTCTCATTATCGTCCCAGCTTACATAGATCTGACAATAACCAAGGGAATATCCCCAGCCTCTCTTATTCTAGCCATATGATGAGGCCAACCACGAGTTTATTTTACATTTTCAATATCAAAATTACGTGCAAACCTCTGTATTGACTTCATGAATTATTTTTTTAAAAATTGTTAGCTATCTACCAAGAGAAAGAGTACAGAAGTGGCTTAGAGATTTGATAGGAAAGAACCGTGCCTACAAGCTTCAATTATATGTTCTCTAGAGAATCGGGATAAAAATAAGATCTAGCATCGCGATATAAAAACTAGAATAAAGACAATTCCTATTGTAAACAGCAATTTCAAATTGGAATTTCACTTGAACAACAAACAGATTATACGAAAACAATTACACAATAGAAATAAAATTTCTCATTTCATAAACAAATGGTAATATGATTTCTCATGTAATATCTATCAAACAAACACACATGTATCGCAATGGTTTTTGAATTTAGAAATAGTATAGCTGTGTTTATCGTTGGTATAGAAGACAAAGCAAGTATGGAAGACAAAACAAGTATGGAAGACAAAGCAAATTTAGAAGACAAAGCAAATATAGAAGACAAAGCAAGTATAGAAGACTAAGCAAGTATGGAAGACAAAACAAGTATGGAAGACAAAGCAAATATAGAAGACAAAGCAAATATAGAAGACAAAGCAAGTATGGAAGACAAAGCAAATATAGAAGACAAAGCAAATATAGAAGACAAAACAAGTATGGAAGACAAAGCAAATATAGAAGACAAAGCAAATATAGAAGACAAAGCAAGTATGGAAGACAAAGCAAATATAGAAGACAAAGCAAATATAGAAGACAAAGCAAATATAGAAGACAAAGCAAGTATAGAAGACTGAGCAAGTATAGAAGACAAAGCAAGTATGGAAGACAAAGCAAATATAGAAGACAAAGCAAATATAGAAGACAAAACAAGTATGGAAGACAAAGCAAATATAGAAGACAAAGCAAATATAGAAGACAAAGCAAGTATGGAAGACAAAGCAAATATAGAAGACAAAGCAAGTATGGAAGACAAAGCAAATATAGAAGACAAAGCAAATATAGAAGACAAAACAAGTATGGAAGACAAAGCAAACATAGAAGACAAAGCAAATATGGAAGACAAAACAAGTATGGAAGACAAAACAAATATGGAAGACAAATCAAGTATGGAAGACAAAGCAAATATGGAAGACAAAGCAAGTATAGAAGACAAAACAAGTATGGAAGACAAAGCAAGTATGGAAGACAAAGCAAATATAGAAGGCAAATCAAGTATGGAAGACAAATCAAGTATAGAAGACAAAACAAGTATGGAAGACAAAGCAAATATGGAAGACTAAGCAAGTATGGAAGACTAAGCAAGTATGGAAGACAAATCAAGTATGGAAGACAAATCAAGTATGGAAGACAAATCAAGTATGGAAGACAAATCAAGTATAGAAGACAATAGATGACTTTTCTATAACGTATTAAAAAGAATCTGTCCAACCCTTGACCTTAATGTAGCTTGATAAACCAGTATGTCATCGCATCGATCGAGAGCTTATGACCTCATATGACTTTCTGTTGTGAATTCTCTCTGAGAGATCAGATTTGAGGACCGTCTCCGCGGCCACAAAACAGCATTATTGCTCTCATCACAAAGGCTAGAATTCAAATGGAACAGAGTGAATATAAAACAGAAGAAAATCTTGTCCAGAATCTTTTAACACAATCCGCATATGACCTTGTCTTTTTAGTCCTCTGCATTGATGTTATGTAAAATGGGTCAAACTGAACTTGAACCTGATCGGCAGCCATATATAAGAACCGTGTTCACTTCATAACTTAATGAATCACTTATTACATACATAATGTTTGTCACACATATGCTTGCTTGGCTTGTTTATAAATGCCATTGCAAAACATTTATCAAACCCATATATCTCTGCCTGCTTGAAACATTATAATATAAATTATAATATCTCATATATATTGCACGTTATTTGTGTTTTCCTGGAAGCAATTTGCGTTTATATAATTTACAAGTGCGCTAGTAATTGAATCTAGATATTATTATCATAGATCTATATAGATTGAGATCCCACCATTTGGCTGGCAGCAGTTTAGCAATTATTGGCCTCCTGATACATCATAGCTTAGTGTGCTCACTATGGTTTCAATATTGTCTCTCCAGTATGCCAGGAATCAAGCGAGTGGAGTGTTGGGTGGAGTACAGGGTTGATGCAGTGAGCTGCTCAGATAGATCTGCTCAGATCTGCTCAGTTTGTAGCCAGCTCTGGTAGAGGTCGCTGCTGAGGAGGTCATGGATAAGATAAGATAGTAGGGATATGTTGTGAGTAGCAACTCCGGTACCCAGGTCATGTGAGTCTGCCTGCCTGCCTGCCTGCCTGCCTGCCAGCCAGGAATGCCCCGGGAGTGAGCATCTACTCAGGGCATGATTGAGTAAGCTACTCCCAGTCTCACGTGCAATCAATAACCATGATGGCTGCAGCATTGCAAGCAGGGTCTCCCGCAGCATCATATAGAGAACCTTTAATGTGAAGGGCTTCTTCCTTGAGTCATCCACACAACCTTGGTCTACTCGCTTCTTTGTTGGCCTAGCTGTGCATACATCAATCCTTGTTGCCATGGTTACGGACAGTATTGACATCATAAACAAAGATAGTAGAACCATGATGACCTCGCTTGAATGTCAAACCTGCCATCTTTGGGACAGTTATGAATTCAGGTTGTCATATATAAGTTTATGCTGAACTCTCAAAAATATATTACCACGGGAATCGAATCAATCTGAAGGTGAATGTTATGGTCTCTACCTCAGTCAGAATATCATGATAGAAATAGCAGCAACTGCATACTAAGGCCAAGGGACTGGCAGCCTTCAGGGACGGACCATTAATTATTCAGGGGTGCGGGATTTAATTTGTGATAGTCCATTTTAGGGTTTGGGCTACAGAGACGAATATCTTAAATAACATAAAAATACATTTCAAGTTGATTGTCACTAAAAAAACATAAAACAAAAAAAAAACAAAAAAAAACAAAAAAATAAAAAAACAAAACAAACAAATAAATAAATAAATAAAATAATACAATATATTGTATGTTAGCCTAAAAGTAATATTGTACAATGTATTTGTTGATGATGTGAGGTCAAATTTCATGATTGCCTTTCACCCTCTAAACTTTACAATTTACTTGCTTTGTCTTCTACAAGCTTGAAACTCATTTCCCCCCTCGAAATTCCACCCTCTGAACATCCATCTCCATTTTTCCCATCAAGGTTGGCAAGGTTTTTTTTCCACACCAAAAAGTCTATTTTTTTCCAATTTCCTCCCCCACTCCAGAAAGATTGATGATCCATCCTTTACAATATTTTGTGTGCACTGGTAGGATGACATCATTAGGTTGCAGCTGGTTGAACCCTCCCCTGTGGTATATATCCAACATATATCAGATTTAAAGGCCTTATTTAAGAAAATACATCAGATTTAGGCAAAGTGCTTGTTTTTTTTTAAACCTTGATGTTGGATTGAAAACCTTTTTGATTGAGCCATATTTACACATATTAGTTAAATTTGGCTTAATTGCTATATATTCATTAGCAAAATACACCCCAAAGCAATTTGTTTTATAACATAACTGCATAGGTAAAGTCATCATAAGACAACTCTATTGTTATTCTTATAAGATAAATCCAAGCTTTTTATGTTATGCAAAGTAAAAAGTAAAAATATCCATTTCTTCCTGTTATTTCTGTCATAAAGTTGTTCACATTGGCCTCATAAACTTCAGACTACTTGATATCTTTAATAATGTTTGATGTTTTGAGTTTATGTTAAGCTAAGGAATATTATCATCAGAAATTTTGTCAAAATAGATGTTTCTTTGTTGATTGTGCTGATCAATGTCATACAAAGGTCAATTTAAGGTCAAACCATCTTAAATCGAAAATGCCAACATGAGTCATAGATTTCACATTGAAATCAAGCCACTTGAGATATAAATTTAATATGAGGATATTGAGGATGCCCTCCTTAACGGCCACGGGCCGTGGCGCAGTTGGTTAGGGCGCCAGCTTATTAGCACCAGTTCCTCTGTGGTGATCCAAAGATCGTGGGTTCGAACCCCGGCCGTGCCGGGATTGAACTCATGATACAATTTCCCACATGAGCTGAGGCCTGTGCCAAAGGGTTAACCCGTTGTCCTTGTAAATCTGTGACCGGGTGGGTTGTCATGTCAAGGACCTGCGACATGACAATTCAGTGAGGCAGCACTATATCTGCTACAAGTAGGTCTCATCACGAAATAACTGAAATAATGTTGAAAGTGATGTAAAACCCCAAACAAACAAACAAAGCCCTCCTTAACAGCAACTAAAGTCAATGTGAAGACATCTAAAATTTCTGCATGAGAAAAGTATGAAATATAAAAAAGGCCAAAAAGAAAGACATGCACTTGGGATGCTTTTATCAACAGGTGAATGAAGATAAACATGTTATCAGACCAAGGTAAGAATAGTGTGACCTTTCACAGGTCAAAATAAAATGTCAGCCTCCTGGTGAACAGTAACATGACTATGCCCAGAGGCCATTCAGACGTATCACAATCCTCAGTTTAATATTACTACACATGATAAATACTAATACATAGGTACACATAGCAGTGACACAAACTGAAATCTATATATAAAATATCTATAAAGGTTTCCACACCTTTTGGGCTAATGCAGTTTCTATAATAACTGTTAATATCAAGAATGTCAGGATACATGTTATGTTGGGTTTCTGATGGTTGTTTTGTGCCTTGCTGTAGCATATCTCTCAGGAAGAAAATGGCAATGAAAGATTTGATCCAACATGAATATATTATGGGAATGTTATTCAGGTTCCTGAGGTTCCTGCGAGTCCCGCAGTATCCCTGCAGTAACCCTGCAGCACATGTATTATGTGGTGTGCTATCAAATACATTACCCAGCAAGACCTGGCTTAACACATAAAGCCTGCACCCAAACCTAGGTCAATTCATTTACAATATACAGATATATCAACAAACTTAACCAGTATCCGGTCAAAGATGAATTTATTTGACCTCATTACATATACATCAACACATGCAAATATCTGCCTTCATTTTTTAGATAATTTGTTTAGATATATCTTAATGCTCATTAATACATTAATGCTCATTTGAAAATTTATTTAGGAATAAAACATAATGAGAGATACACAAGATACCTATCTCTGTTCATCATAAAAATTAAAATTATTAATTGCATTACCAAAAACAAAGGCAATCATAGAGCAGGAAGTATTGCAGTCTGTTTGCATATCAATATTGTGTTCTCTATGCCATCTTGATATGAACAGTGTGCCATCACACGTGAATCCCACAGGTATGTGATACTTTAAAGCCAAACAGATCATCTGATCAGGAAACAATAGGATGAACTAAGCTTTTTGGACTACACAAGGTATACTTGATCTGATATAAGGTATACTTGATCTGATATGATAAAATAATTATCTACACATTATCTATGCAACATCTACCTCAATGACATATTTATCAATCAGCTATCAACAAAAAAAAAAAGCATCAGACATGAAAAAGGTTTGAAAAAGTAGTCATCGGGGAATTGATGAACAAATAAATGTAATATAATCTTTGGTGTTATTAAAAATAAACAAGGGGAAAATTTACTTTCCAAAATAGCTTTAAGCAAGTGGTACATGATTTGAATATTTAAATATATTAATGAAATTAGTGATAATGTACATAAAGATACTCTGCATTTAATATTGCAATAAGTCAGTGCCACCGGAACTGAACTTATTTCTTTCAATAACAATATAGCTTATACTTTGTAGGGTGGGTTAGGTGCACTGCCTGCTGTGAAACAATAATTTGCTGTAACCATTATTACAGCACAATCTCTCAGACACTTATTGATCTCAGTATGTTCAGACACCTATTGAGTTCAGAATATAATTCTCCCGAAACTGGCAAAAAAGCTTTTCCAGATCAAACCTCATATTGGATCAGTTGTCTCACAGAATGTTCAGACCCAGCACATTGCCTTTTGCAGCTCAGACATAATAACAAAGGGTTGTTATCTGTCCATTACAGCATCATATATCCATCTGCTATATCTGCTCCGTCTGCGGATTCCTCATTTATTTCTTCTGTTTTATATTAAAAAATGCCTTCAAAAGATTATGTGTGGGTGGTAAAATTGATGAGAAAAACAACAAATATCTTTCTTGTGATCCAAATTATCATTTTGGCAAAACCATTAACAAAGAGGTTATCATGTACATTTATATTAAGGTTATTTCACTATAGAAATATCACCTTCACATCATATCAGATGAACAAATGCCAAAAAGGTATTCAGAACTTAATGGAAATTGGCATTAAGAATGGTTGAAAAGATTTAGACAGTTGATTATTCTAGTGAACTTCACATCTGTACATAGGGTCTACCGGTAAGTGTCATTTTCCCAGTTTAAGGCTATGTATAAAACATGATATATAGGGTCTTGAGTGTCACTCTCCAACTTAAGGAATATGTATATTATAAAACACATGATATCTAGGGACTGAGTGCCATTTTCCAAGTCTATATGTATATATATAGTTTGTGATAGAGCAAGAAAAAGGTTTACGCACAAAGAGGTTTACACAAAGACACAAAGAGCACACTCTCTTTGTATAGCGTGGTGCCTGGAAGAGGACGCTACATTGCCTGCAGCTCTTGTCAACTTTAGGGCCTTAAAAGGCAGTCGCATTTTGATTGCCATGCAGACACGTGCTTGATGCCGTGGGCTTTATCATTCATGCTTAGACTCGGTCTTTGACTTGGTTCAAGGCTAAATGTAGCGTGTTTGCAACATACATTGTGGTCCGAACATGTTAAGGTCATGGTGACCTGATTATTAGCCCACATTATATGGAGACCATGACCCAATGATTACTGGACCAGGACATATTATAGCCATGTTTACCAGAATAAGCAACCAGAAAATATTATGGCAATGGTTACCAGAATAATAAACCAAAGTATACTATAGCCATGGTTACCAGAATAAGCAACCAGAAAATATTATGCCCATGGTTACCAGAATAATAAACCAGAAAATATAATGGCCATATTTATCAGACTAATCAACCAGAGCATATTATGGCAATGGTTACCAGAATAAGCAACCAGAAAATATTATGGAATGGTTACCAGAATAATAAACCAAAGTATATTATAGCCATGGTTACCAGAATAAGCAACCAGAAAATATTATGGCAATGGTTACCAGAATAATAAACCAAAGTATACTATAGCCATGGTTACCAGAATAAGCAACCAGAAAATATTATGGCAATGGTTACCAGAATAATAAACCAAAGTTAGCCATGGTTACCAGAATAAGCAACCAGAAAAGTCAAACAGAATATATTATGGCTAAGGTTACTGGATTACTGGACCAAAACATCTAGATAGGACAGTCAAGAATAAAATTAAGTTCGGAGGATTTTAATATTAATAATTAATCACATCTTTAACATAAATGATTTCTTTTTATGATTTAATGTCCAGTTGCAAGATCACAGCCATCAAATCTTGTTGCTTTTTTTTAACTGTAACAAGCCAGTGCACTCATGTGGAAATAAGGAATTTGACCATGAGGGATATATGTATATACTTTCAGCTGGGGTAAGAATAAATTTCAGGACCCTAGTTACGCACCGAATAATTGAATACCACAACACCACCAATGTTACCTGTATTATGAATTAGACATCTGTTTTAATTCTAGCTATTTTATGGCTTTGTGAAATTTATCTTTTTATGTCCCTTACAATACTGCTGGCTCTATTTCACCACTGATACCATGGCTCCTGGAAGCCTTGGTTAGGTCAGCTATGACTCACCATTTTTAGTCTTTGTTCAGGACGTAGTTCTGCCTGTTAGTGCAGTGTGTACGTGTGGTTGTGTGGGTAGGTTAGTGTCTGGGTTACACTAGAGTGGAGTAACAGGTGCTCCCTTTGTCTGCCAGAAGTCCCCGCCAGCAGGATACTGGCAAAAACAGGCACGACCTCACAATTCATAGTCTTTACCAAACACTTTGTGACTTGGCTTCCACAACAAAAATGAAAAACAGGGTCATAGCAATACGAGTCCATAAACATTGATAAATTCTTTTGGACCAGAACAGAATAGGTTTCCAATAATTTACACAAATTCTCAATATTTGTGTTTTTTTTTTGGGGGGGGGCAAATTACTTGGTTGGCAGGGGGGGGGGGGGGGATGAAATACTTAAACAGAATAATTTAACCAAACAGGCTTAATTCAACTTTCTGCCTAAGTTTTCAGTCCTCTTCATTTTCTTGTGCTCTCTGAAGATGCAATGTTTTGGGGTTTTCCTCCTATTTTTTATAGGGTATTTATAATGATTAAATGGCAGGAATGCTTTTCAAAAAACCAATCTTCGATATCATGGATATTCATATCAAAATCTGTATTAACTACACAATGCATTTGAAAAAAATAAACTTTGAATAAGACTACTTAGATTGGCAGTATAGTTAATTTATTTCATTTTTGAAGACACTGAAGCTGTCTTTTTACACAGTGTAATAATATATGCAGGAAGAGTTCATTATGATACATGGGAATATATCAGCACATCATCACAGAAAGCAGTCAACTTCACCTAGTCTTGTGACATCATCGCCCTTTGTGACATCATAAAATCAATCAACATCACCAGTACAAGTGACATCACCAGTCTTGTGACATCAATTCAATTGACATCATCAAGTCTTGTGATATCATCATGTGATATCACCTATTCAATAGGGGTTGATTGAATTCAAGTGATATCACATGGTCATGTGACATGTATGGTCACATGACATCACAATACATATCATGTGATATCTAATCTACCGTAGATTATCAATGGCAAAATAGACACAATTTTGGAGTAGTATTGTTTTCCTTTATATCTTAAACTCTTTGTATTCTTTATATGAAGAGAACATTCAAAGATTTTCTCACGTCAAATCTAGACATCTTTGTTTTCAAAGGTACAAAGATCTTAAGTGTTGCAGTATGTCTGGTTATCTGACACACAAACACTTGTAACCAGAAACTGCCACTGGTTTTCCCCATTGTAATATATGTCAAAGGCAACCATGCTTGACTTCAAGGATATGGCTCTCACAAAGTAAGAACTGGTTTCAACCAATTTCCGAGTGTTTTATTTAGAAATGATCTGTCATTCAGTCTATATTGAGCTGGGTTTCTCGTGAGAATACCATTTCATTTTCATAACTGACATGTTATGTCTCCAAAAACAAGTCATAAAAATAGTGACCAAACTTCACATGAAAGTTACGTCCTGCCCTCACAGGACAAAATTGTGCTCTAAAATATAGCAATAAAGGATATCACTGATGCCAAGTGTTTGTTCAGGGCTGCTCGTGACCTTTTGAAAAGGTCACAATACATGGTGCCAAACATAACATTAGGTTCAAATACAGGTCACGACAACCAGCATGCGTCTATTTCAGTGGCCATATTATTATTCATCCTTTTTTATATCCGGGACTGCACACCAAATTATGCATATGAATTTTGTGATGTCTCGGTATTTCCTCTTGTTGGATTTCCTATAACTGTATAAATCAGGTCAAAGTCACAAAGAGTACATCCTGTGTCATAGAGTGAAAGCATTTCAATGACGAAAACATTTCATTATTTACAACTTCAATTTACTGTATTGAAAATACATCTTTTTTGGTTTGATAAAAAGAGTATCTCTTCAGACATTTGAATATTAAAATGTACAGTAACAAGTAACAAATATGATGTCGGCCATATTGGATTCACAATGACCCATCATGCCATTCTACTTCCTGTTAAGTTTCTCTACATAACGTATGTACATGGCAATGATGCAATATATATATATACATATAAAGTAATATAACATAATAATAATTATTATAATAGACAATATTGCATTGCAAATTATTACACATCCTTCAAATTCTTTTTTTTACCTCAGGCTTTTAAAAAAATCAACACAAAAATGCTACATAACACATTTCAATATAAACATTATCAAATGATTATAAACTTTGTATAAACAATTAATTTGACATACATCTATATATCTATATATGTAAAAACTAATAAGCACACCTAATTATAATATTTGTCATTTCTGAATTACGTCTGAGAAAAGCATCACTCTTCATATTTCACTCACCATCGCAATATTTCACATGCTCACATGGTCACTTATTGGCTCAAGACAATACCATATTCATACAAACCAGAAGCATAGAGAAAATATTTGGCCCCCAAATCTGGTCAATTACTGCATTAAAAACTGGCTGTTTAAAGCATTATCTAGCTTCATGTGTATCATCCTAAAAAAACTATAAAAAAAATAAAAAATAAAACATAGGCATCAGAGATGCATCAACCCTCAGCCCTGGTAACTTATTGCACAACATTCGCTCCACACAATATTTGTGAACAAAACATCACCGCACCACATAATTGTTCCGGTGACCTTGAAAAGTAGGTGAAGGTCTTCACTGAGGTCTTCACCAGATGCTTATGTGTGTCAAGTCTCATAAAGCTGCCATCATTCGTTCTCGAGTTATAGCAATGATAGGGATTTCACATAATTGTCACTGTGACCTTGAAAAATAGGTGAAGGTCATGTTCCATAGAAAAAATGTCTGAGGTCTTCAACAGATGCTCATGTGTGTCAAACCTCATAAAGCTGCTATCATTTGTTCTAGAGTTATTGTGATTCTAGGGATTTCACATAACTGTCCCTGTGACCTTGAAAAATATGTCAAGGTCGCCGTCCATCGGTCTTGTCCGAGGTTTTCACCAGATGCTTATGTGTGTCAAGTTCAGTGAAGCTGCCATTATTTGTTCTTGAATTATCAAAATGACAAGGATGATTTCACATAATTGTCCCTGTGACCTTGAAAAGTAGGTGAAGGTCGCCGTCCACTGAACTCGTCCGAGGTTTTCACCTGATGCTTATGTGTCAAGTTTCATGAAGCTGCCATCATTTGTTCTTGAGTTATTGCGATTCTTGGGATTTCACATAATTGTCCCTGTGACCTTGAAAAATAGGTCAAGGTCGCCGTCCATTGAACTCCTCCAAGGTTTTCACCAGATGCTTATATGTGTCAAGTTTCATGAAGCTGTCATCATTTGTTCTCTAGTTATCGCGATGACAAGGATGATTTCACATAATTGTCCCTGTGACCTTGAAAAGTAGATGAAGGTCATGTTTCATAGAAAATATTCTGAGGTCTTCAACAGATGCTTATGTGTGTCACATCTCATAAAGCTGCCATCATTCGTTCTTGAGTTATTGCGATTCTTGGGATTTCACATAATTGTCCTTGTGACCTTGAAAAATAGGTCAAGGTCGCCGTCCATCGTACTCATCCAAGGTTTTCACCTGATGCTTATGTGTGCCAAGTTTCATGAAGCTGCCAGCATTTGTTCTCAAGTTATCGTGATGACAAGGACGATTTCACATAATTGTCCCTGTGACCTTGAAAAGTAGGTGAAGGTCATGTTTCAGAGAAAAAATTCTGAGGTCTTCAACAGATGCTTATGTGTGTCAAATATCATAAAGCTGCCATCATTTGTTCTTGAGTTATTGTGATTCTTGGGATTTTACATAATTGTCCCTGTGACCTTGAAAAATAGGTCAAGGTCGCTGTCCATCGAACTCGTCCGAGGTTTTCACCAGATGCTTATGTGTGTCAAGTTTCATGAAGCTGCCATCATTCGTTCTAAAGTTATCGCGATGACAAGGATGTTCGCTACAGACATACATACATACATACATACATACCCACGCCAGGAGTACTGCAATACCCTCAGCCTGATTACATCAGGGGCTGAGGGTAAAAACTGAAACTGCATCCCAATGTAATGACAGAAATTTTCACTTACATCTTATCTTCTCTATTCTTGAATACACAAATGATTGTCAGTTTAATGGCCTCGTGAATATCTTAGTGTTATGACCTTGTCATATATGCCATATTGAAACATTCATAATAATATAAATATGAATACAAATAGCCAAATAATAGGCAAAAACATGGAAAAATTTCAGGTGCCAAATCTTTTCGTTTTTTTTTTAGAATAACATTTAAATCTTCATGACAATGCAACACAAAATATCTCAGCATAAATATCCATGATTCCATAAATGGTTATAGACTCCTTGCCTGATTAGCTACATAATGGGTATGACCTTTGGAAAATTATCTCTCGGTCACAATCAAACCAGAATCACGTTGCTTGTGCTCAGATTTCCATTCTTTCACCATGGTGATCTCCATTTCAGCAGCTCATATCCAGGCATATTGTGAACCAATATCCACGAAAAGATATCATTTGCTCTCAATATTCTCTTCCAATTTAATTTCGTACTAAATTTAATCTCATTCTTATCAAATATTTACCCGAAATTTTCAATAATCTTTACTTTAATAAGATAATTTTTTTCTCATAAGAGCCGAATATAACTGAATACGAGTTCATTTTCAAATAATATTTTTTGTGAATTCAGCAACTTATGAGTGAGAGCCTGAAAATCAAATATAACAGATATCACACAACTTGCACAGGAACGTACTAGTATTCTGCGTGGCCAGGAAGTGTTAAGATTCCTGCTTTAAGGAACAAGATCTCTTTCCCTCCTATTGACTAAATCAAGTCAATTACTCCAAGAGGTTACAGAATTGATGTACAATATCAGACAATTTAAACTTTTGATAGCAAATGATAATTCTCCCACATAACTCACATAAACAGGACTGTTCTCAGATTTCATTATAAAATGTTTATTTTTTTCCTGTGAGCCTTTCCACGTTTTAGGCCTAAAGTCTGATATTAAAGCACAACATCTATTAAATTTATCTTTGGAGTGAAACGTCACTGAAATTAATTGCCTGGTGTTATTTGACATTCTAACACTCACTTTGTCACATCTTTGGACAATCTGAGTAATGATGAAAATGATCTGGGTAAATTTCTTCAGTAGCCTTAGTACAAGTGCATTCTAGATGTGTGTCACAAATGATATCCCATATCAAATGCAATGCTTCTTTACAGTATCCCATAATGCAATGCTTCTTTACAGTATCCCATAATGCATTGGCAATAGAATTCTTGCATTGCACACTTTACTGTGCACAGCACACTTTACTGTATTAGTAAATTATATATATTTTACTGAATATTTACATGCCACTGAATGAGTCATTTTGGATGGTGACCAATGAGCACAATGTTATAAAGTTGCATTATATATGCAACACAGGTCTCCAGTAAGGCCTGACTTTTTCTCAAGAATCTGAAGCAAGAAATCTTCAGCTTTTATTTATACAATCATACACCAGTTTGAAGTATGATTGATGTCGAGGAGTTATTTTGTCAACAAACATCTCATGTGCGTAATGCATTCTATATCTTTCCTTTTTATCAGCTTGCTTGACAAAACCAACACTTGCTAAGTCTGATTGTTTCTAAGCATGATTTGAAAAAATGAATTTGCATAGCAGCAGAGAATATTGTCAACCCACATTTCTTGCTTAAGATTGCTTAAAAATCAGGCTTTCAGTAGCTATCTAATTTGTTATGACAACATGTACAAACACTGTGCATGCCTCCATTTTGTAGATATGGTATCAGTTTTGGTATTATAAATATCAGATGACAAAAAAAAAAACATTCCAAAAGATAATGAACTATCAGCTATTTTTTGTTACTCTGCTAAACAAGTTTTGAGTCAATTGATTAGGTAAATGTACCCTGTTGTACCACACATGTTGGTATAGAAACCATTTAGTTTATGGTCTCCATGGCAACCATTGTCCCCTCCAGGAGGATCACCTTTCTTAACTAGTTCTACTACCATTAAATTCAAATCAATGACAAAAAGCATAAAAACGCTTGTTAAATGAGGTCACATGAGGTCATATGATGAAATGTCATGTGTGACCTCATTTGGTCATGTGTCTCTGTAAGCAAATATATGTTTGGTTTGTGCTATATATGGAATGTGTAATTCAATATTCATCCATATCCTTGTCCTCGAATCCTGAACCACACTGACATGTAAATAGAAACTAAAAAAAACATGAATAAAGCACTAAGATACGAAAATAAGTTATGGGAAAGAAATCTACCAAATACTGTCAATCACATAGTGAAAAATGTCCTATTTCCTCTTTGGGAACAAGTCAATAATTACATTACCACTCTCAGGTATATGCACTACTGTTACAGGTGCCAATGTCTGTTATGGACTAAACTGTAATGTTTGTAATCTGTATTTATATATATCATACCTAAGTGTGGTACACTTAACACAGCTTCCCTCTGATAACCTTCCATCTCTTACTACATCTACCAGCTATAGAATTCATGCTTTTCTTCATATTACATGTCATTTTGCATCTTTTGTTTCCTTTAAAAGATTTTATAAAATGTATTCATTTTTTTTGGGATAAATTTTAATATTATTCTCAGAGAACAATAAGACGTACATATATTATTAAAATATTGATAAACTGCAGAAGTTTTAGAAAAATTGCAATATTGAAAAGTTGAATCCTGAACATAGCACTATTTCATATTCTTGTCATGGCTTTGCATCCTTTGACCATCTTCAATGCCAGTTGCATCATGTAAGCTTTTATCTATCAACACATTAATTGTATGTTACAATTTTCCATATTTGATGCCTTCATTGTCTGTGACTGATTAATACCACATATTTACAAAAACCATTGTTACAAAATGTAACTTATTATGAAATACTATAGACAAGATAACATTATATAATGACCTCAGAACTGAATGAGGAGTTGCATGTGAAAAGGGAATATTGCAGGCTTAATGCAGCATAACCTCTTTTTACAGACAGCCCTTCAATTTGGTCTGAGAATTGGCATATTGGGTACGAGCACCAAGGTCAAGGTCATCAGCTTTCACGTGCTTATATCACTACATATTTGCCATACATGGCTGGCTGTATTGTGCCAAAAGGCAGCAGCATTAGCTTGAATCAAAGTCACTTACTGCCTTTTTGGACTCATAAACCCATGAAAGGTTTCAGCTATAAACAAACATGTAAAACATTTTCACACACCCAATCAACCATGAATGGCAAATTTTCAAGCTAAAATTATGCATTTTAAGTGGACACAGAATTTTACTTGAATTACATTGACTGTATTCATCAGACTATTGATAGTCACAAGGTTTGCAATGACGTCATTTTATTCCCATATTTGCAATTAACTGTAATTTGTCTGTGAGTCATCAATTCATTGAGCTCCATTCTTTCAGAGACATTTTACCAGTATTATTGTTGTGACTTTTCATGACTACCTAATATAATTTATCGGTCATTAAAATAATTTGGAACCATCTCAATATGCATTACCAACGTGTTGTTAAGCCTGGATTGTGTTCAAACTTATAGTAAGTATATCACATCACTACTGGTACCATGTCTCTGAGTATCTATGTCTGTCTACTTTTTCACTACGATTCAATTGCCTAGACACTTTCCAATCTAAGAGGTAAGCCCTGGGCTTCCATCGGGCTGGTTCCTGTTGTTTAATCGTTTCATCAGTTCTGGTGATTTGGTAGGTTTTTTCATCACAGGTGGCCTGACTTTTACGGGTGGTTTGGGTTTCTCAGGCAGTCCTGGTCTATCAGGTCGTTCGGGTTTTTCTGGTTTGACTGGTCTTTCCGGGGTATTACCTCTTGGAGTGCCCCCTGGTGTTGATGACAAGCGTTCTGCAATCACAGATGGGTCAGGCACTTGTTTTGTGGGTTTATGTGCTACGAGAGGCCTCAGCATTGGGGGTCCCACACGTTCACCCTCGGGTTCCAATGAACCCTCCCTAGAGCTCCCCCGACTAGCGCTGTCATGGTCCCTTAGGCGGCGTCCGATCTCCGCCTCTCTGTCCCGCACCGATGCTACACTGCTTGAACTACGTTTCACCATCCCCACGCCACCTGGTGTTGACAATTTCCCAAATGTAGTCACGTTACTTGTGCTACGGGGCATGGAGCTGGCTTTTTTAATGGTGCACTGGTTTTTAGCAAACACCTCGGCAGTGCTCATCGTGGGGCTGTCTGGGTCACTCAGGTCCTTGGGCGACCCCTCGGCACTCACCGGCAAGCCTAGCACGAGATCTGGGGCGTGTTTAGCGTGAGGCACTTTCTGCATCACGATCTTATCCGGCGACACTCTCTGTCCCAGTTCTTCTTTCTGCTGCAGTTCCAGTGATTTCAACCCGGACATGACCTCGGCTAGTGCTGAGTCTATATCTTGCTGCAAGTCCTCCGTGCTCAGGTCTGCCGTGTCGTTGTCATAAAACGAGCTCGTCATGCTCACGTTATCCTCCACAGTCTCTTTGCTGGCTAACGAGGGATTGCTGCCCATTCCGCTGGAGGAGCTCTGGATACTCTGGATGCTCCGCTCCATGTCAGAGCCGCTGTGGGTGCTCCGCTCCATGTCTGACCCGCTAGACGGGTAACTGCTCCGCTGCGGCGTCGACGGCGACGAGAAGTCAGAATTGCCACTGGAGTCGGTGGAGGTGAGGCTGGTTGTCATGGCGATGTTGGGATGGGAGGCACTCTTGTCCAGGTTATCCTCTATGGACAGAGACTTTGGACCGTAGGGTTTGGTGGGCAGGGACTCGGTGGACCGTCTCTTATCCTCCTCGCTACTCCCACTGCGACGATCCTCCTCCCTAAACACACAATAGTAGATATCACACACACACACACACACATATAACTCAAATATAACCTACTCTATGCTTTATAAGTCTGCTTCTAACATTTGTAACCCTTATCTTTGAAGGCAGGAAAGTATTTTTCAATAAACTTGTCATTGATATCTAGTTGTAAGCCAATGTTTCTTGCTTATATTTATATGATTGATGAAAAATAAAATCATATTTATCTCTTTATCTTTAATAGCTCATCCAAATTCTCTCATCAACAAATTCTTTTAAAACAACATCACAAAATAGTTTATGACAAGATATACATGTTAAAATTTTTTTTCTTCTAGTTGTCGATCTTTGAGGAGGACATATTTGCGTACTTGTTTTTGGAGATGATGTATTTGTCTGGGATGAGCCCCTCTTTGCCGTTGAATGCGCCCTCCCACCAGTCCCCCGACACCTGGTTGAATAACACCAAGGTGTCGCCCTTCTTGAAGGAGAGTTCTCGCTCCGTGCGGCCAGTGAAATCGTACTGGGCTCTCGCCTCTATCACGTCCGTCTCTGCATAAATCAAACAAACACATACTATTAACAATCTTCTTTATTCATAGGGTTAAATATCCTAGCCACAATAATGTGGAGAAATCCAAGTGCCACAGAATATTTGTTATTGATTTAAATAGATTCTTTCAAATCTACTAGATTCTATCAACTTAATCTTTTATCTCAATTGGCCCTATTCTAAAGCATTCAATTTTTCTAATTTTATTTCTATTTTGAAAAGCAGCAATCTAAAATAAACTATTGTTTTTTGTAAACTTAGCTAAGAATTTCACCATGCATTAAAGTATAGGATGAATATCAATCAAGAAAATCATGAAATTTATTTGTTCATGTGTCCATCACTTCATTTCCATCAACTGGTCAAAATTTTAGAATGTTTCTCCCAGTTTAATGAAATTGGATATGACACAACATGAGTAATTCTTGGGAACTTCAGTAACTTTGGATAACATGGTAAATATTAATGAAACAACGTTATTCGCATTTCAATCCAGTGGAAACTGTTAAAATCCCAACAACTCGAACCTCAACAAAACAAGAACACCATGTTTAAAACTCCATGGAATATCTTGATAACAAAGGAATGCACATGTTTTGTCCAAACTTGATCTATCCAATTAATTAATACATATGAATTTGAGATGAAATTTTCATTTCTTTGCATTCAAGATCACCACCATTTTAAACTTCAAAGTCACAAATTCAGGGTTATATGTTATATCAGTTTGGTCTCAAAAAATCAAATCTCAGGCAATTTTTTTCTTTTCTGTTTGAGTACCTTTATTATAAAACCGTCTAAATCTTCTCCAGAAATTGGAAGCTGTTCCAGAGATGAGGCAGGCAAAGAGAGAAACAAACATTTTGAACAGAGCTCACAAAACAAAGAGAGAATATTTCACCCAGATAGGACTTGCACCCAGGAGCTAGAAAGGTTCAGACTTTACTTCACTCTCAAATTACCTAGACAATGTTCTGTGTTTATTTTGAGGGGACATTGCAATTTTGAGTCACATTGTTAGATTATGAAGAAATTCTTTTTTCTGGGTGCAATCCTGGAATGACATTAAAACTTACTGACAAATGTTTTCTTTTTCTGTCAATAAAATTTTCATTTTCTTATCTTAATTCATATATAGCTGATAAATTAATCCTCTCAATCTTTTTAAAGGCTTTGGTTTAAATTTGAAGAATATAGACTTTATATATATCTTGCATTTGATTAAATTCCAATTATTTTGGAGACAAAATAAGCCATTACAATAAAAGCTGGTGATTTTTGTTCTAATAAATCCATGCACTGATATGGTTTTCACCAATTGTTGTGTTGCTGGTATGAAATATGTGGACTGAAGCACAAAGCTGAATCATTTAGAACTGTAGGTGGCACCACTATCCTGGGCTAAACTGGTCCCTGGATCGAAAATAATCTAAAATGTGGCTGTGAAAAGCTGGCATAGCATTTAATGTGTGTAATATAAAAGCAGATTCCATTCTCAGTCAATTATTTGCCTGATTCCATATTCTAAATAAATCACTTTAACATTTGTGTGTTAAAGAAAACTAGAAGCAGCTCATAGAATATATATAGGCACATGGATATATATAAAAAACAGAAAGTAAAATGAGTTTCTCAGGCTATACACATAAGATACATGTTGTGAGATATTAGGAAATATAAAACTCATTTAGTTGGATATGTTCTTTAATTTTGTCTTGAACTATAGAAATTTATCACAAAATTATTCAAATGCACCATGAAGCTTTTGAAAGAATTAAACCTTTAGTGAAAAAGCTATGGTTTAACAATGAAATGATAGAACATGGCTAACTGGACCAGTAGAATTAACTGACTATATTAAGATTATGAACACATGTGGCATAGCATTGCACTTTTGCACTGTAAATAAGCCCTTGTATATCGAAGATGTACTGTTGTACTATTGCACTATTGCACTATATATATATAAGTTCTTCTATTTAGAAAATGGACACAGAGGATATATCATTTTACTATGTTGGCCATTCTTGTATGAACATGGACATGTATGGCATTGCAGTGTTTTCTATACATGCCCTTCTATTTAGAAAATAACATATATGGCACAGCATTGCATTCTGTACACGCCCTCCCACTCAGAATATCATATCAGGCAAAAAAGGTTCACTGGCACAGATCCCACTGTCACATTCAACATATCACATTCACATTTACACATCTTATTCCCTCCAAAAGTTGAGCATTAATATCTGCAGCAATAATGAAAACAATCTTCAGTGTTGGCTTTCCACTTGCTATTTTGTATAAAATCTTACATGCTGAAAGCCTACATTTGTTCTGGTGATACATGTTACAATATAAATGTCTGACACAATTCTTATTGTAGTTTTTTTTTAAAAAAGGTAAAAGAGGAGTAAATTTCTTTATTCAAAATAAATGTATGTATAAATGACAGATGAATGTATATGTCATGAATATTGATATCTAATATTTTGGTTTATGTGTATACTGAGTGCATCAAACAACTTGGCCATTCATACAGAGAGGACATACACGGTGAAGCAAAAGCAAGAGGTCTACACAGGGCAGGAAGGAGGTAAGGGTAGAAGAGACACAAGGCTTACCAAGAAAGAGATCTGGAAGGGCAGAAACAAACAAAAAAATAAAAACTGATATCATTACAAGCAGATTCTGTCACAAAATGGAACTTTACACCAATATCCACAGGGTGCAATAGTCTGATAGTTTAATTCTGGATTAATTCAGGAAAGAATTTATAAAACAGATCCTATCATTTAATACCTTGGACAAAACTGTTTTAGTGGAAGATTGAGTTTTTTCAGGTACACGCCCGGAAGTAATTCAGATGCAAAGTGGTTAGAATAGAGAATGTTGGATTTATGCAACATACATGTGCTGCCCCCTGTCAATGACCTCATTACTATGACCTCTGACCCACCTTCTTCACTAGCATTATCATCTGCATTGTCCTCATCTTCTGACAAGTTGTCTCCTGTGTCCTCATCTCGCTCACTGAAATATTGAATCAAATACTTTAAAATATTATAAATCGATGACCATTTTTTGTTCTCTGAACTAATCATTTTGTTAAAATTCCCAAATAACATCAAACCTACTCGCACATATTTTCAAAGGTCTAAACTCTCTCATTAGAATAAATATAACAATAATTGGCAATGTTTATTGCTAGAATTAAATGCTTTGATCAAAATTTCTTAGTTAAACATCATATATTTTGGCTGCAGTGCCACAATTGTGCAAATAAAAAATAAACATTTGTCTGTGCTAATTTTCTTTCAAATAAAATCCACCATAATTTGATTATTCTTACTGGAACAATCGTAGCATTCTGAGAAAAATAACTTGAATCTAAAATAATTAAAAATGATTAATACTAAGAAATTATAGGATTTAAATCATACCTATCCTCTAAAATGCATTTTTCATAGGTGGCGCCACCATCATTGGGGAATATTTCCTCCTGGTGGATGATGATGTTTTTGACGAGATCGTTAACGTTGCTCTGGAATGCCACTTGGTCGCGATCTGAGGGTATCGGCAGTAGTGTGGGTCCGAAGCAAATGGCCAAATTATACGGATCCATCATGTTCTCATCGCTGTACTCTGATAGGCTGCAAAACAACGTGCAAAACATTAACCTCTGAATCTATAGGTACAGATCCATCATGTTCTCATCGCTGTACTCTGATAGGCTGCAAAATAACGTGCAAAACATTAACCTCTGAATCTATATGTACGGATGCATCATGTTCTCATCGCTGTACTCTGATAGGCTGCAAAGCAACGTGCAAAACATTAACCTCTGAATTCATATGTACGGATGCATCATGTTCTCATCGCTGTACTCTGATAGGCTGCAAAACATTAACCTCTGTATTTATATGTACGGATGCCATTTATAGGATATTGAAAACCAGTTCAGTATAAAATTGACCTCTGGTTGATTTGTTGGCATTTGGGGTACATTGCAGATTATGATAGTCCTGTGAAAATTAGATTTAAAAAACAGTTATGGATTTGTTCTTATTTCATAGTTTAAGAGTATACATCACTGTGTGGGAGTGCTAGACACTGTACCTTCCACTCCAGTATTGTGGATCACTCAAGCACAAGAGATGGGCTATGATATCTCTGAGAGTAGATGTTATAGAAGGGGTTATTTGCTACTCACTGGTTAAGGAATGCAAAGAGGTATCTCATGACGACGATGATGGACTTGGGTAGAGGCGCCAGAAGATCTTTGATGCACGCTATGAAGTCCGGCACAGCTTCTACTCCTAAATCAAATGCAATTCATGAACATGTAAAAACCTCTAGAAAACATTGATTTCCTACCATCTCTGCCAAATACACTTACATATAATGCTTTTACCTTGGGCTAGTAGCAACCATCTTCACGAAGGTTATGTCATTGAAAATATATTTTTCATTGATTTTAATTTAATTTACCATAGATATTGAAAGAAAAAAAATTAAATGAGTCCAAAAAGTACTCAATTTGTCCTGTACTTTTTTGCTCTGATATATACTTTTTATGAACAGAATGTTTGCCAAAGGTTGTTAAATCATGAGTTTTATTGTTGGTGAGGTGAGCAGAGAGGGCAGGAATTAATACAGATTCACACCCACCAGCCTTTTAATGACAAGACTAGATATAATAGTTCACTCCTTAGACAACTAACATCTAGGCACCCTTCACCAGACATCAAGAGCATCACTACTACACCGGGGACATTCTCACCAGTCAGCACCGTGACCGGAACCATAAACTGTGTCAGCCCAGCCTTACCCATTTCCAGATACTTTGTCTACTTTAACTTTACAACTTCCTTTACTCATAGACCATGCGGTTACAGCTAAACTTGCCAACACCACTGATCTTTATTTAACACATTAAACTAGTTCTTATTGACATTACGAGGCTAAATAATTCTTAAAATTTGTCTCACAGAGTATAATTCAAAATATGTTATATAATTCATGTATTTAGTTTTGATAAATAAAGTCAGGAAAGATGGATAGACAGATATTTGATTGTGTCCTCCCTCACAGATCAGGAGAGGATAATCTCAAAATCTTATCTTTTATTTGGAAGCTTATAAATAATAGAAAGTGATTATCATTTGTCTGTATAGTCTGTGAAACAAAGAATATTATCATTTGGCCTTACAGGCATGCTTGTACTAGTCATACCCTACACCATAAGTACGAGTAGGACAACCAACTCTAAACTATAACAGGGGTGGACGTGCTGGCAAATATATACAAAACAATGAAAATGTGATTTTAAAAAAAGCACTCTGAAATAAAAATTCATTTATAAATATCCAAATACTGGCAATGAAAAAATGAATATATTTGTATCCTTAATGGCAATATACTAAGTCCAGGTGTGCCTTCCTGGTCATTTAAAGCTCATCTTGAAAATTGCTTTTATGAAGAAAATTTCTTTAAAAAAAAGTAAAAACAGATGAAAAAAAACACAAGAACATAGAATGGCACAATAAATGGCAAACAAAGCCAGCAATATTTCCACCCCTGTTTGAACATGTTTACCATGTTAAACTTGCCAAGTCTACTTTAGTCCCACTGTACCAAGTTGTTACTCACGGTGTGCAGAAATATTTTCGGTGTCGGAAGATTTTTCAAACTTTTAGTGATGAAGAGAGGAGGGAGAGTAGTATAATAACAAAATGCATATCTACCATGAAACTTACTGCTACACGCGATGAGCTCATCAAACAACTGTACGGGGAACAGTGGCACTTTGAGTTCCCTGAAGTAGAGTTTGAGTACGCCGGATATCGAGTTGATATCCGACCCATCTACAACATCGCACAAGGGATCTTCACCTGCAACAACACAAAACAAATCCTGCATTTACCATTTACCATTAAAAATCTGGGATTTATCACCTCCATTTCCATAAATCATAATCCTACATGAGTATCTCTCAGTTTTTTACTCAAAGTTTCACTTTTTTTTAATGTTAGACAATTTGAACTTTCTTTCTTGCATTTACACATGATTAGGTAGAAAACTAAAACCCCGACTTAACTGATGATTGGGTGAAGTTTATTCTTTTTATTTACCTCACAGATGGACTTAACTTGCGATTGGATCAAGTCTTGTGTTTTCATTTACCTCACAGATGGACTTAACTTGCGATTGGATCAAGTCTTGTGTTTTCATTTACCTCACAGATGGACTTACCCTTCTCAAAGGCATTTCTGAATTCATTTATTTCATGTTGAGATCCAGATACCCTGAACACTCCATGGTGATGTAATCCTGAAATAACCAAAATACCAAACATGAACACAAATGTTCATCTATTTAATGCTT
Organism: Amphiduros pacificus; assembly: GCA_949316495.1. Lineage (NCBI taxonomy): Eukaryota > Metazoa > Annelida > Polychaeta > Phyllodocida > Hesionidae > Amphiduros > Amphiduros pacificus. The sequence goes on along the minus strand of OX439009.1, from coordinate 32,656,448 downwards.
ATACATTATTATGAGAAAATATGTCACGTGAAGGAATAATAAAAATGTTTGCACAAAGAAAATGAAAGATCCTATTTGTTAGTGATATAAATATAAATAAGTGTATGTTCTATCAGGGCAGTTATCCCAAAAAACCTTTCTAATAGTGAATAGTGAACATTTATCAAAAGTCCTGGGACCAACAAAAATATTGGTTAGAGATCTCAGACCCCTGACCTTATAGAAACAGAATAAATGGTAGCAATTTAAGGTTATTCACATGACCTATAGAGGTCAAGGCCATCACCAAGCACAACCATTTGACACATTGATAGGCCTGTCCATGGTTTATATTTGGTAAAACTATTTGTGTTTTTGTCAACTCATTACATTTACAAGGTTTTCAGAGATCGTTGGGTCACATGACTTTGAAATAATAGAGTATTTGTTTAAGGTCACTGACAAATGTTCCGTTTCAAGATCTTCAAGATATGATGAATTTCAAGACCCAAACATTATTTGTTCTCAAGTGTTGGTAAAATCGGACAGAAGCCCAGACTCAGACATTCAACAAACTTTGCTGAGAGGTAACAATCAGAAGTATGCAACATGCATCTTACCATAGAGGTTAATGACCCGGATACAACTCCTCACAATGTGTGGGATCTCCTGACCCGTCATCTGGAAGGAAAATATACCTTGATTAATAACTCTATCCACTAGCATCTTTGCCATGGTTTACACAGGGCTTCCTTCCCCTGTATTTACTCAGCTCATTTAGGAGCCTTGTAAGAAATCTCACAAATTTGTGCCATTTCCAGAATGTACTTCGTTTTTTTTTTTGCAGAAAATTTTAAATGGCATTCCATGTCCATTGCACATTTTTCATATCTCCCAGGCAAAAATGTACTTATTGTATAGCAATTAAATCACTCATACACTGCAGACCTCTGACACTCTTAACCTGATATATTTCTTAAAAGCTGTTGGATTATACTGTGATGTTTTATGCCTGAATATTCTTAAATGATCATTGTGTCGAAGTATCAAAATGATGATGTCACACCTTGTAAAGATAATATCATAACATCTTGTGATGATGTCATGACATCTAATGATGATGTCATAACATCTTGTGATGATGTCATAACACCTAATGATAATGTCATAACATCTTATGGTGATACTTGACGTTGTTGTTTTAATATTAAATGATATGCTGTCTGTTGTTAATGGCATAATTTGTGCAGATGATGTGACGTCATCATCACGTTCTACACACCTCTACGTAGTCCTGTATACTTCCTCCAAACAGCTTTGGTTGTCCTGTCGTGAGGGCCGGTCGTCCTATTCTCCGTTTCTTGGGTTTCGGGGGTAAAGATGGTGGCCTAAAATGGAACAAACAACAAATTATTGTTTTGTCCTGTTATTTTTTTTCTTGTGTTCCTAATATTTTTCTTCACTATATTACAATAAAACTTTGATAGAAACTATTGGATTTAACATAAATATATATATATGATTGAACAAGATATTATTCAGGAAAATATTGTAATTAATAAATCTAAAATCTTCATCATTTGAGAAATGTTCTAAATATGGAGGATAAAGTATTGTGCAAACCTCATGAAAATGACATTCCAAATTTTTAAAAATTACCCCATGCATAAAATAGTCCAAATAATACTCTTTCTATGTATTTTATGTGAATTAATATTAAAGCAATATTTTAGTGAGATTATGCCAGGAAATGTGAACTCAGTAGTAATATAAAACATTTTATATAAAAATATAATGTCCGTCTGAAAGAGGTGCTCTTGGCCATTTGTTTATGTTTATTTGATTCGTTGGTTACAAAAGTTAAAATTTAAAAAAAAGAAATCTGTTTGATGTCAGCATAACATGTTAGGATCTTAAGAGATTTTGATACAATATTTGACCAACTTTCGGCCATCTTGGTTTCAGTGCTTTAACTGCTTGGCTAGACCTATCATAAATGGTGTAAATGCATTTGATATTCTCCCCTATTTAATTTTTTGATTCCCCCCCAAGACGTTCCTCTTAATGTTGATATTTTTCTCTTAAGAAAATAACACGTCATGTATTTTGTCTGGAACATTTGATTTTGCATTATGCATGTTAATTATTTGAAAACAACATGTAGATGAGGTATTAAAAAAAACACAAAAAAAACACTGGTTCTAATATGTTTGGGTTTTGGGAGATACTTGTTCACACTGATAACAGATTTAAAACATTCATGTTTGAGAACAGAGGGGAAACGTTAACACTTTCTAGACCTTTCTTCTAAATATGATTATACATTTCACTAATATTTGTCTTTAAAAGAATAAAAAGTGCAAAAATATGAGTATAGTACAATAAATGTGCTAAGAGATACATATCGAAAGTGATGATTTAAAAAAAAGGTAAGATCGCATGAGTTTTAGAAGGCCCGGACATTGATTGATTTCAAGGCTATGGTCTGTATAACACTGATATAACATTTCAACAGTTCACTCATGCTGCGCAGCTATCTTTAATTTGAAATTTAAATAAATCACAACTAAATCTGCCGATCATTTATGCAAAATCATCTATAAAACAGAATGAATTCACAACTTTCTAAAACAGATATCTTTTTTTTTCATGACATCAAGAAAAAAAAACAAAAAAAGAGGAACATTTCGAGCCAGTCTGTAACAAATGGATTATCAAGATGGATTAACACAGGTTTTGAAGTAACGCCACAGGGTTTTGCACGGTTAATCTGTAATAACATTTCTGAGTGTAAAACATCTCAAACAAAAACATATGATGATAACCAGAAATGACATGCTTAACATGTTGGAGGTCAAACATGCGACATGTACGGTACACCAGTGTATCTTACTGCAGTAGGATGGTGGAGGGCTTTTCCCACAAAGGTCTATCTGAACTTCTGCAATAAACAAATCACTTGCTAGTCTATTCCCCACTTATATACCATTATAAATGTTCTGTCCTATAATTGTACTGATGTCACAATATTTATGATGATGTCATAATATCTTATGGTGATGTCTTAATATTTAATGATATGTCTATTTGTAATTGCATAATATGCATTGATGATGTCATGTTATAAAACAATTTACGTCATAACTTGTAATGATCATATAACATCAAATGATGATGTCACAACTTCTCTTGATGATGTCACAAGAGCTGCTGACCTCTCAACATCAATCTGTTATTATATATACAAAAGATGCTCAATGTTTCATTGATGTCATAATTCTAAAAAAAGCAACATGATACCTGGGAGTTTCTGTTCACGTTATTTTAAATCATCTTTGGGGATATAATGTCATAACAGTTACTATGTCACAATCTCTCATGATGTGAAATTGTCAACTGATGATGTCACAATATTAGTGATGTCATAATGGTGATACCATATCAAAAGGAATTTTCATCATTCATAAATTTGACAGATATCTATTTTGTTTAAATCTCTGTATGACATCAGATATGACGTTAAAACATCTACCATTGTCATTTTTCTTCTCAGATTTTAGCTTAAGATGAACAAATGCGAAAACAAAATTTGTGAGAAAATAAAGTTGCATCACAAAGTGCATCACAATGAAGAACAAAGAAATCTGGAACTTTGTAGTTTTGCAGCCTGATATCAGTGTTGTATTATTACTATGTGGGTGAGTACCTTGGAGCGTGTGGTCCGGCATATCCAGACACGGTCCCCTCTCCAAGTGCTTTCTGGATTGCTGTGTACTTTGCATTCAGGCGAGAAATCAAATTGTTGCTGAGCAGATAATCCCGGAATTTCTGAAAAAAAACCACAATTCACAATTTGAGCAAGTCTTAAACGGCATGAGATGACGAAATAAGATTCTTTAGCACATGTGGATCATTTGTTAAAATGACCTTTTCAGCATAATCTAGGATGTATCAGGCCAGACGGAAGTGTGCAACTGGTGTGAAATGCCCCACTCTTTTTGAAGAGTGAATTGGGGTCTTTATTTTGCATTATCATGAAGATATGATAACATGAATCCTTATGATAATTATTGCAGAACATTAATAGAGAATGAGCAAACATGTTCATAAGTAGATGTATGATTACAACCACAGGTCGCTACCATAATATATATGTAAGACTTGTTTAGGGCTTGAACATACCAATAAATAGAATGATTCAGTTTCCAGCCGGTCTGCCCGTATTTTGCCATATTCCAGCGGAGACTTTGGCGGCTTGTTCTCCTCTTGAAATAAGGATGTGACGTCATAATCTTTCTTATTCAGCATTTCCATTAACGATTTCTCAGCTTCTTCCAGGGTCTTCCACATCTGACAAAACAATCAATGCAAAACTTGATCTAATTCCTTGACAAACCAATAGTTAAATCTTAAACAGTTTCCTCGGTAATTCTGAAATCAACACCATTTACCTTTTTTGGTGAAATATAAGCATGAATTTTACTTCCTTTCACTTTTAAACCATGCGATACACCTAACTTTGTTAGCTTTGTTGAAAATGGTTTATCATTTTTGGCTTTACAACAAAAACCACATCATTTTAAAGATTGTACTTTAACAAAACATTTAATCTATTATATGCTTTATTTTTACAATTCTGACTTTTTATTAGTAGGTTAAAGTATTTAGTTCATGTTTGTGCCACCAATGAGAGATGGTGCTACTCACCTCATCATTCTCTAGTTTGAGGTCATTTAATCTGCTTGCGATCTGCCGATGCCGTTCTATCATCTCCTCGGTTACCGGCTTCTGTGCACTGATCTGTACCACCTGAGAAAATATCATCACAAATATTATAAATATTATATCTTCTCAGCTTGACACATGCAAGACAAAATCACAATGCAAAATAAGATATTGAGGCTGTTTGTAAAACTTATCAGTAACATTTCTGGTCAATACAGATAGATATGATCAGAGATAGACACATGATCAGGGGCAGACACATGATCAGCGATAGACACATGATCAGAGATAGACACATGATCAGAGAAAGACACCTGATCAGAGGCAGACACATGATCAGAGATAGACACATGATCAGAGATAGACACATGATCAGAGACAGACACATGATCAGAGAAAGACACATGATCAGAGGCAGACAGATGAACAGAGAGACACATGAACAGAGAGACACATGATCAGAGATAGACAGATGATCAGAGATAGACACATGATCAGAAGCAGAAACATGATCAGAGGCAGACAAATGAACAGAGACACAATATCAGAGATAGACACATTATCAGAGGCAGACAAATGATCAGAGATAGACAGATGAACAGAGAGACACATGATCAGAGATAGACACATGATCAGAAGCAGAAACATGATCAGAGACAGACAAATGGTCAGAGGCAGACACATGATCAGGGGCAGATACATGATCAGAGATAGATACATGATCAGAGACAGACCCATGATCAGAGGCAGACACATGGTCAGAGGCAGACACATGGTCATAGGCAGACACGTGGTCAGAGGCAGACACATGATCATAGGCAGACACATCGTCAGGTATAGAGGCAGATAAAGCATATTTTTAATAAGTGGCCAAGATTAGATTGTCTATTTTCCTTTGCCATATTGGATTTGAAACATTCTGAGGCAATTTTAGCAGATTAATCTTAAGTTACCGACCTAGTCAGCAAATTCTCTACACTTATGGACATCAAAATTAATCACATTTTACTTAAACCAATTATGGCCCAAAAATGCACTAAATTCTATGAACCAAAACTGAAGCTGAGAAAATTTTCAAAACAAACACAAAAGGAGATTTATTGAGTTATAAAGTTTGGGCTAAAAATTCAAGGGTGTGCTGAAAAAATGGAGACAATTTTGATTTTAGCATGCTGAGTAAGTGAGGTGAAAATGACCAACTCATCGCTCCAATCTCACTGTCCTAGATTTTATCATGCTTAAATCTAAAAGCCAAGAAAACAAAATCCTCAAATATTTTAGATAAAAACAAAACATAAAAAGTCCAAGCAATATGCAAAGCTTATAGTTAATTTAAGGGGAAGTAGGAAGGACTTTGTAAAAGCAAATAACTTGAAATAATATCAAGGAGGCAGATTTGCTCTTATGCTTCAGGCTTTACCTTTGGGTCGTCTTTATGAAGGTCAACTATTATTTCACACATCTGCAATAATGTAGATTGGTACCTGAACATGTGCGCCAGAATAAAGGCCAAATCATATGCTAATTCCTACTCATTATAAACCTTCAGTGCAAGTGCTGGCAGGTTTATATTCAGTTACTGAAGCACATGACAGAAAGCCATCAGAAAATAGAAGAAACGTAACACAAAGCCATATTACATATGCTATCCCTTATTAAAGAATCCGTCAAAAAAATTTTTTTCCCCAAATTCTCCCTAAAAATCTCCAATGAAATAAGTACATACATTCCAACTTTTCGATATCTACCAAAACCATATGATTTGAAATATCCAATATAATTTGAAACATCCAATAGACACCAAAAATCACACACACACCTGACTACACATTATAATGTTTTATTTCAAATTTAAAATGTGCCACTTTTCTGCACTTGGTCATCTGCAAAGTGCACAAACAATATTCATGTTATTTTTTTAAAGTGTTCTGGTAAGTCGTACCTCATCGCCTTTGTGAGCCTGGAAGTCAAACTTCTTGGGCAGGGAGTAGGTCTGGTTGTTGAGCTCCAGGAAGCGTTGTTTGTCCGTGCGCTGGTCCAGGTCCAGCACGCACTTGTTCATCAGGTCCACGCATGCCTTCTTGGATTTAATCGTGTTCTCTTCTGCCGAGATGTGCATCAACATTGCCCGCGCCAGTGTCATGTGATAGCCATAGTCCATTGCCTGAAACACAACATATAGCATCACAGTCTGACACTAAACACAATGTAGCATCACAGTCTGACACTAAACACAGTGTAGCATCACAGTCTGACACTAAACACAATGTAGCATCACAGTCTGACACTAAACACAATGTAGCATCACAGTCTGACACTAAACACAGTGTAGCATCACAGTCTGACACTAAACACAATGTAGCATCACAGTCTGACACTAAACACAATGTAGCATCACAGTCTGACACTAAACACAATGTAGCATCACAGTCTGACACTAAACACAATGTAGCATCACAGTCTGACACTAAACACAATGTAGCATCACAGTCTGACACTAAACACAATGTAGCATCACAGTCTGACACTAAACACAATGTAGCATCACAGTCTGACGCTAAACACAATGTAGCATCACAGTCTGACACTAAACACAATGTAGCATCACAGTCTGACACTAAACACAATGTAGCATCACATCCTGACACTAAACACAATGTAGCATCACAGTCTGACACTAAACACAACGTAGCATCACAGTCTGACACTAAACACAATGTAGCATCACAGTCTGACACTAAACACAACGTAGCATCACAGTCTGACACTAAACACAATGTAGCATCACAGTCTGACACTAAACACAATGTAGCATCACAGTCTGACACTAAACACAATGTAGCATCACAGTCTGACACTAAACACAATGTAGCATCACAGTCTGACGCTAAACACAATGTAGCATCACAGTCTGACACTAAACACAATGTAGCATCACAGTCTGACACTAAACACAATGTAGCATCACATCCTGACACTAAACACAATGTAGCATCACAGTCTGACACTAAACACAATGTAGCATCACAGTCTGACACTAAACACAGTGTAGCATCACAGTCTGACATTAACTTCACATTATATAACTTTAATTGCGAAAGAATCTTCCAATGCAGTTCATGTAATAATTTTCAAGGTCAAATGCACCAGTTGACCTTCTGGATAAGTGCGAGTGTACTAAGTTGCAATATGCTGATGATCTCTTGAAAACTTTGAAAAATGTTTCACAAAATCTATGTTGCTTGCAAAGTCCATGACACACTCTTTACCAAACTGCTTCTAAACTTTTAATAATAAAAAATAAAAAATATATAATTAAGTGTTAACTGTTTATTTTGCATTGCTAAAAGGTAGATACAGTGACTGTTACATTCGACTATCTTACAAATGTTGATAGCAAGTGCATCTGAAAAAGACCAAGAAGTGAACTGAAAAGGTGAATTGAAATATAGAAGGACTGAGAAAAAAATATAGTATCTGAGAAAAGGGACACGCTGGATATCTGTGAAAAATGGATTAGTTAAATATCAGAGGAAAATTGGTTCGTTAAATATCAGAGGAAAATAAATAAGTTAAATATCAGAGGAAAATGATAGGATATAAATAGTTTAAAATCAAATGGAGGGAATCAGCTTATTGTCGCGGGGAAAGGACAAATTGTATATCACAGGTAAAGGACAAACTTGTTACATATATCAGAACATATAGAAAAAATCCCTGTTGGTTGTGAATGAGACACTCTCACTTACATCTATAAGGTCGGGTAAGTCGTCAACAAAGTATTTCTTGATGGCAGCATTAGAAGCCTCTATACATAACAGGTAGTCGTTCCGCGCCTTCAGAGCCTTTAGTTTATTCTCAGTGTATTTGTTCAATCTCTGAAAAAAATAAAATATAAATAAATAAATCATTCTCAAATAATAACAACAGTCAGCTGCATTTAAGTTTTATTTCTTGATTCTCAATCTGAATCTGCCCACAAGTGAAAACCTTGCATCTTGTGGACTACACTGTGGTGCCACCTGGTGTGAAAAAAGATGCAGTGGTCCACATGCAGATTTCCCATGAAGCTCTGCTGCCGGTGCTGGTGACCTCCTCAGGCATGTACATCACATTAAAATGTCACTTACATATCATTATGAACAGAAAACCAGCCATTCTGTCATGATGACGAGGCTCGTAAATATCCAAGAGATTGTTAGCCGGCCATTAACGTCCATCATTTCATTCATTTATATATATATTTGGTGAAGCAAATGATTTGATACGAGATTACTTGACACTCAAGTTTAATCATATGAGACCCACTGAACTATACTGTTGTATTTACAAAAATTCTTATCACCAAATCATATCTTGCTAAACTTATATACATAATAATAAATCTGTTTTTTTTTTCAATTTAAATGAGTGCATGGCAGGTATCTACTGTATATTTGCAAACCTTTTCTTGTTGTTTTTCGAAGGACTTGACTTTTCGACTGAGGGTTCCTTTGGAGGCATGCTGCTCCACTTTGTGTTTCTGACTTTCTACGTGTCTCAGTTTGCTTTCGGCCTGCTTGCTCTCCCCGTGGTATAAGTGGTACGTCTTCATTGACTGAAAAACATGCTCCTTATTATCACTCAAATAAAAATTTGCCACAGAGAAACTAATTTAGATAAAAAGACAAATTGATGATTTCCCATAAAATCACATCTCAGTAAGGGTTCCAACTTATCACAGGTAATTTCTCATGTCCAAATGCACTGTTTATACTCTGTATTTCATGTAATATTTGCTGCAAGGTTAAAAGTTGGTTGCCATTGTGATTTAGAGGATTTTAAGTATCTACTATTTAGAGGTTTGAAGTAGTTTTATCACATGTATGGTTGTACAATTCATGTATAAAGTTTTTAACTGGCCAAGATTACAATTGCAAATGGGACTTCTCAGATTGCCATTCATCTAAAACATTCATCTAAAACAAATACAATCCTATGATACTTTATCATATGATACTTTATCATGTGATACTTTATCATGTGATACTTTATCATATGATACTTTATCATGTGATACTTTATCATGTGATACTTTATCATGTGATACTTTATCATGTGATACTCAATCAAGTGAGACTTTATCATATGATACTCACGCTCTGCAACTCATGTAATACTTTGATGAGTTCTTCATGACTTTCAAACCCGACTTCTCGGCACTGCAAAATATCAGAACAACTGTTTTAGGTGCTGATCCATGATCAAAATATGTGTGTTTGTTTTATATTAACATTAACAATCTTTTTAGCATTATAAGCTTTATCAGGTCAGATAAAAGCCTGTCACTGGAACTCAATGGCCTATTCTTTTTGAAGAGTGACTTGGGATCTTTCTTTTGCATTATCACAAAGTTATGCTAACAGAAAACACAACCTTTGATAACCAGTAATGGGAATGCTAACCAGAATTTCTCAATATGAAACAAGGAAACAAACCTTTCTATAGACCCTCTGTATGTCTTCTGTAAGTTCCACAAACTTGTTGGACATTTGTGTGTTGTAGAGGTCACTGAGGATGGCATGGTCCTTACTCTGGCGCTTGGTGCTGGCGAGCAGCGTCTGCCAACATGTGTATGTAGAATACCCCGGCCACTGCTCCCGTCTGAAAAACAGGCAAACACAAACCTTCCTCAAACTTCTACTCATTGGCTTCAACTACATAAACCTAAAACTTATAGGCAAAGCTAATCAAGAATACGCCTTATTATTTTTGACCTTTCATTAAATACAAAAAAAAAAAAAAAAAAACAAAAAACAAAAAAAAACAACAGCAAGCATTTAGTAAATTGTTGTTGATCAGAGATGATTCTGGTAAAGTGAGTCAATGGGGGAATCCCCCCACCAGGTAGAAAACAATGGGGGATTTTGAGAATCCAATGGGGGCAGTGGCGAGCGCGGAGCGTGAGCGTCGAAGGTGCAATTGTTTGTTTGTTTGTTTGTTTGGGGTTTTACATCACTTTCAACATTATTTCAGTCATTTCGTGATGAGACCTACTTGTAGCAGATATAGTGCTGCCTCACTGAATTGTCATGTCGCAGGTCCTTGACATGACAACCCGCCCGGTCACAGATTTACAAGGACAACGGGTTAACCCTTTAGGCACGGGCCTCAGCTCATATGGGAAATTGTATCATGAGTTCAATCTTGGCACGGCCAGGGTTCGAACCCACGACCTTTGGATCACCACAGAGGAACTGGTGCTAATAAGTTGGCGCTCTAACCAACTGCGCCACGGCCCGTGGCTCGAAGGTGCAAATAATAATAATAATAATAATAATAATAATAATAATAATAATAACAATAATTATAATAATAATGATTTGTATAGCGCTATATCAGACTAGGTCTGCTCATGGCGGGATATTCAGCTTATAAAACCTACATACCAACCTACATACCTCCATATCTACCTCCATATCTACCTACATACTAAACTACATACATACCTACCTACATACCTACCTACATATCTACCTACATACTAAACTACATAGCTACCTACATATCTACCTAAATATCTACATACATACCTACCTACATATATATTTCTGATCATTTCTCAATTGAAAATTAATCAAATATTCATTTAAAGAAAGCTCAGAATACCCAAAGTTGTAAAATTGTCGTCTGCTCTTCTCAGGCTTTTTGACTGGTACGTGCCGTTTTTAATATGAATTTGAACTAGAAATAATGATAGGGGACCAGACTACGAACCACATTTGATTTATGTGTAAAGTCGTGCACGTTTTTTTAATTGTTAAATGAGTACGAATCCCGAAAACGTGCTCGACTTTTGAACAGGAGGAGTGAACACGGCGGAAATAATCAGGCGGGGACAAACGTAATGACCCGGATATAGCTCAAACTTTACAAAATGGCTGCAACCGAAAATCTCCGAAAAACGAACCAATAAAACGTATTTGTACCGACTACAATGAGAAACTGCGCAGGTAAAGAATGGCGGACAATTTGGCTGCCGTTTTCAGTCGTTATCGGACGACAATGTGAAAACACTGGCAGTTGCTGATGCGCATTATGGACGCGTTGGTCGCCATTTGATTGCGGGAACAGGCTAAAATGATGGGGGAATCGCGCGCTGCGCGGCCCCAAAAACATCTCTGTTGATGTATGCAACCCTCTGAGGCCAAGACAATCATGTTGCATTATTTCTGTATTTGGTCTTGCCCGGCTGTTGTGTGACTATTTAGTGCATTATCCTTCTACTAATCATAGTTAATTCTCTACTTAATCTTAATCACTGTGCCTGTAACATGTGGAAGAACACAAGACAATTATGCCAGGAGATTATAAATGTCTTCTACTTTTCTGTGTATAAATTAATATAACAATAATAATAATATTTATAATATTTTTGATGAAAATTAACCTTTCTTTATTATCGATAACATTTAGCAATTTAAACTTACAAGAATATACTGATATATAAAATATATTTAAAGTTTAAATTTCACAAAACAAAACAGAGACATGTTGTAAGGTTTTTATAGGAGCAAATTCAAAGTTAACAACATCTCACACTCTGTGAACAAATTTCGTCATTTTTGAAAATTTCTGGTCTTGGTGTTTTTAACTTACGAAACTCTAGACTGATCAGTATAAAGGTAACATTCATATTATTAACAAAATTACATTATTAATTTTGAATTGTTCAAGAATTTAATAAAAATCAAATTACTGCATTGTTGTCTGGGTAATATGAAACTGTTACATCTTATTCTTCCAAATATTATCATTCATTATCATGCCAAGTGCAAATAGATCTATTTTTCACAAGCAGGCCAATTTCTTTTATAACTTTTTTATTTCTTTTACAGACATATGGTACTGTATATAAACTATGAGCCAATCTTCAGTTGAGAGCCAGCATGTATGACCTTATGTAACTTTGATGGAGGTTAACTCTTGCCTGTCAGGTCATAGATAGGCAAATGTCTGCACAGATATGCTACATGGACCTAACACACATGTACTGAGAGCCAAGGGTTCGTGTTGGTGTGTAACATCACCTCAGCCTGACCCTCAGACAGGCATAAACCCTCATTATCTTCTGTGAGAGCTGTGTCCAAAAACCCTGAAGATCAATTTGGCTTGTTTTAAAAAATATTCTGATGCAAAATTGTCATTTTCAATATAATTATCAGTGAAAAGAATTTATGGAAATGGTCTTTTACAAAAATGTTTGATTTTTACATGTTTCTTTATAATTTCTGCCTATCATTGACAATACTGCACTTCACAAGAAATTGCAAGGTGTTTTTTGTTATCTTTTTTTTGGTTATCTTCTTTTGAGTAAAGTTTCATAGTTTTAAATTTCCAGAAATCAAACTTTGCAAAAAAAAGTTCACCTTTGGATCATCAGAGCAACTGGTACTAATAAGCTTGTGCACTAACCAACTGCGCCACAGCCTGTGACCCCTGAGGCAGCATTAAATCTGATGCAAGTAGGTCCCGTCATGATATAACTACAGTTATATCATGACTGGACCTATCAAGACAGAATTTTTTTTCACACCAATAGTCTGCGACACAACAGTTCTGTAGTGATGTAAAACACAATAAAACTAAAAGAACTCAGGCTTACTTGTGTTTCTCTGCCTTGTGTCGGAGCATGATCTGTTTGACGAGTCTGTCGAGCTGTTTGGAGTACTCCATCTCGAGCTCGGCACGGCGCTTGTAGAAGTCCTGTAGCTCCCACAGCATGGCCAGGTGATTGTCCAGCCTCACGTCCAGACATTTCAGCTGCTCCACCAGCTGCTGCCGGATATCTGCAAGAACAATACACAACACATCAAAACATGGCTCTATATCTTTATAGTAAGAAAGGTTCATGTCAGTGAGACACCTCCCCCCATCCCCCCCTAAAAAAATCTGTTGAATGTTGGTAAAATGGACAAAATTGATATGCAAGTGTATATTTTTCCAATGAAGGTAATATTGTCCCTTTGCTATTTTCCCATATATAACCCAACAGTTGGTAACCTTTACTGAAGTAAGGAAATAGATATCTATTTGATATTCTATAACAGTGTCTTGATACCCTGACTAATATACAGGTGTCTATCAATATATCTCAAACTTGCAATTTTTCAAGAAATTCTTTGTGAAAACCATCAGCGACGTGCACAGGCTTAACTGATGTCTATAACATTTATAAAGCCACTCCTGAGGTTAGTAGGTCTAGAATATAAGGTGGGGGCGATTGCAGGTAAATCCGGTGTGATCAGTTCAGAGCACTCCTCAATGACAACACCCCTGATAAGCTGACAGTCAGGCAGGACCTGGCCATGCTGCCTTATCACCACAGCAGATACCTGGATAACAGCACCACCTAGTGTCATAAAACAAATACCAAGTATGCCCCCTACCACAGAATAGGTTCTCAAATATCTATACCTCCACACACCTGCTGGAGCTATGTGTCTTGTTGCCATGGTGATGTCCACCTCTCAGGTATGTGGTTACCATGGAAACATTGACCACACCTTGATGCCATGATATGAAGCCAGAAGGGTATATTATGATGTCAATGTGAGCAAGGCAGATCTCCTTGAACTTTCATTGCAACATATCAAGAACTCCGGACCAAAGATAATAAACTATATTTTGCTAACACACCATTTCTTGCATTTATTTTATTTCAATAATTGATATTTTTTATTTCTTTTTCTATTTGCAGCTATAATTAAATTGTATATAATTTTCATAAAATTAATAAAGTAATATTATACAACTAAAGTAATTATCATTCCACTCTCGGGGGTGATGGCCGTCATGTTAGTGACTATTTGTTTTTCTCAGCATCATACATTTCACATCTTTACTTGCATTATACTGCCTATAAACATGAACCTAGAGCCAAATAAATAACGTTCTAAAGTCTCATTCCATCTGCTATGTTATGACCACCTGATGAGCGATAATAGGGCTTTATTCATTCTGAGATGATAAACAAGGAAAGTGACTGTCAATATTCTGTTTTGATATGATGAGAGTGGTCAAATTTGAAAGGCAACAACATAATTTCAAACATCATTCCAAAATTTCCGATCTGATCAAAACCCTTATTTTATATAAACAAATGCATCAAAAGGAACAGGAAGACAGAGAGCGAATTGTACAAATATTAGTGGATGAAATATTAAACAGCAGAAAGTCATAAACAAGCCACCTCAGCCATGTATCAACTACCACGTCCACTACCTGCTGCTGACCTTCAAAACATTGCCCCTACCACCACCCTGAGAAACCACAGAGCCCAGGACCTGCCAACATACTGAGCCCAGGACCTGCCAACATACTGAGCCCAGGACCTGCCAACATACAGAGCCCAGGACCTGCCAACATACTGAGCCCAGGACCTGCCAACATACTGAGCCCAGGACCTGCCAACATACTGAGCCCAGGACCTGCCAACATACTGAGCCCAGGACACAGAGATATATAACTCTATAGCTGTCATCAAGCTAACACAGAGACATATGACTCTATAGCTGTCATCAAGCTAACACAGAGACATATGACTCTATAGCTGCCATCAAGCTAACACGGAGATATATAACTCTATAGCTGCCATCAAGCTAACACAGAGATATATGACTCTATAGCTGCCATCAAGCTAACACAGAGACATATGACTCTATAGCTGTCATCAAGCTAACACAGAGACATATGACTCTATAGCTGTCATCAAGCTAACACAGAGACATATGACTCTATAGCTGCCATCAAGCTAACACAGAGATATATGACTCTATAGCTGCCATCAAGCTAACACAGAGACATATGACTCTATAGCTGCCATCAAGCTAACACAGAGATATATAACTCTATAGCTGCCATCAAGCTAACACAGAGACATATGACTCTATAGCTGTCATCAAGCTAACACAGAGACATATGACTCTATAGCTGCCATCAAGCTAACACAGAGATATATGACTCTATAGCTGCCATCAAGCTAACACAGAGACATATGACTCTATAGCTGCCATCAAGCTAACACAGAGATATATAACTCTATAGCTGCCATCAAGCTAACACAGAGACATATGACTCTATAGCTGCCATCAAGCTAACACAGAGACATGACTCTATAGCTGTCATCAAGCTAACACAGAGACATGACTCTATAGCTGCCATCAAGCTAACACAGAGATATATAACTCTATAGCTGCCATCAAGCTAACACAGAGACATATGACTCTATAGCTGCCATCAAGCTAACACAGAGATATATGACTCTATAGCTGCCATCAAGCTAACACAGAGCCATATGACCCTATAGCTGCCATCAAGCTAACACAGAGCCATATGACCCTATAGCTGCCATCAAGCTAACACAGAGACATATGACCCTATAGCTGCCATCAAGCTAACACAGAGACATGACTCTATAGCTGTCATCAAGCTAACACAGAGACATGACTCTATAGCTGCCATCAAGCTAACACAGAGATATATAACTCTATAGCTGCCATCAAGCTAACACAGAGACATATGACTCTATAGCTGCCATCAAGCTAACACAGAGATATATAACTCTATAGCTGCCATCAAGCTAACACAGAGACATATGACTCTATAGCTGCCATCAAGCTAACACAGAGACATATGACTCTATAGCTGCCATCAAGCTAACACAGAGCCATATGACCCTATAGCTGCCATCAAGCTAACACAGACAGACAGTCTGACCCCTTTCTTTCCAATTGTGAAGAAAAAAAGAAGCAAATTTACAGTTTGAACTGGCAAAACTCAAAATCAATAAGAACTGATTTGTTGAGAAGTAGGAGCTGAGAGAGTAACAGTGTAAGCCAAGTGTACCAGATGCTGATATTGACTGAGTGAAGAAGGAAATGATCCGACACCAGCCCCCATTACACTTGACAATATATAAAATACAAGGTTCATCTCTCCACTCAGGAACCTCAAGTAAGGTAATCCTTACTTTGTGATATCCATATGACCTTTATTGTACGATAATCAAATGACCTTTTTGTGTGACGTTATCATTTCTATTTTTATTTTATTGTCAGGTAATTCTGTAATGGTATTTCTTATTTTATGGACATTTACTTCATTTTCTTGACATTAGAACTATTCCAAATGTGTCTAAAATCAATAATCTTTTAACCATTTTACAACATGGGAATATTAAAGGTTATATAATAAACAGATAAATACATGTTTCATATGTTTCTGTACAAAGGACAAAAACAAACAAATTCATGGAATTGGTGGTTTCTGTGAAAGCCTTTGAAAATGAGGTTGCTAGGGAGAGAGGCTTCGGCACCCCAGCATCCTGCTCAGTGAGTGATGGGGGTACCCCTGTCCTGCCCTCTGAGTGACAGGGGTACTCCAGTCCTGCCCTGTGAGTGATGGGGGTACCCCTGTCCTGCCCTGTGAGTGATGGGGTACCCCAGTCCTGCCCTGTGAGTGATGGGGTACCACAGTCCTACCCTTCGCTGTGAGTGATGGGGGAACCCCAGTCCTGCCCTGTGAGTGACAGGGGTACCCAGGCATCCTTCCCTGTGGGTGATGGGGGGTACCCCAGCATCCTGCCCAGTGGGTGATGGGGGGTACCCCAGCATCCTGCCCAGTGGGTGATGGGGGGTACCCCAGCATCCTACCCAGTGGGTGATGGGGGGTACCCCAGCATCCTGCCCTGTGAGTGATGGGGGCTTGCATACCATAGCCCAAAAAACACACAACACCCTGATAACTCACCCTAATAACTAGGAGAGCAGGCAGTGAACCTCACCCTCCCCTCCTCCTCACAGAATATCTCATCACCAAACTTGACAAGACAACTTCACACTTTTAGCAACCAATTTTCTGGCCATGATTGCCTCATAAAAATGCCTGCTTATCAGTCATGGCACACATTCTTCATCACATTTCTCTGTTATCAATGTAAAGTCTCTCAAAGATAAACAAGTGACCCAAATATTGTCAAGTAATCAGAAAAATAATTAAAATCAGAAATAGAATTAGAAACCAAACTCGAATGAAAATAAAAGTATAAAGGTGCAACTTAGTAAGTTCAAATTCTGAAAGAAATCATAAATATAAATGTTAATCAAAAACAAATAAGTGCTAACATTACCATAGCACATATGAGCTACATATATTGTGTGAGGTTTCAACTTGGTAAAGTATCAAGCAGCAATGTTTACCATGGTTCCTTGCCAAATCTGTACTCACCCAGAACAAATATATAAATATAAACCTGACCACAAGGTATAACCCAAACATTATGGGCACCTATATATTTACTTCCTGACCATCAACATATCTTGGCTCTCTTTCTCATTCTCAATGAAAAATAATATTTTTTTTCATGACTGCTCTTAATGACTTTCGATTTTTATTTAAGACATATTTCTCTTTTTGAATATTGTCAGACTTTAAATCTATTCATTTCAAATCGTTTTATTTTCTAAACTGACAAGCTTGAGTGTCATGTGACATACATCACCGTTAGGCTCAGATTCTGCCTCAACAGTTAAAATAATCAAAATGTCAAATGTATGTTAGACCAAAACATAAATATATTTCACTCAAATCTGTTCACATCACACAGATGCTCATTTATCTTTCAGGAACAGACATTCTATTGCCATCATCAGTAAGAAAAAAAAAAAAGAAATAAAAAATCAAAGGCTTTATCAAGATCCACAAAATGACTTCAGGGAAATTGAAAATGCCAACGATACCAACCATGATAAGTTTACGAGTATATATTCATGAAGTGTATGATCTAAATACATGCATTACTGTTGATGTGAGCTGCTGTGTTTCTCCTACCTGAGATAAAGAGGTCGGTGGCACTGCCCAGGCCATACACGACCTTGGCAGATGAATGGCACATCATTCTCAGCAAATATTCCGGATTCCACAGCTGAATTTACTGGTAATATTCTCCGAGTTTTGAAAGAAAAACAATGCCAATATTGCTGCCCTATGCTAACATGGTTGTATTTTCTTGGTGGGTAGTACGAATACTATATGATGTGTCCTCATACTCTGGAGGACCTCAAATTTTTGTCTCCTACTGTATTCTTTCAAATTGTACATCTCTTTCAATTTTATCTTTTAATATTTCCATAATCTGAAATAAATATCGCAATGATGAAATCCTAATAGTTAGATATGTAAATATTTGAAATAAAAAAGGGATGAAAACATACATTATAATGCATAACTGAAAGAATTTGCTTTAAAATTCTCTGTGGAGGCATGTTGTGTGACATATACGGTATTTGACTGTGCTCAGCTGTCGCAGCCATCTGTCGCGAGCCTAGAGCTTGTAGGGAGTGATCCACAGAATCAAGCGTAACCTTTCCCCCACACCAGCTATCCTGTGCTCTATGGAGGGAATAGATATCAGAAATAATCGGCACGGAAAGGAGACACCTTGCAGCGATAGGAACAATTATCCTCATTATGCAAGGATGTCTCGGGGCTGATCATGATCATCTTCATCAAGAATCACTTAATTGCTTTTTTTATATAAAGTCTTTCCCATTATGATGCGTTTTGCTGATTTATTTGAAAGCGATAAAGCCTTTGATGCTGTGGACCATATTTAGAGTCTTCTCAATAGTAAAAAGGAAATGATTATAATTTTTTTTTATCTTGTGAATGTGAGCATCCTCCTGGCGTTCTTGTTCCTGTGATCCTGTGGTGAATTAAGAGACGCTTTAATGAAATGGATCTGTACTGAACCGCACATCATTCCATTCACATATCAACAACAATAAATGTCGGCATAAAGAGTGAACATGGAGAGGCATTTGATACAGTTGACACATCTGAACTAATCATTTGTAATATTCTCATAACTACGATAACTGTCGGCGTAAATCACTGTGAATAATCAACTCATCACTCCCCCATTAAAATATACATTTCACCACAACTCATAACAGCGATATGTTACTATGTAAACATAATATTAGCGATTAAGTTTGGCTGGATACCTACCGAGTATGAGTCGTTCATATGAGGGTGGCAATGGGCTACACGTGCAGGATAGGAGTGTCGGAGATGGCATAATTTTGCCTCCTTCCTCAGGAGCTTGTTCTGTTCGTTAACTATAGCATGGCCTAATGTTGCCCAGTCATACGCATGCTTAACTTGTCTGGTATTACAAATATCATGTTGACTATCTGCCTGTCTTTTGTTTTAGTGTAACACATCAGAGGATGTTTTTAGGTCATATCTTTGCCTGGGGTCGCAGGGTCGCAAGGTCATGTACATGGCACAAGGTCGCCTCAAGCATCACTGTGTTCAGTCTGTTCAGCTCACTTTTACATTCACAAACAAATTCAATTTGGATTATCTACTAATTTTACAATATTCCTTGATTTATATTCCAGTTTCCCACTTAATTATTTAACATCAAAACTCTGTAAAATTTAACATGATAGATTGCAATTTAAAAAAAAATCAAGTTGTATATAAATATAAAATTGTAACGGAGACTGGAGTATGGCACAAGTCATGTGACTCACCATAGTAATATGATCATTAATCACTCTGTCTTTCTGAAAACTCAACTTTTCTAGACAAAAAAAAAGACAGAAAAAAGAATATGTTCACCATTGTTGCATTGCAACAATATCATTATAGAGAAGTTCAAAGTTTGAAACTAAAAATAATGTGACCCCAGTGTGTATGCACATGGCTGGATGATGGTTGTGGAGCAGCCAACCAACTGGCATATCTCCATGATTACATGTCATGGTTTTATCAAAGTTTTATCTATTACATCCATATCAGTGCCAAAACCTATAATTTCAAAGTATTTTTGAATGCCAGTTAATAATAACTGTCATGAAATCAACAAAATTACATGATAACAAAAACTTGTTGAACTGTATCATCAAATATTTCACCAGGACATTTCAAGTAAATGCATATCAAAAATTCAAAAAATCACTAACATGAGAAAAAAAATTCCCTAACATGAGAAAAAAATTCCCTCATATATTAAAATTTTAAACAATTTTGTGTAAAATAAATACATTATTTCCACAGTTTCTGCAGCACAGCATAGTTTCTATTTTAAAGAAATCTTTCTTGTTTCTATTTGGGTCCTCTACAGAAAGTTCAATTTTTACTCATTACCATAATGTCAGTGGTCATGATTCTATCTCAACTGCTTTAACTGGCTAGGTCCAAACATCTGCATGGTCCCACATAACAATGCACAGCTATCATGTGACTATCATGTGACTATCATGTGACTCTCATGTGACTATCATGTGACTATCATATCATGCCAAGTATTCCTGACTCGCAACAAATCAAATCAAACAATTAATGAAGATCATGGCAAGAGAAGTCAAAAGATAATCAGGCATGACCTCAGGCATGACGTCAAGTATGACCTCACTCATTATATCTAATAGGTTGAATCTTTGGTCTCTATCTTGGCGAATTAGGTCTTCCTAGCATAATAACATTGATGTTTTGATATTTGGTGAGAAGACATAATTCCTCTTTAGCAGACTTTCTGTGGAAATATAAGACTACCAGGAAAGTGTAATATATCAAAATCATGATCACTAACATGGGAAATTTTTGAAGAAAAATTCCAAATGTGTGTTTCATATCGTTTTTTTTCACTAAGTGCGGTGATATCATTTTGAGGGATCATGTCAACTCATTTTTACAAGCTTTTTACTTGCAACACAAAACTGCTTGTAAACATGAATCTATATGTATAGACTAAGCTATGTAGCAGTCACCTGTCAAACTGTCTGGGGTTGACAGAATTTACCCACTCCTGTCAGAACAAATTCTTTTCTTCTCATGAGAAATTAGGATGCTAATATCTGTGACCAGCTGACCGTGTGACATGGTTAAGAACAACACTTTACCAGTACACTTTAAAAGTGTGATGTTCACAAAAGATATCAATGGACACTTATTACTCCTGTCTATTTTCCTTAAGAGAAAGCATGATATTCTGGCCAAGTAAAATGTGTTTCAGTTTCAGAAGCATCCTCTTTTAAAGTCACAGTGGAATAGGCAAAGGTTGAACCCCACTGAGAGATTCCTGACTTCATCCACTGAGTAGGAATACATACTCTGTATGGAACTCTGTCTGCATCCATCAAAATATATCAAGTAAACTGTAGACATCTGACATGATTCTCATCCAAATCAAAGAATTTATGACCAAATATTCTACACACACTTATTATGTTTGAAATGTGTTTCATGTAAAGCAAGACATTTATGACAAGATACAGCTATAGTGCCATTAAATATGCATATATTTTAGTGTTTTTGTTCACATTTGTTAAGAATAAAGCACTATTGCAGACATCTGAGGAATTAGCAATGCCAGACGTTACAGATACTCATCTAAAAGTCAAAACATAACCCACAATTCTGGCAGCAAGACTTACTTTTGATCCTGTTGCCTAGCAACTGCACCTGAACATTAGCTTCGTTTCTCTTCCTCATTGCCCTGCTATCATCAGTTAAAACTTCTGGCTTCTTCAGGTTTGTATATGAAAAGTCAACTATATTCCCAGAGATGACCCTTCAAAGTGAAGACTTGTCAAGTTATGGCACTTTCACGCTTTACATAAACTTATTTTGAAGTCCCTGGAAATAACTTGCGGCAAGGAAGTGTTCATGACAGATTTTTCAATTTGTTATCATCCACTCTGCCAGTATTTCCTTATTGATTTCCAAACAATTATCAGTTCAGGCTCCTTTCAAATAAATTGGTCAATAGAATAATGTGATCATTTTAGTCCGGGACACTTGTACCGATTTACTCCACAATTTGTATATCTGTATCTATAGAAAAAGTGTCATTAAGTCATTAATCGTCAAGTTATTTCCTCTTAGATTAGTATTTAGTGAGATTGACTTCTGTAATATGACAGGAAAACTGAGTGAAGTTCTCATCAGATAGTTTTAATCTCCTCCACGGCCAAGTGTTCCTCACTCTCCAGGCAACTTCACATCCTAATTAAAGATATGCAATAAAATCAGATTCACACTCCACCATGTCATTGACAAAATCTGGAATCCTTCTTGTTTTAATTAAATTGATCCAATCTTTCCTCCTCTGGTATAAATCCTCTGAGACTAGTTCAAAACATTGGACCAATGGTGTGTTCTTTTGTTTGTTGCATCTTCCCCGTCACTCTCCTGACGATTGTGTAACATTAAGCCTGTTAGGAGATTATTACCTCCTTCGCAGCTTCCCCATCAGAGGTCTTGGCTCTTGTTTCGGAGGCAACTTCCCAACCCTCATCCTCATCAAGAGGTGTGACTCACATTCGCTGTGCTCTCCCTCCTGCCTCATTCACACCTAGTCATTCCCCACAAGAGAATCTCACAAATACCTATCACACAAGATGGAACTGCAAAGCTTTTTGAGACAGGAATTATTTTACTTAAAAGAAATCATTTTATTAAAAGAATGATTCTATGAAATCATTTCACGAGAAAAATGTTTCTTCTAAAAGTCTAAATTATGTTTTTGCATTCACATTATTTGCATTGCAAGTTGGATGCTTGTTGGCTTTGCCAATGTACATATATCTCTGCAGATGCAAGTCATACCAAATGGGTAAAATATTTTTTCTTGCGCCCGAAATCATTCATCTAGATATTCATTTTTGAATATCAAATACTGAATAGTAAACTAAGATTTGCTCTTTAAAATATTACTTTTGATGCTGTGAAGAATGATTTCACATATTTTATTTTTCAATATGTGATCCTAAAGATTGCCACTAGGGGTCAGGGTATGTTACCTCTGAGTCTGGCACCCTTTGATCTCATTTAATCATCACTCTCTGCATCACCTGCATCCTTCATCTCTGCCTGCTTCAGCAACCACCTTCATCTTTATCTCTCTAAGAATGCACCTGCTATTCACAAAATCTACAAAAACGCCTTGCAACGCATTTTTCCGAGAATCTTCCCTGGTGATAAGTGGCAATTCCGATGTCTCTTATTCAGACCTGGTGGGAATACGATACACGAGATCGAGATCCTCATGTCTCATTTCCTCGATGGCTCCGATTACCTTTCAATTTCATAGAAATGCATTTTCTTTCCAAACAAATCCATTCCTGCATAGAGTCCAGTTATGTAAAATGTCACAATAACAACTCCCCAGACAAAATAAACGAGTGTTGTATCAGTTGTGAAATGGGATAATCTTTGGTAAGGATTTACAAATCCTTAAATAATCCTGGATTCCTGTTGCTGGAGATTGGCAACATGAGTTGACCCCGGGGATTTGAACATCAGGGACTCTGCAAATCCTTCCCATAGGGATAAGCTTGGGATCCACAACAATCTGCCATATAGTGACTTTGATCCAGAAAATCTCAATAATATCATTCAACTCTTGATTTCACAGAGAATTTTTAAATAGTCCTTTTGATAATAATTGAGATTTGTCAATCAGAGAATTGCATATAATGCAGTGTTTGGTGGGTTATGAGAGATGAGCTGAGTCATTGGTAAATCCCTGCCTCTCCATATCTTGAGCAATCAGCTATCTATCTCAGAAATTTCCCAGAACTGAGAAAAACACAGAATTTCCTGCTATGGAAAGATGCTGAAGCATCCTAAGAACTCTTCTTTGTCCATACATCCGCACACTTGCTGCTGTAACAAACAAGCTGAATATTTAGAGGTTTGTTGTTCAAAACCATCATGTCAGAATAACGACCATAAACTCAAATATCAGCCATATTTTCCTCATCAACGTCATGTGAGGTCTGCTGGCGATCAAACAGGTGAGAACAGACTCCAACCAGTCCAGATGTAGTCCGGTCTATTCATTTATATGGTCCAGACAATAAGGAGCAAGGCTTTCCAGTCCAGCATATTAAGATGTAGTCAGTCCAGTATACCCCCAGATATAGTCACTTGGAAACAGACCCTTGCCAGTCCAGTATACCCCCAGATAAAGTCACTTGGAAACAGACCCTTGCCAGTCCAGCATACCCCCAGATATAGTCAGTTTAGAACAGACGCTCGCCAGTCCAGTATACCCCCGAATATAGTCAGGTGAGAGCAGACTGTTGCCAGTCCAGTATACCCCCAGATATAGTCAGGTGAGAGCAGACTGTTGCCAGTCCAGTATACTCAAAGATGTCATCCTTAAATTTCAGTCCAGTCTATTGCGACATAGCAAGGCATGAAAAGTATGCATGACTAATTAATTTCAAAAGTGATTTAATCAAATTTATCCAAATTTCCATTTTTCTCCCCACAAATCTGATATATTTGTTGGAAAAAGTTGGGAAAGTCTCCATATTTACTACTCTGTGCATTGGAACCTTTTACTATTATGACAGCCTTATACTGTCAGTGCATTGGAGAGTTATGTCATGCATGCATGAAAGTCCCAAGCCATCTCACAACTACTCATATTGTCCCAAGCCATCACAACTATTCATATTGTCCGAAGCCATCTCACAACTATTCATATTGTCCCAAGCCATCTCACAACTACTCATATTGTCCTAAGCCATCTCACAACTATTCATATTGTCCTAAGCCATCTCACAACTAGTAATATTGTCTCAAGCCCTTCCAATATTTACCAGTTGGAACCAAACATTTCTTTGGCCATGCAAGGATATGACCAAATAGGGTCATGCATGGCTGTCATGTGACATGCATAGCCAAATAGATGTTTGACTGCAACTTTTTCCAATTATTCATATGCAATTGTTCTGTCCAAATGATTTCCAAGTTTACAATTTACTTTCATGGATAAAGGCCTATCATATGTGAAGTCATGCTAGGTTTTGCATTCACAATGAAGATCACAAGGTTTATGTAGAACAGCATGAACTCTGGGTAACAAAATCGCCTGCCTTTCTATCACATCATCACGAGAACTGTCTATTGTCATGTACAGGGCCTGGCCTGACCCACAATTGATGGACTTGGCTAGTTCTTAAAGTGACCACCAGGGGAACATTAGCATGACACTGTTGCTGACAAGCACCACCAGGGGGCTCATTAGCCAGAGACAATAGCCTCTGAAACGAACAGATAAAGTGATCCACTTTCCAAAAGCTTCACAATTAGGTCCATACTACTTACTAAACTAATTTCACCCAAGACAATTTCCAAACCTGACATTTTCAAAGCCTTCTCCATAATCTACGATAGAAAAATTATCATATATGCAATGTTAAAAATGCATAAATATTTTGCCTAAATTTGAATCATATCCTGTTTTGGTATGGAATGGTCTTTTTTTGACCTCACATGAGAGATCCCTTCACCGGCCAACATTTGCCGGTGCCTATAATTCAGAGCACTAGCCATTGTTGATTACAGACCCTGCTTTGTTGGTATGATGCATTGAGCAGAGTAATTCCCCATTCAGGAACCGGATCTGCAAACGCAAACTGAAACACCAACTTTAACAATCACTTGTATGAATCAACAAAAATTCTTAGGCCACGTAGGTCATTAAACCTATCCCTCAAAATTTGTAGACCTGTAAGAAAACTAGAACAGTCTTTGTTACCTCTTAGATATTTGTTGAAAAATTAACATTTTCCTTGTGTAAAGAATCTTTTTAACCCTATGAAATTTAATTTGAACAGTCTTTGTTACTCATTAGATATTTGTAGAAAAAATAACATTTCCCATGGATGAAGAATCGTTTTTACATGATGAGATTAGAAATATACATGAAAAATGTGTTACGGTAGAAAAATGTTTCACCCGCCCTCCACTGAGGGTGCAAATGGTTAAGTGGGCAGAGATGGAGGAGTGATCACCCATGGAGTGTGCCCGAGGCAAGGAGTGTGCCCGAGGCAAGTGAGGTATTACTGAACAATTGCCTGATAGTATTGGACAACTGGGGGTTAGACAAGGAGGTGCCGTCCCTGCTGTCCTGCCTTATATAGATACACAACCCACCTTATACATGACCCCCCATTCCTGACCTCCTCAACACCCCACCATTTAGCATATCCAGGGCTGGGGGGGGGGGGGGGAGGATTTTAGACAAGGAGGTGCATTCCCTTTGATAAAAATGGGTCTTGACTATTCAAAACCTACCAAGGCTTAGTTATTTATAACCTGTTTCTGCCTTATGCAAAATATGAAGGACCAAAAAGATTTGTTATAATTAGAATTTTTTGATCTGAGAAGGTCATGAAAGTTGATTTACACAAAAAATATCAACAGTGATCCGATATTTCCAAACTGAATAAAAGGTCCTTACCTTCTCACATGGGAGTGACCTTTTTTTACGGAAAAAAAAAAGAATTATCACAATGGTCTTCCAAGGAAGACAATGTTGTCATGGCAACCCCCTGGGTGCGCTCTCTCTCTGTGCCAGAGTTTACCCAATCTTCCTCTCATACCCAGAATTCCTGCAGCCTGCCTTCTTTATTTCAACAACCATTATATCACTACACACAGAGAAAGGGTACTCTTTTCTGTGAAATCACCAACTAAAAGGGAAAAAAAGTGTTCTCATATTTTTAGTAACATAATTACACATGTCTTTTTTTCAGGGAAAAATAGTCTGCGTTCAAAAGAATACTTCGTATTATTTTTCTTAATCATTTGAGTAACTCTTTTCCTGTGTGCTAGGACAAAATATTCTTGCACCACTTCTCAAACATAAACTGATCAAGCTTACTAATGACCTGACCAAATGCAATCATGCTGAGACTGAATACAGAATACATTTCAAATGATAAAACATGTAAAACTGGAGCTGCTAAGACTGAATAAAAGAAGAGTTGAGGTTCAGATAGAATATCACCAAAACAAATCAAAGTTTAAAGTTTATTCCTTGTTGCTTTTTTGTAATAATCATTTTACTTTCCTCTCTCATTTCGGCTGCTTCACCCAGTTAGTCTGGTTGATGCTGGGAGTTCGCTTTTTCCTTGAGCTAGTTTTACATTTGGGGCTGGATGTCTAAGTGGGTAAGCTGCATGTCAGTGGAGAGTCTCTGTCTTATCTTTCGACTTTTCTACCACTAGATGGCGCTTTTTTCTTACGTTTGCAGTGAATTATAGAGTGTCACTAAGCCTGCAGTGGGCCGAGCATCATAAAAAATCTCCAGAACTTGTCAAAATGGTGATTTTTTTTTTTTTAGCAATTTACATACTGATTTCTCTAAATCACCACTTGTTCTGTCAGATACATGTTTATGCCATAATGCACCAGATTGTTGCTAAAAAAATAACTATTAAGACAAACAAGACAGAATTGAACTTATTTGTTTATCTTCACAGATTTCTTTATATTGCTAATATATTAATTTGCAAATCTTGTGTGAGTCTGATTCTTTAAAATTACCACAATATTTGATCAGATAGTGTTTATGTGATACTGATGATCTCACAAAAGACTAAAATATCAAAAAATGTTATGAAAAAATGTCTTTGCGTAAATCATCATGGATTGAAATCTGATCTGGAGACTTCTAAACATTAAGTCCATAACACTGCCTGGTCACATAAAACTTTGTCAATATCTGGTCATGCATACCTGTTGTCATCACAGTGGGTCATGTACAACTGTGACCATATAAGGTCATTCAGAACTGTGACAACATCAGGTCATTCAGAACTGTGACCACATCAGGTCATTCAGAACTGTGACAACATTTAAGTCAATAAGAACTGTAACAACATTAGGTCACCAAATCAAGTAATTAGAACTGTGACCAGATCAAGTAATTAGAACTGTGACCAGATCAGGCAATTAGAACTGTGACCAGATCAGGCAATTAGAACTGTGACCAAATCATGCAATTAGAACTGTGACCAGATCAGGCAATTAGAACTGTGACCAGATCAGGCAATTAGAACTGTGACCAGATCAGGCAATTAGAACTGTGACCAGATCAGGCAATTAGAACTGTGACCAGATCAGGCAATTAGAACTGTGACCAGATCAGGCAATTAGAACTGTGACCAGGTCAGGCAATTAGAACTGTGACAATATCAGGTAATTAGAATTTGGCAGCCACAGAACTATGATCACCTGCAAACAATGGCAGCATAATTTTCAGTCAGCTTATACGTAAATAGATAAGGAATGATGTTTACTGTATTCATATTGAGACAAATAAGTGTGAGAATATACATATCTGGAATTAACTGTATTTTCCCACAATGCAGTGCTTCGTACAGGAAGGTCAAGGCCCTTCTCAAAATGTTCATAATAACAGCATGATTACATCTTATATATGTAGAAATGGCTTTACACAGACCTTGCCTTTTTGCATTTCTTTATAATCGCCCTTTTGTATTGGGTCTGTGATCACTTTTAATATTTGACGATATCAAAAATGTTGAGATAGTCTTGAACTATTTTTTCTCATTTATTTGTATTATATCATGTTGAGGAGTGTTTTACACACAACAAGTACATCATTATTAGCTTTGAGTTGAAAATTCAAACAAATTCAACGCAAAAAATTGTTTGCTTCTCTCAAAGTACCAGCCAATTCATGCAACTTGCTGCCAAGGGAAAAGCAACTTTGGCGAGAGCGGCCAGAAGCGGTGTTGAGCTGCCAAAATGACTGCCGAGCAGGACGGCGGCGAGACTGGCATATGTGTACAATACAGCGGCAATGATGCACCATCGTTTGCCAAGTCAATAGCCATAAGTATATATATAGAAATAGTACGATTACCTCCATTGATCCTTTCCCACGTTAGTCTGATCTACAAATATTGCTTTATAATGGGAATTGCGTGACCCTGGCCACGTATTTTTGCCCACTGATACTCCCTGATAAATATACACAAACCCAAACCACATGGCTTAATCAATCAAGACCTGATCTTCTCAGATGATTTCCCTTGATCGATTCTGTTAAACTTTCCTTAATAATAGTAAATAATAATAATAAAATTTATATAGCACTGATACTAGATGATAAAGAATTTTTGAGTTTCTCTTCTTCGACCAACAATAGGGATATCCTAGATTTAACTCATCATGATAACAAAATCTTTTAAGTTTAAGGTGTCCTTAGTTCATATTAAATGTATCTATTTGAATGAGCTATACATCTAGAAATTCTTGATAAACAAATAGATATCAATCTCAAATATCTAAATATATAAAATATCTGAGCCACTTTCGGATCACGCCCAAATGACTCCCATTCATGGACACCGGCGTAATTGAATTTTGACAGATATCTTTGACATGTTTGTCAAAGTCATCGTGGGGAATATGACCTGTGGTATTTATAATACAATCTCCTCGTTGACAGTCAACAACAGGGTGCCAGATAGTTTGCAATTGTGACGAGCTCCTGTATGCAGGTTGGCCAGCATATTGGTGGAGAAGTGGGCTGCACTATATAGACAGGGGGTCTTGGCAAAATTCTTCATCCCATAACCTGAATGGGGAACTTATTTATAAATGATAGCTGAACCATAACCCTATACAATATCAGTTTGTTTTGCTTTTAATATCTAAACATCTCCATACAACTCCTGATTTTCATGAACATCTACAATGTATGATGTATGTTATAAACAACAAAGAGGGACTGAAATGACAAAAAAAGTTCATTTTAAAAACTTGGTGGAAAAAACAAACAGAACAATCCACTCATTGTCATTGTGACAATTGGATCAGAATAGTATGTTCAATCCAAAGATATGTTTTCTTTTTTTTAAATCAAATCTGAAAGAAATGTACTTCTAACACAAACTTTCTGCCAACATTCAAAATAGATATCCATTTCAATAAAATAATCCATAGTTACATGCTTGAAATAATAAATTGCCTGTTTAGATGGCTTTCTATCTGCTTGAAATGGCTTGTGTGGACATATAAATCTGTAGACTTGCTGGGCATCTTTGTTGGCGTGCAGAATATGATTCGTGGTGACAGCCTGTCATGTGCACAACACGACCTCACAGACTGCCCATCATCACCACTGCAGGACACCAGACCTTCTCCACCAGGGTGCAGCACCTCTCTGCCCCAGGCTCTACATAACCTATGACCTCATTACCATGTCACCTTCTGCTTAATCTGACCCCTGACCTACTTACACCAAGACATCCTGCAAGACTACTTATGATCACAGACACAAGAAAAAATTAAAGAAAAAATATCAAAACACAACTCTTAATAACATCAAACATGGCAGAATGCTTTTGAATAAATAAACACTGCATTTTTTTCTATCTCAACAGGGGTTTAACTGAGAAGCATGGGAGAAGTTATCTTTTCCTCTGGGGCCAGCAGTTCATGAAAGTATTCAAAAGCCTGCCCTGTACAACAGCCAAGGTAATCAACAGAGACTGACTCCCAGTCGACAGCTGACATGTAACTTTGGCAACTCCATACAGCATTCTAATAATTCTTCCCATGAAATGAAAAAAACTGTGTAATACAAGCAGGTGATAGAAGTATTCATGGGCATGTAAAATATCTTCATTCCATCACCCTGAAAGCAACTGCCTCAGTAAAGGTATTCAACTATATAGAGTCAATTAAATTTAATTCATATAATTAGTCATATCTATTCACTCACAATTTTAATATATCTATATCTTAAAGATATCATTTCTTCCTCTCTTCATAAATAATATCAGTATCTGGTTTAGACTGCATTTATTCAGCAAATATTAACTGATACTCCCATGATAACATCTTGCACAGCTGGCAACTATTCAACTGCAACTATTCACTGGGGTCAGTAATCGTGATAATTTATGCAGAATAACTAGGAAGTGTCTGGTGTGCAGGTAGACTTCAAAGGCGGGCTAACGACCTCACCTGGGTGAAGCAACATTCCTCCACCAGGTGGCAGGCATAAAGACAATCATTACCTTCATCATTGCCACAATTATCACCTCTCCTCTCCAGAGAGCTCAATTACAGTCAATTATCTATTTGAAAACCTTTTATCCTTCCTGTGAAAGATTTTCATGCCTGTATTGTCTAATTATTTTTCCGGAATTTCCTGCCTTCACCAATAATAATAGGTTAAATTTTCATTAATTTGACACTATGAGATAGGAAAGTATATCTCATCACAAGTGTTCTGCCAAATTCATAGAAGTTTTTTATGTAAGTGATCAATCCCAAAATACATTTTGCATAACAATCATCCATATCAAATATACATAAACAATAATGACCGCAATTAATATCGAGATATCAGTTGGCAAATATCACGATAATATGATTGTCCTCAGATATATTTGGCATAAAGTCAGTTCTCTCCTCAGTTCACTATTTATATATGTCTGTGCTTCTCTTGATTCACAGAAATCATGTTTGTATTTCATATATGTATTTTATACAAACATATATATATATATAAATTTCATACATTTCATACATGTTTTATATATATATATGTACATGTATGAAATACAAACATATATATATACACGAAAGTGAATTCTTTATCTGCAGATAAACATGACTAATCTCCTACCCCCACATCAATGTTGACCCAAATCTTCAGGATCATCAGGGATTGAGTCACAAACACAGGGCCACCATGGGGATCAGAGGCTTGCTTCTCTGAAGGGCTTCCCTGCTGTCAAATATGTGACCCCCACAATAGAAATCACTGCCACTGCACAGGGCCACACAATGGACCCGCAGGGAGGATTCAAGTGACATTCTCCCTGTTGACCTTCAGCTGGGTGCGTTTTCCATGCGCAGTGAGTGGTTTAAGTTGGATAAAGAGGTTATGATATAACAAGCATCAACCACTGGTTAAATATATGTTTATTTTAACATGTGACGGTCATTTTTACAGAAAAATGATGATTTTTTTCTTGATGTGTAGAGACGTATTAATAAATGACATTTAACATGTTTGTTTTATAATATTGAAAAACAAAGGCCTCTTGGCTAAAGTAAATGAATATAATTATGTGGAAGTAGCAATGCCCGCAGGATGAGACTGAAAATTGAAGCAATCAATGATCAATTCTGCATCCTTTGTGACTGGCACATAATGACCTTGACATGGCTGTTTCTCTCTCAAGGACTTGACCTTTCATTTGAAGGTTCAGTATGCCTTAACATCAGAGAGACTTGCTACTCTTATAAGATCAGAGGGCCTGTATTTATGATCATCTAAGTGACAGCATCCGTCAGCCAGATCCTCAGAGAGATATCAACCATTCATCAGCTATCTCTGGCCAAACAATATAAATGACCTTCTGGTTGATATAAATGACCTCCTGGTTGATATAAACGACCTTCTGGTTGATATAAATGACCTTCTGGTTGATGTAAATGAACTTCTGGGTGATGTAAAATGACCTGGTTGATATAAATGACCTTCTGGTTGATATAAATGACCTTCTGGTTGATATAAATGACCTTCTGGTTGATATAAATGACCTTTTGGTTGATGTGAGGCTGAGTTTGAGAGGAAGTCCTGAGCCTCCTGCCATTGTCAACAGGAGGCAGCCATCAACAAATCTTCAGCCAGGATTGTCCCACAGATGTTTGAACATCCCATTTTCTTTATCTACTGTCTCTTCAATTAAGATGTCAATGGTGAAAGATGGAGGGATCATTCAATATTTTACTCTTGGAAATTGTACGTTTCATATTAAATAGCAGCTCCAAAAAGTCTCAGGGCCTCCACAACACCTCCAGTTTAACTGAACTTGTCATTTAACTTGGCAATGATCAACATATCACTCGCTTTTGTTTAAATTAAAAGGCCATTAATTTTTTTTCTGATATCACCCTCTGATAACTGACCTGACATCTCTACAAGTCAGACTGGTGCATTTCAATTATCCAATCAAGAATCCACAAATCATCCCTTTGTATTCACATTTTGTTGGATGAAAATGACTTGTATCAAGATGATGAAGTTCCCATACTCCCCACCAAGTTCCCAGACCTCCAACCAAAATTATCTAAAAACACTCTTGCATAAAACACTGGATGCACAAAACACATCAATTTCCCAAATTATTTGGAATGTACTTTGTGAAAAAGCTTTTGACAGAAGGCAGACATACAAATAAGTGTGAGATAAATGTAACCACAACAAACACCAGGCACACACACACACACACACACACACACACACACACACTGCACCAAACCAACATCATGCAAAAAAGATATTACCATATCATTCTACTGAAAGTGGTGAATTCCCATATTGTTCTATTACAAGAGACAGAATTAATTAAATATCACTTTCATTACATTATTTGCAACTCACATGATATCATGACTTATCATGACGAACTGTCCATTTTTAGTTTCTGTTCTGTCTTATTTTGCCTACTGATTCATTATGAAATATCTGGGGTGGCATAACATTGCCCTGTTGTCCTCTGGGGGAGTAAGCCCCTCCTATCTGACAGAATCTCTCTCTTATAACAGTTATATTGCACAGGGACATTTATGAAGAATGTTACATAATGCTCAGGTGCAATCCAGCATTTACCATTTGCTTATCAGGACATCAGGAAGACAAAATGGCAGATAACTACTTCAACACTTACATAAAATTACATATCAATCAAAAATAATAACTGCATGATTGTCAGAATTTTTGACACGACAAATTCAGAGATCTCTTATTTTATATGAAGGAAATTTTAGATTGTGCTAAGTTAATGCGTAACCATATTTGATCACATTTAGATCTGCTAAGTCAGGTTTGGCATAACAGTAGTCATGCAATTTAGTCATGCATATGAGTGACTCAAAATATCTTAAAACTTGTAAGCCTGACTTGTCAGGATGCAGCTTCCGTCAGAGCGGACATCTTTGCCTGAGCCAAAGTGTGAAAGCATCCATATTCTATGAATATTTCTGTAACCATGAATATATCTGGCACATCCTGTACCTGGGAGACCAGAATCATATGAGGTGCCTTGTATGAGACCCTCCAATGACCTTTACTAGTCCTACACCTTGGACTCTTACCCTCCATCTTGACAAGGTCATAGCAGCAATCCACCAAGGTGTAAAATAGCCACATAACATTCTGAACTCCACCATCTAGAGAGCTCATTCATACATACAAAGGAGAATGCATAAATCTTTTTAAGGATTTCATTTATATTTCTCCCTGTGAAAAGATAGCAAGTGATACATCAGTTTCAAGGACCTTTCGTTGCCACACAAAATATCAAGAAACACAGTAGAAGGTCGTTCACCTGGTTTGAGAAGGGTGCTGCACTATATGCCTGCCTGTATTAACCTTGTTCTATCAGATATGATGGATTCTGCTCTGAGTACAGGTTTCCACCCCTCTATACACCCCATTTCTCTCTCAGATTTCTCAGTCTGCCTCACCCTACCCAAGTCACATGACTTATGCCAACCCCAGCACCACCTGGTGTCGGCTTCGTACCTGTGAGCCTGCTCAATTAGCAGCATTTTCCCATAACTTCACATGTGAACATGTTCATGGTCATTGGTTTGGAGAGAGTTAACTATCCACTTTTCTTTAACCCTATAACTACTTTGTAAATCCAAATGACTCTTATAAACCTGATACTTTCTCAGTCAAAACATTGGTAGCAAAAGTGTGGCAGTAATCTTACCCCGGTATATTCAACATCATTAAACTTGAGATCATAAATCCATCCAAGATATTATTTCAATGGCACCTTAAGGGTTAACACTGTCTTTCATGTTTTACACACCTTCCCATCCTGAGCTCTTTAAACTTTCATACCTCCACCATTTTTTCCCCATTCTGTCTATCTTGTCAACAAAGTTGATGCCCTTCACATACATATCTATGGAGAAAAAAAATCTACAATCTCCATACAAAAGCAGACATTTTGATGCATACTTTTTCGCTAACTCAAAAACAACTCATAAAATTCATACAAATAACACGACCGGAACAAAATATCTTGGATCTTCTTCCAAAATGTTGCCTCCATATTTGACCTTTTTCATAAAAATTGATGTGAACAATAACTTACTGGCCGTCAATACATTGAAGTATTGCATTTGAAGGTATCCTTCATTTTTGCTTGTTGATCTCCTGAAGCTCATTGCAGTTTATCTTCCTGGTAATGGTGAAGCACCAAATTTGTCTGATATCACTTGAAGTGTTTCCTATATTATATACTCCACATAAGATGTCTGCTGAAGTGTGTACATTAACCCTTTTATAGCTTACACATCAGGGATATTTTTCTACTTTATCTGACATTTCAGAGCTACAATGTGCTTGGTAAATGACATGTTTGTCATGTCATAGTAATACTTAGCCGACTGTGAACAGAGTGACTACGTCGACACCGCCATTATGATTAATTATATCATATCTCTCTATTATTGGCAGATCAGTTTCGCCATGTCCAGAGACATTTGTACGTGGCAGTGTTTTTTTTTGGAAATATCCGATTTTAAGACTAAAACTTTTAAAATTCTAGTAGAGCAAAACCTCCATTTGGGTCTTATCACAATTTTTAAAACAATATTTAATTGACCTTGTTTAGCAAGGGGATAAATATGTCTATTATAACCCCCCAATATTCTTGACAAGCTTCTCCATATTATAAACCTGAGTAAATAGGACAATTTGTTCACCCCATGGCACAACTGTTTTGTCTACTTTTTTATTATTTTGCAACACCCAGTCATTAATAACAGTTATTTTTTCACCAAAGTCGATTTTGACTCTCCTAGGTCAAAGGCATTCTATACATATATTCAGTTCAGAAAAAGAATAGAACCGAAACACCAACAAAAGCAAATGAAACATTATGAGGGACAGTGAAGGAAATCCCCTATAATCTAATTTCATAATTGAGTAATTATATGGCCAGATATAATGGGGCTTGATAAAGTTCCCATAATGCATCAGTTCCAGCACCGTGCATGTATCCACATCCTGCTACGGGCTCACACAAATATAACAACCTCACTCATCTGCCTCACTGCCATTCCAGCTTTTTTAAATTTTATTTAATAATAAAATTGTGTTCCCAGAGCCGGATGTAGGTCTACTCTGAAGATCTATATTAAAGATTGGGATGCCTTGTATTGTCCCTGAGGCGTTCCTGGACTTTCATCTATGAGAATCTAATGATCATCACGTTGTTATGCATGGCGTAATAAGCACCGTTACAAATGAGGGGTTTGTCTTAATGAAGACGCTCTCCACTCAAGTCTGCCAGATGATTCTTTTTAAACAATTTTTTTCCATAAGACATGAGACTTTATTCAGTAAATTTACACATCTATGTGATTGCCAGGGTATTCTTTTCATTGAATCTGTTTGAAAATACAATGAGCTTTTTTGTGAACAATGTTTAGATATTTTTCTTCTTATCTTTAGATCTTGTTTTTGTTTTCCTCGACAATGATAAAATGGTACTGCCCACATTGTGAATAATACTGTAACAGATCTAAGAATTGAATATGTTGTAAACCTATAAATATGATTCCTTAAATTTTAGACAAATATCCAATTCTCATAAATTTTAAACAAATTATTGATAACCCCTTTGATTTAAAATAATACTTGTATATTTGTTATTTATAAATGGGATTTTTGCTGATAAAACAGAATTGCACTAAAAGACCTTATTCCTTTACTGAAATTATTGAATGTATGAATTTCATATTGCTACTGTTTTTCACAGGCAATAATTTGTAACACATGCAAATGATATCTGCACTATGATCTGAATATATGTATTTTACACACTTGATTTATCACAAATAATTGAAGCCATTAATATCCGTACTAGGCGCTCAAGCTAGGAAGCCTGTTATTATGGCAAACATGATGACCAATGATCAGTATTAATTGCTATGAGGATTATACTTATGACTGGTCACACATCTCATTCAAGTTATTTGACTGGTTTCCCTCCCTATTATTTGACTGGTCCCATACCCCATTATTTGTAATTTGATTCCTATCCTTTGTCCCCTGCACAGACCCTTATTCTTCAGCATTTCACATAAACTTCCCAGTTACCTGTGCCAATAGCATTTTCAACCTGGAAAGGGGTGTCAATGTTGCACGGTTATCTTATGGAATTAAATAAAAAACAATAATCTCCCTTCTTTTCAAAGGATAAACTATCATTTTTAAATTGGAAATTTTTAATAATTTCAAATTCTAAGTTTAGTCCTTTGAACATGTAAACAGCTTCTGTTTGTCTTCATTATTCTGCCTGACAACTTCTGCTCCAATTCTTTTTTACATTTTTAAAAAATGTTGAATATTTTGCATGATCCAAGAGATACAAACCAATCTATCTTATATATATATATATATAAAGAACACAAACAAGATTGGGAAATCTTCAATCTTCTGCCAGAGATTGCAATCTTTCTCTCTCAATGTAATCTTGTAGTGTGTATTCAGTGCATCAGATCCATAACTTACAAAGCCAAGCTTATCACAATCTTGATCAGAAACAACTTTGACCTAAAAGGAAATCTTATCAATACCACATAAAGCTATTTTGACCCCTGGGGTTTTGAGCATATTAATGAAATCCTCTCTTGAGTGTTAAGTACCATTCTCAATGCAAGACTCAATGCAACATTTCCTGTTGAGTATTGAATTCCAAATTTTGACATCTGCCCTGCTTAAAAGCTCTATGCTCATTCCTCATCCCAGAGTATATAAACTGACTGGAATTTTGGTTAAAAATGAGTTGCCGGGTATGGAACAATGATATGATGTTATAACTGTACAGATATCATGTTCTGCAAGTTATGCACATTTGTTGTCAAATTCACATATGCTATTGATCATGTCAACAAACAAATCCAAAGACAAAACAGCACAACACTATTGACAATTTATGAATGGTGAAAGGCTGTTTAGAATAATATTTTAGTCTATACTATTAAGCAATCACTTTATATTGCAAAGAACTTGACATTGTAATCATTTCAAGTTATGAGAGGACACTGCATTCAGAATACATGATATCACAGAAAGACTTCCTGAGTTGACAGGCTTCTAACTGTTTGCTTTTTTAAGGGTATAGTCAATTTTAGAATTATACAGAATATAATTTCTCTTTTAAAGCAATCTTTCTTGTTCAGCCTTTGCATGCCTGTTTAGCACAAAGTACCTGTATACCTCATTGCCGTAACCAACAAGGCCTCACAGGTCTACAAATTGAAGAATTTTTCACCAAATTGAAATGTCAAGACTTTCTAACAAGAAAGACCTCCATGAACATTTTCACCTACAACTCAATTATGAAACTATTTTGCACCTGGAAGTGAACTTTAGCTCTGGTTTACTCTCTCTGTTCTGGGTGGACACACCAGCAGTTACTATCTCCATCTCACTTCTCACCACAGCGCCACCTAGTGCTCAATCTTAACACTTCCACTGAGCTTTCAAAATTTAAACCTGTTTTTAACGAGGGAGAAGCATTTACCTGGCTATCTACGCTCAACAGTATTCAAACTAAAAGAGGACATGTCATTAAAATGAGTGTCCACTAATCCTTAGAAGAAAAAAAACCCCAACCCCCCCCCCAAAAAAAAAAATATTGTATCCTGACAAAGAAAAAACGGCCTATTCTATCTGCTTCACATTACTTTAACTGTGTGCATGTGCATATCTTTCATAGACATGCTAATTCTTATTTGGAAACAAGTCATGTTTTATGTATTCAATTACAACAAAATTGTGCAATATTTTTGTGCTTCTGGCTACAGATCATAATCAGCATGACAAAGAGTTTGGAGATGGCAGGCATGCAATTCAGCCCACCCATCAACATGGTAGAGCATTTTAGGAGAATCATCAGCTTTTATATTTCCCAAATCATAAATTAATGTATCCATGATTATTCAGAGGTCTTGACACACGGGGAAGGTAATTGGTAAGAATCTGAAAATTGGTTTAATTCCTCTGTAAATAAATTATCATTAAAGTGTGAACAGATGTTTATCACAACAGTTTTTTTTTGTTTTTAGGGGATATTACATAATTTTCAACATTATAACATTCATTATATTTATTACAACAGGTTATTTTTTATCTTTTTTGGGGGGGGATCATCATTTTAAACATTATGAGTCATTTTGTGACAAGACCTACTTGTCCACCTAGTCACTGATTTACAAGGACAACAGGTTAACCCTTGAGGTACAGACCTCAGCTCATATGTATCACAACACCCTAAAAATTCTAAAAATATAACGCCAGTAATAAAAAGTAAATAAAATACTTTAATTGTATCTCATATCAATATTTTTTTTATCAAATCAAAATCATATCTATATTTCAAAATCAGTGCCATAGAGTAATAAACTCTCTCTAAGGTTTAACCAATTGACATCTACCTAAAATGTTAAGGACAAATACAGGTTATTTTGATCAGCTTTTATGGCTGTGTGTTTATGAGCTCATCTTCACACTGCCATATATGCCTCAAGTATTTCAAATATTGACAGATGTAAATATGACCCATTTCTGGGCAGATATCTTCAATTACTTGTGATACTGATCAAAGGACATTTACGACACAACAAAGCCCGGCATTGTTATCCG
Source organism: Amphiduros pacificus (assembly GCA_949316495.1). Classification (NCBI taxonomy): domain Eukaryota; kingdom Metazoa; phylum Annelida; class Polychaeta; order Phyllodocida; family Hesionidae; genus Amphiduros; species Amphiduros pacificus. The sequence goes on along the minus strand of OX439009.1, from coordinate 32,616,172 downwards.
TGAATTGTGAGTGGAGAGTGGCTGCTTGGAATGCTGATATAATAGTGGTGTCATTATCAAATAAAATATTAATACTCTTAATGGGAGGAAATCAACAAAAATATTTTTAACACACATCCTGAAATAGTGAACATTTTCTCACCATATTTTGGATCTATTTGAAATATGAGGAAGTTATTACTATCATGAGGTTATAACTTTGTTTAATTAGATAATTTGCCCATTAATCGCGGTAGACATGAGCTGATATGATTATAGATTTGCTTATTTATCTAAACCAAACAACAAAATGAACGTTGAATTTAAATCACAATTATGCTTCTTTTATTCGTATTTCTAAAAGGGATCAGTTTGGGCAATGCTTATATAGGTTCATGTAGAGTTATGGTCATATGATGGTCAGTGCTTGACTATTGCATCACTGTATGATATCATACCACTGACTGGTCTCAACTGAATGGAATATACACTTCATGACTTAATTACTGGACTGAATGGAATAGACTGAATGACTCAAATAGTGAACTTATATGGTCACATAGTTGACATGACCCAACAGATGTCAGCACTGACCTCATGGGTCTAAGATAAGGAATGCTCTGAGAGAATGTATTAACGTTGAGCTCTGAAGACACCTTGTGTCCTTGCGTGAGGTACAACATAGTGTCATAGCATGCAGCTGAGTTCTATGATCGTCATCAAGCCACATTTTCTTGCTGGTGACCTCGCAGCTATCATAAAGCTGAGGTCAACTTGGCGTACATATTTGGCTGTGATAACCACCAGGTTCAGCTGACCCAGCAGGTGCACGTATTGTCATACACATCAAATGTTGCGTGCCAGATGAAAAGTGGTCATCATCATTTTTCATGGAAAAATGACCTGTTATGAACAATGTGGTAAGTCATCTCCAGTTCTATCTAGCAGGGGGGCCAATCGCGTGAGAATAAAAATCTTGTATATCAAAAGCAGGATTTATCACATATAAGCATAATTGCCTATTTCCTTCGATGACAACCTGTTCTTTTTCTATAAATAATTTAATGTGATGTTGATACTGATGTAAAATGTAGTGTTTGGCAGATCAAGTGACTGAACCCCTGCTAAGCATGTCCTCCATTATCACAGCTATTGCATGTGAGCCATGTAAATTTGCGCATTTTGTGCATATCTCAGCATGACAGTTGCCAGTTGACTTGACCTCAGGTCATCATCATCATCATCTTCATCATCGTCATTATTTCTATCTTTACTATTAGGTGTTATCAGTTATGTCTGAATTTCTATATGATTGCTCAAATCTGTGACTATATAGGGTCATGCAGGTCGATATTGTGAACATATTGTGTCACATCTTTTTAAACATGACCAAATTAAAGTTAAACTTATTCAATGTTCCAGTAGTCTTGTAATAGTCCATGTTTGACCTGGTCTATTCACTTGAATATGTAACCATTATGATGACTGGACGACTATTCCAAGTTTTTCAATTATCCTTACAGAGCGTTATAATGCACATTTAATTCATGAATCTTAAATTTACAGACTCTACAAAGAAAAGCAGATGTGGAAGAATGGACATTATTTTTTATATTTCAATTCTCCTTCCTCTAAAACATGAACATATTTCATTTCCAGATAAACCTTCTAAAGTGTAAAACACTTCTCATTCCTGTGAATGGAAGGAAGGCCATCTATATGCATTGATAAAAAAGTTCTGCCTTTAATTAGACGCCAAAAATTTTCAAACATACTTAACATGTCAGTTGAATTAAGAGTAAATTTTATCAAGACTTGTACTTTTATCAAAACTTTTCAGATAAAATTCCCTTTCTTCTGACACATATTGTAAATGTTTTATAATTTTGTGAATTTTCACCCTTTTTCTGGCAAGGTTTATCTCCACTGATGAGATCATGTTTCTTGAAATTTCGCCACGAGCATCTTATTTCTGAGTATATTTTCTATTTGTCAACTTTTGGTGACCTTTCGCCATTGTTGTATGTGTGGCTCGTTGACACTGGAAATTTGACCAGCTTTTTGGAAAGTAAAGTAAGCTGGCTTCCAATTCACAAATATAATCATGGCTCACATACAAAATCCTTCAAAAGATCTGCCTTATATTCTTGGCCAAATAACAAAATGATTTGAACTTCATATCTCAAAACTTGGCACATTAAATATCTCCCATGGAGTTCTTTTGTTGGTTTACCTGTTGCAAACCACAGGTTATGAAAATTATCCACAAAATGACCCTTGAAAAAACAATCTGATAACCTTATCTCTAACTTCTTATGGTGACAGATTTCAAACATAAAAATAAATAAGTGAATATAAAAAAATATCATAATCTATGATTAAATAATCTCATGTATTTCATTATATCTCATGATAAATTCATAAAAGAGATTTTCTTTTTTCTCCAAACGTCAAATCTTTTTTGTCAGCGTGTCTGATAACCTAATCTTCTTCTTTTAAGACAAAGATTATTCGGGTAACATTCGGGTAACATTCTCTCTGAGAGGAGCTGTCTTGAGGCAAATCTGGGCTTCATAATTCCCAACTTATCTACATCACTCAAGGCTGCCGTATAATTTGCAACTCATCATCTTCCTCCTTTATTTTCCCTAAATGACTTTTCCCTCTTTGAACGTATTTGCTTTCATGTTTATTTCACAGAAAATCCAGAAATAGTCAGTGAGACTAAAATAATAAAACTGTCAAACTCTTTTTGTTTTTAATCACATTATGTTTCTAGAATTAAACTCACTTTATTTTTATATATGAAAATGATATCTTTCTTTTAGATAAATAAAGTGAAAAAAAAAGAAAAGACATCAATGATTGGAACAGCCCTTGGGGTTAATTAAAGGGTTATTTGATGAAAGGAAAAGAAACTTACGCAGAATCCAGATAGGTTCTCGTTTGTTTCTGCGGAATGAGTTTCGGAATGAGGCACTGCGGGCCAGGTCTCCGATTCCACAACTTGTTGATGACATGTCTGGATCCGGAGCGAAGGACGAGGATCCGGAGGAGGTGGAATAGGCGGATGGACTGGGCGGTACCGGCATGTTGTCTGGAGAGACTGGTGTGGATCTACTCCAGAATGTCCCTCGGGCGGCTATCAGCAACGATAACAGAAGCTGACCTTTATGCCACCGTGATCAGATCAGACCCACTTCCAGAAAAAAGCCACTTTGAAAAAAGTGATTGGTAATACTTAAGATCCAGCGTACAATTTACAAAGGGACTCTTTTTACATTAAATGCCCCAGACTAGCCACTGCCGAGGGACACTCACTGTAATGAGTGATGTAAATTTGATACTTTTGACGGGGCTCCTTTACATTGCATATGGCTTTCACTAGCCAAATCCATGCTGTGTATTGAAGGCAGATGTACAATATTTACTAGAGGTCAAGGATCGCAGAGCTTTCCATGTGTCTCAAGCCTTGATGACTCCACCAAACTCTTCCAGATTTCTGCCACAACTGACTAGTACAAGTATACACTAAGACTCCTGCGATGTCCAATCATAAGTTTAAATCCACAGTGGTCTGCCAAATTACTTTTCCACATATTACTGCGCACAGAATCGGCTTGTTATATTTCCACCGACAATGTTGGTTGTGCCGTGTATAACAATGGCCCGGCAGATTGTAATATTCTCTGAGTGCACTACGGCTCTCATGCCTGGACAGTGATAATTATGACCTCCTTATCCCGGCTTCAATCTGCACCAACTCTGCACTCTCCAGATTTACAGCTTAGTTTTTATTCTTCCAGGTGATTTAGAGAAACCTTTATAATCTGATTGCTTTAAGTAAAAGCCATGCAGTTGGACCAACACAGGTGAGGCAAATATAACGTACTTTAATAGTAATCCTGCTGTAAGTTTGTCCCGCAGTGCAGGTATGCTGTTTATCCTATATCTGTGTTTAATTAGTTCCTTAGATTGTGCATGAATGCCTGTCCAAGTGTACTGATAACAAATATGCGGGTTATCACCTGAGATTTCTGATAGTGTCAAACAGTAAATGGTAAGAAGTTGTTGCAAGTTGAGTGTAATGTTGCCATGTTGTGATGATACCTGTGTTGTGTATATATCTATCTATCTTTACATTATAGCTGAGGCAGGTAGAATACGGGCTCACTGGAGCATCACCAGCTCGTCTCTGTGTTCACTCACCTGTGACAGACACTGTCCTCTCAGATAAAAGCTTACAAGTGTGTGTGATGTGAAGGTATCCGTGGCTTGTCAACACCGAGCAGCGCTATCATAACAATCCCGCCATGTGCTCGCAGCTTGTTGCGGTGGCTCGATGCTCGGTGGCTCGATGCTCGGCCAGCTCCTGTGAGGAAAACTCAATGAATGACAAAGACGTAGAAGCTTATTCCAGCAACTGATTACATCATGTGAGCCCTCTCAAGGTATCCTTGGCTTGCCAACACCGTAATAGTCATCACACGATGAAAGGTTCCGCCAGATATAATCACCAAACCAATTTTTGAAGAAATGATGCTTCATGCACAAATCCTTGGCCAGCTGACGGGCACTGCTACTGCGATTTGGTTTAAACCACTCAAGCACTGTGCTAACCAACGCACATGGAAGCGATCTTGATGGTGCGACGACGACGGCAGCAGCAACAGAGGATTGGACGGAGTTGCTTATGTTGTCAGCATGTCACAGTCCATACACCAGCTGTATGCGCTCACCACTGTCCACTGTGTGGTCTCGTTTCATCCCACTCTCCTCCCAATGTTGTTAACTTGTAATGCCCTGTGGCTCCTTCATTCACTGTCTGTTCTACACCCTCCCCTTTAGTGGACCATCCCACTACCTTTCCAAGTGGGGGTGGCAGCATGGTTTTGGGTGTTTGCCAAGTCTTTCAAAACTTGTATGTACACAACGATCAATGCAATAAAAGCAGCCAGTTTTTGAAAGACAGATGGAAAATATAACCTGAGCTGTTTTTAATTTTGCTTTAGTTTTGATAAATTAGCTTTAGTTTTGATTAATCAGCAACAACCATATCTCTTTGATAGAGTAAATGTTTTTGCATTGTACTCATCAGTCTTATGCAGCAATGAACTATCCCACTGTATTGGTTCAACCTTCATACTTTAAGGCACAACCCTGCTACCAAACTTTATAAAACCTCATATTGACAATGCTATCATTGCTTATTTGACTGAAATTAGACTTTTAATGGGCACTTCTAACAAGACTGAGCATGACAGCATTAAAGGTTAATGATTATCTGGTCTTTCTGTCCATGTGTTGTCCAGTTTTGATTTCATTTCAAAATAAATGAAATTTCAAACCTGATCACACCTGCCCGGAGATGAAATCATTAAGGTCAGTCCCTGAATTGGTGGAGGTGATCATGCATTATAATTCAGTGAAGTGATGGGTGATAAAACTGTGGTCCGGAGGCAGGCACGAGCACATCACTGGATCCTGCTTCGTGACAATAGAACATGCTTCACTGTGCTCCGGATTGGCAGGATTGCACTCCGGATTGCCTGGATTGCACTCCAGATTGCCTGGATAAGTTACACATCACATCATTAAGCCCACCCTACATCTCCCTTTCAAACCTTGCATTTTTAGCCCCAGGCTGGTGGCAGCCCTTCTGTTACTTTTGCACATCACAACTTTGATCTTGATCGAAAAAAAGGTAATTTATTTGCAACTACTTATTCAGCAAATTTTGCAGTATTAAAACTCAATCTTGTTGTGACATTCAACAGATGTCCAGATTATTTTTTCCCTCATTCTTGTGTCTAGACTTATGCACATTCTAACTGTTTATTTGATCAGCTGATCCAATGGAATAAATTAAAATTTCAAATAGCTTCCAGCCTGATTGTAGTTAGACAGAATAGCACAGAACTGCTGTTGCTAAGGAACCAACACCTGTGTTATGTAAATCTCATCAAAATCATTCTCAAACAACAATGCCTTGAAAAACTATCTCTCTATCTTGTTGTCAACTTGTTACTTCAAATTTCAATCTGGTGCCAAGTAATTGTGAGATATGGGAAAACGGAATGTTAAATTTCATGATTGCCATGGAAACCATAGCAGCAGTGTTCTGCAGAGTTGCCAGGCTTTCTATCAGGTTTCACATTTCCCCGACAATATCAATTTGATCTAATTAAATTCCCTACATGAATCACACGACCTTGCTAAAGTTCCCTGAACCTTGAAATCTGTTATTTAGAATCTGTACTCTCCATTTACAAGTTTGTGGTGAAGACCAATTTTGCAGTAAATTGATGACAAGATCAAAAATAAGTATCCTGTAACACTTGAAATCTGATTTTTTTAAACAGAAATATCAAAAACCATTCCTATTCATGACATATATATATATAAATATATCAGAATCCCTATTTTTCTCTTCCGGCTTAACATAACCTGACCTTACAGAGATGGTATCCGTTTGTTTTTTTCTGGGGTTTTAAATCCCACACCTTATGACAGATATTATTATAAACACTTCATGGGTCCCACACCCCTAACAAAAAAGCAAGGCCAAAATACATATTTAACACTTGAGAACGTTAGCCAAAGTGCAACTGTTTTTTTGGTGGACATTTTTTTGCGAGACAACCTGATGCTGTATTTATGATATATGACGCCATGTGGAGTTGACCTGTATACCCCGCATATCATAACATGCCCCAGGTTGAAATATGTTTATAACTGTTTTTCGGGAACATATCTATGAATTGATATGTAGCGATGCAGCAGGAGATAAACAGGTCACAAGAACTGAAAGTGAACATCTACCTCGCAGACAGTCAACGTATCAAAACTACAGTCATACTTATGACCTTCACATCTACCTCGCAGACAGTCAACGTATCAACACTACAGTCATACTAATGACCTTCACATCTACCTCCCAGACAGTCAACATATCAACACTACAGCCATACTAATGACCTTCACATCTACCTCCCAGACAGTCAACGTATCAACACTACAGTCATACTAATGACCTTCACATCTACCTCCCAGAGAGTCAACATATCAAAACTACAGTAATACTAATGACCTTCACATCTACCTCCCAGACAGTCAACATATCAACACTATAGTCATACTAATGACCTTCACATCTACCTCCCAGACAGTCAACATATCAACACTACAGTCATACTAATGACCTTCACATCTACCTCCCAGACAGTCAACATATCAACACTACAGTCATACTAATGACCTTCACATCTACCTCCCAGACAGTCAACATATCAACACTACAGTAATACTAATGACCTTCACATCTACCTCCCAGACAGTCAACATATCAAAACTACAGCAATACTAATGACCTTCACATCTACCTCCCAGACAGTCAACATATCAACACTACAGTCATACTAATGACCTTCACATCTACCTCACAGACAGTCAACGTATCAACACTACAGTAATACTAATGACCTTCACATCTACCTCCCAGACAGTCAACATATCAAAACTACAGCAATACTAATGACCTTCACATCTACCTCCCAGACAGTCAACATATCAAAACTACAGTAATACTAATGACCTTCACATCTACCTCCCAGACAGTCAACATATCAACACTACAGTCATACTAATGACCTTCACATCTACCTCACAGACAGTCAACGTATCAAAACTACAGTAATACTAATGACCTTCACATCTACCTCCCAGAGAGTCAACATATCAAAACTACAGCAATACTAATGACCTTCACATCTATCTCCCAGACAGTCAACATATCAAAACTACAGTAATACTAATGACCTTCACATCTACCTCCCAGACAGTCAACATATCAAAACTACAGCCATACTAATGACCTTCACATCTACCTCCCAGACAGTCAACATATCAAAACTACAGCAATACTAATGACCTTCACATCTACCTCCCAGACAGTCAACATATCAACACTACAGTCATACTAATGACCTTCACATCTACCTCACAGACAGTCAACGTATCAAAACTACAGTAATACTAATGACCTTCACATCTACCTCCCAGACAGTCAACATATCAAAACTACAGTCATACTAATGACCTTCACATCTACCTCCCAGACAGTCAACATATCAACACTACAGTCATACTAATGACCTTCACATCTACCTCACAGACAGTCAACGTATCAAAACTACAGTAATACTGATGACCTTCACATCTACCTCCCAGACAGTCAACATATCAAAACTACAGTCATACTAATGACCTTCACATCTACCTCACAGACAGTCAACGTATCAAAACTACAGTAATACTGATGACCTTCACATCTACCTCCCAAACAGTCAACATATCAAAACTACAGTAATACTAATGACCTTCACATCTACCTCCCAGACAGTCAACGTATCAAAACTACAGTAATACTAATGACCTTCACATCTACCTCCCAGACAGTCAACATATCAAAACTACAGTCATACTAATGACCTTCACATCTACCTCACAGTCAACATATCAACACTACAGTCATACTAATGACCTTTACATCTACCTCCCAGACAGTCAACATATCAACACTACAGTCATACTAATGACCTTCACATCTACCTCACAGACAGTCAACGTATCAAAACTACAGTCATACTAATGACCTTCACATCTACCTCCCAGACAGTCAACATATCAACACTACAGTCATACTAATGACCTTCATTCCCTTCAATGAATGAATTGTTTTTTCAAAACAGATATTTTTCCTGTGCACTTATTTTTTGGTCATATCATGCTGATTACTACCAAAGCAAAACATAGATATATTTTTAGAGTATGTTACAATATTGATGGCACTGAAATAATAAAATCTCCTGTTAAAACCCTAATAAGTTTTACTGCATCAAATTTACAGTTTTGTTGGCAACAGAACAATGAACACTAAATTACACACACACAATATTGGACATATAAATGACAATGGACTATAACTCCACTGAGAGCCATATGGGTTTTGTGCACAATGACCCTTGATTGCCAGGTGATCCAAAGTGAAGAGTAAAATCAATGCAGGGCAAACACGAGGTCACCTCGGCATATGTCGCAGTATGGATTGTATTAGAAACATCTTATACTGATGTGATTACCGAACCAAAACTATTGATCCTCAATAAATATGTACACAACTAATTAATGGCTAAAGTGTCCAGCTTGACCATAGGCTTTAAGTAAAGCCCCAAAACCATACTTAGCTGAAATAATTCGCTAGCTGTGGCTCAGGGCTAAGATATTAAGGTACTTAAAGCAGCACAATGGTTGGGGTCATTAGCTCATCTCAATACGGCTTTAATGAGCTGTCTGGCAAACAAACCCTGTTAAATAAACCAGATTTGGGATGTTTAGCTTGGCATTGAGGTTAATGAATTCATTCTGGATAGGATCCAGCTTCATTAGTGCACCACTAGTGTCAACAAAGTTCGGACAAAAAGGTCTTCTTTCTGATAAAGCCCTAAAAAAACTGTGACCTATCTGGAGTCATTGATGACCTTGTGAAAATAATATGCTTGAGAGAATATCTGTGATGATCAATGATATAATTCATAATTGCCCTTTTTATATCCCCCTCAATTTAGAATGATAATGTTTTTGTTGTTTCATGCCAGACAATTAATTCAACAAATTTATCATTTTGTTTTGCCAGCGGCTAGTGCATATTCCTCATCCCAGATTCTCAGAAGTCATAGAAACAGTCTGCAATCACATGTTATCATATATATATATATATATATATATATATATATATATATATATATATATATATATATATATATATATATATATATATATATATATATATATATATATATATATATATATATATTGTTTTCACTGCAGGATATATATATCTTCCCCTGATAGTTTTTTCCTGAAATGAATATATATTCTTATTTGATATTCTTATTTATTATTTGGTATGTGAATCGGTCCCTCCCCATCTGTTCTGAATGAATGTAGGTATGTGAAGTGATTGCCTGCCCTGTTAAACTTTCCTGCTAGATTGCCTGCCCTGCCAGACTCTTTGTGTGTGGACAGGTCACGTGTTTGCTCCCCCTGAGAGATATAATCTTCTTGATTACTGCAATCTTGGATGTGTATATATATTTACCTGAGATGGCCATCTCTGCACAAATAATCTGGCAGCAAAGTACAGGATGTGACTAAGGCAATTAGGCCTGCCATTCATCACAGGAGAGGTGGGGCCTTCGTGCAGCAAAATATACATTGTAGTATTCAAAATCTTTTTCACTCCTTCCCTTGTAAATTTCTTGTCATTAAAAGCAAATTTGTTAAACATTCTGTATTTGGTTCAATTTTGAAGAAAATAAAACCCTCCAAGAATTATGTTGGTCAGACCCATATAGCCACAGCTCTCATACTAAATAATGAGGTATACTCTGTCATTGTACTTGACCATGACATCAAGAGATTTTCTCAGAAATGCACACTGTCGTAGCTCCTTCTGCATGGTCAGATACCATCTGGGGCTGTTTCTTGTTGTCATTGTTCCTCATAATAAAATGAGACACATGTTGATGATGCATTCTGTCATAGCTCCTCGAGATGTCCCCTATTACATGTTTTAGAATAGTGATGGCTGCCAAGTAAGATGCACTGATGGACATATTATATAATCTGTCTGAGCCAACAGTTCAATATGTCAATGAATTCCACCTGAATTCTGGGTACTACACATCTGGCTGACCAATCCCAGAAACATTTAAGACCACATTTTAACCCCTCTCCATCTCTGTCCCATATCTGATGATATATTGCCCTCTCCCCATCCCTGTAGCATATATTGCCCTCTCCCCATCCCTGTAGCTTATATTGCCCTCTCCCCATCCCTGTAGCATATATTGCCCTCTCCCCATCCCTGTAGCATATATTGCCCTCTCCCCATCCCTGTAGCATATATTGCCCTCTCCCCATCCCTGTAGCATATATTGCCCTCTCCCCATCCCTGTAGCATATATTGCCCTCTCCCCATCCCTGTAGCATATATTGCCCTCTCCCCATCCCTGTAGCATATATTGCCCTCTCCCCATCCCTGTAGCATATATTGCCCTCTCCCCATCCCTGTAGCATATATTGCCCTCTCCCCATCCCTGTAGCATATCGGACCTATATCTTCCCATCCCTGTACCATATCATATCAGACATTTTTCCCTGTTTTTCCCTGCGGTTTATACTGGGACCCGTGTATGACCTATTAACACAGCAGCTTAGATCATCTTATGTCACTGGAGACCGCCTGGACACAGCTGCCAAGCCTCCTTGTCCTATTCACAGAAGAGAGTCACCCAGGTGTCAAGTTGTCAACCGCCACAAAAATTCACTCAATCCCTGACAGTTAACACCTGCTTTCCACTTAGCACTGGCTGGCAGTTATAACTTTTTCTTCACTTTAATTTTCGAGCAGCTAGATATTCTAGTAATATTTATGCAGCCTGTATGGCAATGTCAAGAATTTGATCAGTGCTTCTTTCCTAATGATCATCCAGAATCTTTTAATAGATTTTTTGTAACTCAAAAGAGACCAATTAGAGTTGACATCCTAAACATCAACAATATCTAAATCATCTTCATAAAAAATACAGTTCTAATCAAACAGTAGCAATCTGACCCCGATCTTCATTCTCAAGTAAACACACAATGATAAGGATGTTTGCGATATGATTCAGGAAGTCTTTAATTTAGTTATTTTTCACCTCAAATCAGCAGGAAAGATTCCCTCCAGATAGCTAGTTATCAGCATTGAGTACCAAGGCAAAACCCTAAAGTGCTTAAACGACCAATAAACTACCAATTTATTTGTTTGCATGAATACAACTTGCACCAATTTACTTTGATCTTGAGGTATAAAAGTCTCTATTTCTAACAGGTATCATATCTTAGCAACAAATCCTTGGTGTCATTTCTTGTGAAATTACAGGTATCAACATACTTTAACTTAAATAACCTTTATTTGACCCACAGGAAAGGACTGAAACTCTATCTTAAAACATATTATAATGTTATGGCCTACAGTTGTGGTCTTAAGTGGTTACAAATTGCAACAAAAAAAGGACCATCCGTGTCACAAAAAAACATCCATGCTAAAACTAAATCTCTCCAAATCATGCTGGTCCATTACCTCAAAATCACTGAATTTTCTTAGACATTACCTAATTTTCATAGAAATCATTGAATTTTCATATTTGCAAATTGGGATATGTTTTTTTTTTACTCGCAGAATTTATTGATTAAATTTATAATCGCAGATGTATTTCAAGGTATCTGCAGTCCCTGATATGGTATCAGCAGGACTGAAATAACCGTGTTATGGTGTAGCATTTGAGTTTGTTTTTCTCCCAGTTGGCTTTATTTATCACTATTCTATATGGGATGTGGTAACTAGTTCTTGCATAATCGTGTCAGATCCCCGCTGACTACAGTGTGTGAATCTGTGTTTATATCATTTACATTTGCGGGTCAGACCGTGGCTCAGAGACCGTGGCTCCGAGAACGGCAAAGTTGACCCTCCTCGGTAAACAGCCACTGCCGCAATGGAAACTCAACAAGGATATATCATCGACCTGGCCATAGTTACACAGATCTTATTCTAAAATCTTGAGCATCTCTTGACAGCCTCCGTACAAAACCTAGGCCAATGGCCTTTGAGCTATGCTGATCATTTATTTTTTGTATAGTTTGTGAACATTTTATGGAAATGCCTGAAAATTACTTCATAAATGATCACTTTTCCCTGAGCAGACTTGAATAGATGATAATTTTGACCAATCAAAATGCATGTTACATACTGGATTTGTTTTCTCAATTCTTATTGGCTAATTCTTTTCACATTATTCAAAAGGGAAACCTCTTTGACAACTCAATACTAGCTATACTATTACAGTTTTTTTTTTCAAAAATCATAAAAGTAACCTGGAAAAAAAATCTGAGCATAATGAAAAACAAATGTATTTGGTCACCTGAAAATACAACAACATAATTTGCTACTAACGGGAACTCTGACTGCTAGTTTCAAAGAAGAATCAAGTTGACGGACAGACAGAATGACAGAAAAACTGCACAGCTCAAAAGTCCAGACCAAGCACCTCTCAGTTTGTGTGACCTAACATTGGGTTATTGCAGTTTCTGATATATGGTTTATAAGACTACTTACCATTAGCTTGGTATCAGTCCAAAAATGGAAAACAGTTGAAAGAGATTTAGTAAGATGCTATCTTAGGCAAACAGGACAAACTCAACTTCCTACAACTCGGCTATTGCATGCAACAGCAATCCTTCATGATGATATATTGTCATGCAATTGTACCTGTACATCAATACCTTAGCATAACCATATACATGTTCAGAGCTGACTGATGATTCTCAAGCATATATGACTTCTTCATATAAATTATACCACTATAATGGCTTCATCTAATGAGATTGGCAAAACCTAACTGAACACTAAGTAATTAAATCTGGAAAATAGCAGAATTAATGCATGTTTACAAGAGTTCCTTTTCTGTCAGTGCTTTTCAATGCATTCTGTTTGATTTATAATTGTAGGTTACACACCCACCCTACAATGTGGGACAGATTGATCAAGAAAACCAATCAATCTCTCACAGCAGCTCCACTGATTTTATCAGACACAGAGTGGATTCATTCTTGATTTGGCTGATCAATCAATGATCAGAATGACCAATTGACCCATTAACATTGCCAATCAAACCGTTTCATTGATCACTTCTTGAAAGCAAGATTCTGAGTTTGTCCACTGTGAGGAAAATCAGCCGATCAGAGACTCAGTAATCAGAAACTGAGTATTTTTAGATTGCCTGGAGATTAGAAACTAGGTATTTTGAGATCGCCTGGAAATCAGAAACTTGGTATTTTGAGATTGATTCTCATTGGTTAATAAATGTGATGCTATTCAAAGTGGTAACCTGCTCGACAACTTAGAGACAGCTGTAAGATTGTTGAAAAATATAACAAAATGGAAAAAGATGTTGGCCTAATGGAAAATAGATAGAATTGGTGTACTGTAAATACAATATCTTTCCTACTAATAGCTAAGAACTCCACCCATTAGTTTCAGAAGATCAAAGTTGACGGAGAGAATGACAGACAATTCCTCCCTATCACTGACATAGTCAGCATAGTTAACTAGAGCCAATGATCCATATATTTCATCATTTTCTAGAAATGAGATAATTCAGCAGAGAACAGCTTTCATTTCTCAATGACAAGCCTCTATGGTCATGAATGAATATGACCAAATGAGATGACCTTGAGTCATCGGATAGAGATATATGATCCCTGGCCCAAACTCTGAGTCATCGGATAGGGATACATAATCCCTGGCCCAAACTCTGAGCCATCGGATAGGGATATATGATCCCTGGCCCAAACTCTGAGTCATCGGATAGGGATATATGATCCCTGCCCAAAACTCTGAGTCATCGGATAGGGATATATGATCCCTGGCCCAAACTCTGAGTCATCGGATAGGGATATATGATCCCTGGCCCAAACTCTGAGTCATCGGATAGGGATATATGATCCCTGCCCAAAACTCTGAGTCATCGGATAGGGATATATGATCCCTGGCCCAAACTCTGAGCCATCGGATAGGGATATATGATCCTTGGCCCAAACTCTGAGCCATCGGATAGGGATATATGATCCCTGGCCCAAACTCTGAGCCATCGGATAGAGATATATGATCCCTGGCCCAAACTCTGAGCCATCGGATAGGGATATATGATCCCTGGCCCAAACTCTGAGCCATCGGATAGGGATATATGATCCCTGGCCCAAACTCTGAGCCATCGGATAGAGATATATGATCCCTGGCCCAAACTCTGAGCCATCGGATAGAGATATATGATCCCTGGCCCAAACTCTGAGCCATCGGATAGGGATATATGATCCTTGGCCCAAACTCTGAGCATGGAATACCTCAGGTGAAGTACACATTTACCAGGTATGAGCTGATTGGTTCACCTATCTGCATGACCAAATAGATCAAGCAGTTTCACAGGGTTGTTTACTCATAGCTGGCAAGATCTCCCACTCCAGCATATATCAAATCAACATGTCCCATTTTTTTGGTCACATTTTACTCTTTGTTTTTGTTCTATTTGCCAGTAGATCATCTGTTCTTTATCAGCATTCTAATCAAATACCTATGTCATCATGTGCTTTTTTATTGTGGAAAAGCACATACTAAAATCTCAAATAGTTTTTTTCTCCTAAATTTTTGTCAGCAATACTTGTGTGAGTGGAGGTTTTTCTCTACATTTTGGGGAGATATATTATGACAAGCTTATTATGGTGTTTATAGTGCCTCCCCCACGCTGACCTTCCCATGTACAAATCTAAACAAAAGCAGCCAAAATGGTGGGAAAAATGCAATCCACACCTCAAATATACATCCAATTTTTTTAACCTGTGCAGGCCAGAAAACAAATATTCTTATAGAATTTCTGTGCTGTGATTTCAGAAATATTTCTATAAATGTCAATAACCTGACAATGTCTATCTGTGGTATTACAGAAACAATGGAACACTAATTTATGAAAATAATTTTGACAAACAGATGAATAATATTTCATCTGGGTAAGATATTGCTATTACACAAACAGATATTCTTTCAAGAATCTTTACAGAACAAGAAAAAAAGATGCAGAATTTGCTTTTTAACCCACATCTATGATGTCATCTTTTAGCATTGTGAGAGTCATCAAGGGGGTATAATGTGTCAATAACTGTAATCCATGTGACATAACCATCAAATATTTACCAGAATTCTTTATTTTTCATCATATTTCTGCTCCCTTTTGTAAAAGATTAACTTATTCAAACAAGAGCAATGGACTCTATACAGAACTCAATATGAAAACAATGAGCTTATTTGAAATTTTGAAATCTTCCTCAGCAAAAATTTAGTCAACCATCTGAATTTCCAAATTCTCTTTTTCATAAATTTGTTGTAGCTATTTTCCCATTCTTGCTGGAATCAACTATTCTAAATCAGAATATAAATCATTCTAGACATCAAATTTATATAATTTTATATATCATTTTATTCCTTCTGTGTTATAATTCCTGAGCCTGGTGCATACATAATTAACTGCACTTAATAACACCCACATATGACAAAACGTGATAATCCACTGCTAAAAAGGATCCTAATAGTCAAATTTCCATAATTCCTCCAGGGGCCTTATTACAATCCTGGCAACATTTTAGTTTCCTCATTGCAACAATCATTACATAATTTGATCAAAGATGTGAAAGCAAACTCTGTTTCCAAATAAAGCTGGCAAACTGAATGGCTTTTTCTGTGCAGATGTGTTTGATTCCATTTTGTTCTTCTCTCGTTTATATAAATTTATTTGCTGGGGACAATATGCTACCATCCAGTACATAACAATTTGCTTTGTTCATGCTACATCAAAAGTGCATAAATTAGACCCTGCTGAGTAGCGAAAATAAGCGTTATTTTGTTGTTGCACAAAAAGGCGTAAAAAACAGACCACTTTACCACTTTTATGTACCAGTTCACAATGTCAATCAAAAAGTTGTTTACCGACTGAGCAGTCACGGAATACATACCTGCAAGAAAAAAAACCAACTTGAAATTACACAATATTATGGTCAATATGGGTTATTTATCTAAACTGCATGTTTTAGTCTATGATTTAATAAGGAATTAAAGTACATTGACCCAACCATTTAACTTTATATGCGACACACATTATAACATTGTATTCATGGACCTGATATCCGGTTGGCTGCTGTGCATACTAAAATACTAATAAGGCATTATAACACTTTATTATTGTAATGCATGCATTTTAAATCAGGATACAATACTAGGATTGACAGATATTTTGCTGTTATCGTTCAAAACCTCTACATATGTTTCTATGAGACACAATTGACAACAGAGAAATGTGAATCGATGAAATTTCCTGTCTTATTGGTTTGCAGCTGCTATTTAATATTGACACAAGTTTTGATAAAATTCAACAATCAATGAAAATTCAGGTTTGACAGATGTCCAGAACCTGGTGGTTTAAAAATAAATAATAATATTACAGTGCCCCCTGGTGGAAGAAATATTATAGTGCCACCTGGCGATGAAATTATTACACTAAAGCTTCCCAACCAAACATCAAAAGCTTTGAATAACATTTCATTTGTGGCATGATATTATGTGAGATGAAAAGGATGTATTGACTGATAATCACCCTTACAATATTCTTTTAGTATACCATCTTGTGTCAAGACTGGTAAATTTTAAGCGAGGTTTAAACCCTGATCTGTAAATGGTGACATGGACTGGTGTGATGGGAGAGTAAAATGTTATGTAGTACTAATCTACATAGCATGTAGCTGTCTCAGCCAGGGTTTGGGATCAGTAATAAGATACTGCCAGCCCCTTCTCCCGGTAACTTCTCCCGGATGCACAACAAAGTCAGTAAATACCAGAAGGACAAAGGATAATTTCTATATTTTGGGCCGGAGAACATGCTGATCTGCCATGCCTGAAGGAGGCAGTTATTTATATACCATATAGATATGACAAATAATGAAATTTGCTGCCAAACTTATCATTGGTCATGCACTTAGTGATGCTGGGGCATTGTGTACCTTCACTTGGATTCACCTGCATGACACAATAAGGTCATGTGATTGATGTGCCCTGCGTGACCTCATTTGTTCACATTTAAACATCACTAAATAGGTTTTAGTTCCAGCAGATAGATATGGTATTTAGCATTAATAGTGTGTGGATGCTGGCAGCACTATGTTGGTGCAGAGGTGAGGCCATTACTCATCTCATCACTATATCAACATGGTATAAAGTGTGGTTTATCCAGTAGGTTGGCACTAATCCATTTGTACTTAGGTACATAGCATGTAACTGTCTCTAGCAATTATTTTGATCAGTAATGGGATACTTCTCCCAGTCCCTTCTTCTCCCAGTCCCTTCTTCTCCCTGTCCCTTCTTCTCCCTGTCCCTTCTTCTCCCAGTCCCTTCTTCTCCCAGTCCCTTCTTCTCCCAGTCCCTTCTTCTCCCAGTCCCTTCTTCTCCCAGTCCCTTCTTCTCCTTGTCCCTTCTTCTCCCAGTCCCTTCTTCTCCCAGTCCCTTCTTCTCCAAGTCCCTTCTTCTCCCAGTCCCTTCTCCCTGTCCCTTCTCCTGGTCCCTTTTCCCAGGTCTTTCTCCCTGTTCCTTCTCCCGGTCCCTTCTTCTCCCAATCCCTTTTCCAGGTCCATTTTCCCAGGCCCTTCTTCTGGTCCATTCTATATTATTTGTACATTGGAATGCACAAGATAATAAAACCACGAAGGACAATTTCTATATTGTGGGTTGTAGAACATGTTAAGCAAAGCCCATGTGTGTCATCAGAGAAGGAAGTTGTTGATACAAAACGCAGTTACATTTCCAACAAATGTTTGGTAATTTTCTGTCTTCCTTATTTTTAGATGGTGAAGGATATATCCTGTTTGGAGTAAATGAACACAACAATTTAATTAAATAAGAATTTAAAACATAGGCATCAGAGATGCATCAATCCTCAGCCCTGGTAACTTATTGCACAACATTCACTCCACACAATATTTATGAACAAAACGTCACTGCACCAAGGCAAATTGATGCAGGGGTAAAAAACCCCATAAAATCTACTGCTCAATTATCATGAAACTGTCATAATTTACTCTAGAATTATTGAGATGATGGGCCAGTGACCTTGAAAAGCAGGTTAAGGTCACTGTCCATTAAACTCATCTGGAGTCTTCCCAGATGCTTATGTGTGTGTTTCATGAAGCTGCCATTATTTGTTCTTGAGTTATTGCAATGACGTGGACTTGACATGATTGTCCCTGTGACCTTGAAAAGTAGGTGAAGGTCATGTTCCATCAAGAGAAGTCTGAGGTCTTCACCAGATGCTTATGTGTGTCAAGTCTCATAAAGCTGCCATCATTCGTTCTCGAGTTATAGCAATGATAGGGATTTCACATAATTATACCTGTGACCTTGAAAAGTAGGTGAAGGTCATGTTCCATACAAAAATGTCTGAGGTTTTCATCAGATGCTTATATGTGTCAAGTTTCATGAACTGCCATCATTTGTTCTTTAGTTATCGCGATGACAAGGATGATTTCACATAATTGTCCCTGTGACCTTGAAAAGTAGGTGAAGGTCATGTTTCATAGAAGAAAATCTGAGGTCTTCACCAGATGCATATGGGTGTCAAATCTCATAAAGCTGCCATCATTTGTTCTTGAGTTATTGCGATTCTTGGGATTTCACATAATAGTCCCTGTGACCTTGAAAAGTAGGTGAAGGTCATGTTTCATAGGAAAAATTCTGAGGTCTTCACCAGATGCTTATGTGTGTCAAATCTCATAAAGCTGCCGTCATTTGTTCTTGAGTTATTGTGATTCTTGGGATTTCACATAATTGTCCCTGTGACCTTGAAAAATAGGTCAAGGTCGCCGTCCATCGAACTCGTCCGAGGTTTTCACCAGATGCATATGTGTGTCACGTTTCATGAAGCTGCCATCATTTGTTCTTGAGTTATCACGATGACAAGGATGTTCGCTACAGACATACATACATACATACATACAGACATACATACATACCCACGCCAGGAGTACTGCAATACCCTCAGCCTGATTACATCAGGGGCTGAGGGTAAAAATATTATCTTTTGAATGGCAGTGAACCCAAAATGTCAGATGCAAAAAAACTGTTTCGTACTATTTACACATCAGAAAAATCATGGGAAACAAGAAGCAAGTTCATGCTTAATGGTTCTATGCATATGAATTTAAGCCTTGTTTCAGCAATAAATTCAGAAAAAAAGAGAAAAAACCTCCAAATTTCCCTGAAGAATATGGTCATTATCATGATAAACAGTGCTGGTGTAATATGACACAATTCTCACAGACATGGAGCTGCTCTATTGAATTCTCCTTAGTCGGGAGATAATATTCATCAATCATGGCCACACATTTTTTGTTAAACCAACACCATCATATTGAATTAAGATGAATATAGGATATCACAATGGTACTGAAACATAAACATAAATATGTTCAAAATGAGACCGCTGAGAAATAATGCTTCTTTGAAAAAAAATAAAACAAGGCACAGCAAAGATGTATAAACAACACCGTCCTTCATTTATGAATAATATCATTTCTGTTTTTTCTTCAACAAATTGTCTGCAGTTTACATTTGCTGAGAAATAGGCCAGACATGTTTGTCAGTCAAGGTCATTACAGTAAGGTATAAAGGTCAAAAGGTCAAATTATTATGATGCTGTACACCAAACACTCATGATTGTTCTGGTTACTTGACTATATTATGCCAAATATGAAATAATTCCAACCTTCAGTTGCCGAGGAAAAGCCCAGACGAGCTCGCAGCTAACAACAATGCCCTTTATAAAGCCACAAGGCTCGTGGGTGAAAATATAATTATCATATCACGTTCATTATCATGTGAGTTGCAGTAGGAGATGTTTTCTTAGTTTCTAACTTTTGAAATTAGACAACTTCAACAACACAATATATGTCGTAAATGATGCAAATGTGTCATCTTAAACCAAGTTAAATATCACATTATTTTATCTGTGACATTAATGCACTGCAGTAATTCAAAACTCTTTGTCAAACTTTATGGGTAAAATGTGATCTCTATAAATCTTCTATAATGTGATCTCTATAAATCTTCTATAAAGCGCCATCTATAGAGAAATATGATACAATACTAACAAATATCATTGTGACTGATGACATGGACATTATATACTATTACTCTTGTTCTGGCTCAAAATTCTACTCTTATTCTAAATTAATTTGACTTTCAGCTAATGTTCATGTCTATATATTGTTTTCCTCGCAATCAGCTCAGTCCTGAATAACGAGATAAAATTCAAGGATGTAAATTCACATAATTTCTTCACTAATATTGACACAAATTATCCTCTAACAAATCTCCAGTGTGATGCATTTACAATAATCCTCAGCTCAATACTAATCTCAATACTAATCAAGTTGATAAAAAACCTGACAATTTCTCCCCTCTGGATCCAGTAAGAAGAAAATTGCCCTAGATTTCCAATCCTGACATGAGGCGAGACACAATTTATATAATATTTATGTGAGAATTTGAATAAAATTAGCCAAAGCAAAATGTATATACAAAAAGGGGGTATGCAGTAATCTGCTGAAGTCTGCATTATGAATACATTATAGAGATTTAATCTTGACATAGCCTATGCCTGGATCAGGTAGATCCACGGATCCACATCTCATGCCATTTCCCTAAAACTACTCCATTTGAGAATTAATCCGTCATCTGCAAAGTCTATATGACTGAATTAATTGTCTTCCACCAGGGGGCACTTCCTCTGAGCTACTCCACTGGGACATTCTAGCAAAGGAAATTAATTTAAAATCAACTGGCTGACAGTAAAAGTCTAAAGAGCCAACTCCATTTTAATTAATACATAATTGGTGTCTGGCACTCAAAGAATTACATCATTTGCATGTCTGCAGAAAACAGCAATCAAATTATGGCTAATTTCCATTCACAAAGATTCTATAATTCTTGAGCTAATTGATTTGCTACTAATAATGAAACTCTGGAGAATAGTTGACCTTTTTACTCATCTAAGATGCACATTTTGCCAATTAAAACATGTCAGTAACCTCACAAATTCAATATGATGTTTCAAGCTTTAATTTGATTCTGCCTACACAAAAAACAGTCTAATTATAACCTAATTACAGAACGAGGCGATGTGATGAAATGAGCAACAAGGACGTGGGTGTCCTAGATGTGTAAGCCATACTAGTATTTCCTAATCACTGCCACGATGATACTTTACAAGCATGATCATGAAAAAAAATGTACATTTCTCAGAAATAGATTTCCTGCGTAATTTTCATTACTCTCATCCACCAACTCAGTGTTGACATCCTGGAGGGCACATGCCAACAGAACTCAAGCCATTACTAGTATATTCTCTGTCATGATAAATGGAATTGTAAATTCCCATAGACTAGATGCCATTGTGAGTAATGAGCATTGTATAATTAGATGATATGATATGGATAGGATTCTTCATGACCAGGGTCACTATCTGCAGATATATTAGGATAATAATTAGGTATGTCACAGAAGGGTTTAAACTGATGACTGTGGAAGGGTGATATCTGGGACTGTCTGCTGGTGATGCTCAGGGCCTCTGGAAGGATCCTTCAGAGTGACAATGGATCATGCAGTGTGACAATGAATCCTGCAGGGTGACAATAGATCCTGCAGTGTGACAATGGATCATGCAGTGTGACAATGGATCATGCAGTGTGACAATGGATCCTGCAGAGTGACAATGGATCATGCAGAGTGACAATGGATCCTGTAGGATGACAATGGATCATGCAGGGTGACAATGGATCCTGTAGGATGACAATGGATCATGCAGGGTGACAATGGATCCTGCAGGGTGACAATAGGGGATGCAGGGTGACAATGGATCCTGCAGTGTGACAATGGATCCTGTAGTGTGACAATGGATCCTGCAGAGTGACAATGGATCCTGCAGAGTGACAATGGATCCTGTAGGATGACAATGGATCATGCAGGGTGACAATATCCCCTGCAGGGTGACAATGGATCCTGCAGGGTGACAATGGGGGATGCAGGGTGACAATGGATCCTGCAGTGTGACAATGGATCCTGCAGTGTGACAATGGATCCTGCAGGGTGACAATGGGGGATGCAGGGTGACAATGGATCCTGCAGGGTGACAATGGATCCTGCAGGGTGACAATGGATCCTGCAGGGTGACAATGGGGGATGCAGGGTGACAATGGATCCTGCAGGGTGACAATGGGGGATGCAGGGTGACAATGGATCCTTGAGGGTGACAATGGATCCTGCAGGGTGACAATGGATCCTGCAGTGTGACAATGGATCCTGCAGGGTGACAATGGATCCTGCAGGGTGACAATGGGGGATGCAGGGTGACAATGGGTACATGCTATGTGACAATGGATCCTGCAGTGTGACAATGGGATGCAGGGTGACAATGGGTACGTGCTATGTGACAATGGATCCTGCAGTGTGACAATGGGTACATGCTATGTGACAATGAATCCTGCAGGGTGACAATGGGGGATGGAGGGTGACAATGGATCCTGCAGGGTGACAATGGGATGCAGGGTGACAATGGGTACGTGCTATGTGACAATGGATCCTGCAGTGTGACAATGGGTACGTGCTATGTGACAATGAATCCTGCAGGATGACAATGGGGGATGGAGGGTGACAATGGGTACATGTTATGTGACAATGGGGGATGTTGACACTACTGGGTGACAATAGTTGTGGCATGAGGAGTGTCAAACTCAATGCTCTTTACGGCCGTTATAGAACCAAAACTGGACCTCAGGGAATAGGCAAGGTGATAATGGGAGTGTGCACAGTGCCTGGCTGACCGAGCTAGGAGGCAATCTACTGGCAACAACTACCAAGAGCAATCCGGAATGTTCTGAGTGAGGTCAGGTCTAATAAGAAGATGGCACTCAGTCTCACAATATCAGGCAGTTGACACCACTATATAGGGCTTGGTGGTCAGTTAGGTTTAGTCTTATATCTGGTCAGGCATTTTATGCCCAAAGCAGTCCATTTTGAAAATATATTCCATTCTCTTTTTTTTCTTTTTCATGTTAAATGTGATCATATATCTTGAGAATTCAGGTATATAAATGAAATTATTAAGTTTAGTAGTGAAACTACGTCTTTTCACCAAACAAATAAAAATCTTCAGCAGCAATGGATTGAGCGAAGTATCTGAGGATATGAGTGGAAACAAAATTTTAAAATTTTTTTAAATGCTTCACTTAATTACATGATTCTTATAATGTCACGATTACACCGAACCACTGCGATGATTTGACTAGACTGAGTAATGTGTGTGCAGGTTGGTGATAAGTTGTCACGGTCCCCGCTGGGAATGCAGTACTGTGCCTGCCCCAATGTCCCTGTCACCGAGAAAAACCACGAGTTAACCTGAGACCTGAGCACACAAACCCTCAGCAGATGGTTAAACAGGAATCAGGAAATGCTAACTGGCTGGGCCAGAAACTCATCTGCGATTTAACCATGTAGTGGCCAAAACAACTGAGTACAAGCAGCTGAACTGGTTCCACACTCGAATACTACTTTGCATGATGTCAATATTGAGGGCTGAATTAATACAGGAATGACTCAAGTTTCTTGTTTTTTATAATCGATTGTTGTAATTATTCAAACATGGCACTTCCTGGTCCTGGAAGGAAAAAAACTGATATCATAAATTCCACTCTAAATTTGCATCAGAATCTAATATGTTATATCAATAAATCTGACACTAAACGGAAACATCTTTGAAAATGAAATTGTGTTTAGAGTCTCACATTAATTTGGTCAAACATGACCATGACCAAATAAGGTCATGTATCTGTTAAAGATTTTTAACACATGTGACATTTCTATGTGACTGATACAATAATATTTTCCAATGAACCACCTTCTTATTTTTGGCAATGATTAATCTATAGTAATTACCTTCCTGATTCTTGTGCAACCATTTCCCTCAGAACAAGGTCTACCTGAAAGCAATGGATGTGTTCTGTGGTATAACACTTACAGAATCGTATACAAATAGAGCAAAAACCATCACTATTTACTCAGTTGCAGTGCCCTCTGTTGGGCTACCAACAGAGCTGAACAAGCTCCCCTGTAAAACACTTAGGATTACAGTATTGTGCAATAAGCAAGATAAACAAATATGCTACATATAATAGCAATTTTTGTTCTTCTCTGTATTATTCTAAAAAGGAACCATCTGGCATGGACTAACATAAATCATATATTCTATAATCAATTTTCCAAATAAACCAGTACAAACTATAAAAAATCTTGATGCAAAAATTTGCAATATTTATACTCTTGAAATCATTGACGATATCCATCCCAGATCTTTTGGGTTCCACACAAGGTCCCTTCCATGAGGGAGTGGAATGGAGCTCAGTCTATTGAATTCATAGCTTTGCCAAATCTCTCCACAATCAGCATAAGCGCTGGGGGCATTGGTAGGTGTATAAAGTGTACGGTCACTGATGTAGTGCAATCTTACCTACAAACACAACGTTCATGTGCAGAGGCAACTTCCACTCCTCACATCTTAAAAATGTAAATGTAAAACTAACCATAATGCTTTGAATCTACCTATATACTACACTTTCCTTGTGCATTGTTTTAAGAGTCAAGGTGTTGAGCACTCAAGGGTCAAGGTGTTGTAACATTTGAGTCAAGCATAAGTCAAGTCTCAGTCTTGGGAGATTTAGCTTGAATCATGGGAGCTGAGCAAAATGTTGAACCATATTACAAGATGAACAAATATCAAGGAACATTTCCTGCAAGACCTTGTAATACAATTGAGTGTCAACTTTGTACTAAAATACAACTAAATACTTTGAAACTTTGAGAAAATATTACTAGTACTAGGAGGGCTTCTAGACTTAGATCAGGGAATCCACTTGCCATGCCCAGCCTACTAGTACTTGGAGGGCTTCTAGACTTAGATCAGGGATTCCCCTTGCCACGCCCAGCCTACTAATACTTGGAGGGCTTCTAGACTTAGATCATGGATTCAACTTGCCATGCCCAGCCTACTAGTCCTTGGAGGGCTTCTAGACTTAGATCAGGGATTCCCCTTGCCACGCCCAGCCTACTAGTCCTTAGAGGGCGTCTAGACTTAGATCAGGGATTCCCCTTGCCACGCCCAGCCTACTAGTACTTGGAGGGCTTCTAGACTTAGATCAGGGATTCAACTTGCCTGGCCAGTCTGCTAGTACTTGGAGGGCTTCTAGACTTAGATCAGGGATTCCACTTGTCACGCCCAGCCTACTAGTACTTGGAGGGCTTCTAGACTTAGATCAGGGATTCAACTTGTCACGCCCAGCCTACTAGTACTTGGAGGGCTTCTAGACTTAGATCAGGGATTCAACTTGCCTGGCCAGCCTACTAGTACTTGGAGGGCTTCTAGACTTAGATCAGGGATTCAACTTGCCTGGCCAGTCTGCTAGTACTTGGAGGGCTTCTAGACTTAGATCAGGGATTCCCCTTGCCACGCCCAGCCTACTAGTCCTTAGAGGGCGTCTAGACTTAGATCAGGGATTCCCCTTGCCACGCCCAGCCTACTTATACTTAGAGGGCTTCTAGACTTAGATCAGGGATTCCACTTGCCATGCCCAGCCTACTAGTACTTGGAGGGCTTCTAGAGTTAGATCAGGGATTCCCCTTGCCACGCCCAGCCTACTAGTACTTGGAGGGCTTCTAGACTTAGATCAGGGATTCAACTTGCCTGGCCAGTCTGCTAGTACTTGGTGGAACTTTAAGACTTTGAGCAGGGGTTTCCTCTTGCCATGCCCAGCAACCTTCCTATCAATAATGGGGCTTTAAACCATATCAAAGCCATTGTCCTTGCAGGCCTAGTATGGTGTACCTATAGGGGAGGGGGATTTTAAGCTCAGCATCCATGCTTGCCTCATTAATTTTTCGACTTCAATGCAGCTATAGTATTAACATTGCCTGGCCAAGCACGCCAGCGAGTCAAGGGCTTTTAGACCTTGAATAGGTTATTGACATCGTCATCGCCTAGCGTGGTACAGAATAGGTATTATTGACCTTGGGGTTTGGCCACAATACATAGGCAATGTGTAGCACATGTTGATCAGTGTTGACAAACAATACACTGGCTGCCAGCTGTATCAATGGTTGTTACAGCTAAACTAATACTTGATCCCCGGGAGCTGGTGCTGGTCGCATTTCTAACCCTCTATGCAGCGCCTTCGCCTGACCTTATACATCATCCCACATAACCCAGCTTATGTAATCATACATGATATAACTGTACATATACTGGAGAGGTTGTGAACGAACATATTGAGCATTATATAAAGGAATGTAACTAACTTGCCAAAGGAACAAAAGCACCAATTCATAATTAAACTTTTCCTTAAATGTTTTCAATTTTAGGAAGACTCATAATTTGATCAATGCACTGAAGTGAGTGAAATAAAGGGTGGTAATAGCCCCGGAAACTCACCTCCCAATTTACTCAAATAATATATAGGAGCCTGTGGGCCTCAAAATAATTGGCCAAGGTTGAGTATATTCATTGAAAGTAGTCATGTGTGTTAATTTAGTTATGATATACAGGATGGCTGAGCCAAAATCATATCTCCTGCACCATTCAGGCAGCTGGAGCCAAAACAATTGACTCAAGAGTATTGTTTTTGTTTTTTTAATTGTTTAAAATGTGGTAATAATTGAATAAAGAATGTTAAAATAAAAAAATTAAAAAATTATATGTATTTTTTTTCTTGAATAATCACTGATTGCAGCAAATATTTTTTTCCAAAAAACATTTTTAAATAGACTTTTATGGTATTGTCCTGATTTTCAGTGGATGAGCTTTGGGATTGAAGTTACTTCTAAGATTGTCAAGATCTTGACAAAGGTATTTGAAGCCTCCAGCTAATGTAAGCTAATGTTATATCATTCCTCTCAGCCACAGTTTTGTATTGTAATTTCATGTTTGACTAATTCCTAAAGCTAGCACTTCCAGCCAATTCCTACTGGAATATTATGATTGTTATCTGGGAAACCACATCAGTAAATCTTTTTATCATTTGAGTGTTTGAATACTGGTATTGTTATACAACTGGTACAATGTCTCTATTGCCATAGTTCAAGTCATGAATAATATATAAAAATCACATTATTTATTAGGTTTTGTTTTTAAACAGTTATCAAGTACCAAAATATACTTGTTTGGCAACTAACTATTTGAAAGATATTAAGGACTGATAGATAATTTGATTTGGACCAGCCCCACAGATAGACCTCATGTCTCCCGAGACTATATGGGGCTAGGTCATTATGCTCAAATAAAGTGGGACTGACCGGCATACAAAGTAAACTCAGCGTGAAAGTGAACAAGTGCTCACAGTTACATGCTTAACCTACACAGATAATCAATACAATATTGAGATATCGCTTCACACATGACTATGAGACTATTTGATCTATCAGTAATCAATAGTTTGGGGGCCGCGTGGGTTGCTGCCCCAGCATTCCTGCACACGAGTAATCAGATAAATACAGTTACGACACGAGCATGCAATACTGGCATGCCATACTCCAGGGACTCGGAGGGGACAAGATGAAATAATTCATAACTGCTGGGGGTGTGATGCCAAACTCATGATTCAATACACAGAATACCTACTGGGAAAACATCACAGTTTGCCAGGCTACCTACTGTCCTCATAGATATATGGCTATATGAAATCACATTACCCTTGTTTGAAGGGGTTAGTATATAAAGTTTGCAATATTTGGCATGGTCAAAAAAAGGACTTTCATGTACCTTTATTCAGACTCGATCTTTAATTTTAACATTGCTGAGATAGGAAAAACACAATTTTGAGGTTAAATAACTAAGTAATTTGATTTATTTTTACCGTATTCTGATAATTACAACATGCACGGCATGTCATTCTTTAAATATTTTAATATTCATATTGTTAGTTTTAAATAATGGTTTCTTTTCTGAAATCCCTGTAGTCAACAATTCAAATAAAGAGATCTCATGTCCTATCAAATTTGCATGTTTTATTGGGCCACTGGTACCTTCATTACATGACTGAGAACTCTCTTGTTTCAATCCCTACCGTAAATGGTGAAAAATGTGAAAAAATGAGTAAAATTCTATTTCAGATAAAAACAAAAGAAACAAAATATTCTAGTAATATATTTCTGTTTTCTACCTTTAATAACATTTGTTCTCTTCAAATTAATAATAAAAACATTTACAGGATATCACAAAAACTGCAGGGGTTATTTGGGGCAGTTTTTTTGTTGAACAATATTCCATATTACTTTCACAATTAGTCTTCTGATGCTGATGTCAATGAGCTAAATATTAAACTAAGCCTTTTATCCATTCTTATCCAGTCATAATCAAAGCATTAATTCCATTATATCAGAACTAATACATTAATCTCATTATACAGTGATCATTAATGCATGTATCTACTTACAACCATCATTAGCTTCTGCTCTGCTCCAGTCCGGTCCAAAAAACAATCTTGCCACACATATAGTCATGTATTTTATATTGCTATATCAGTTGGAGCCAAACCCTTACTTGGTCACTCTTTAACATAAACAAGGGCCATGTGTGACCATATAGTGTCACACGGGAGGTTTGAATGACCAAAATGGAGCAGAACAAGGCCAAATGTAGTCATAAATGGTCATGGATGACCTTGTGGGGGTCATGAAATATGTGACCCAACAGAGGTTTGGCTTAAACTGTATGTGGTGATAATGATAAGCTTGATTTTAACTGAAAATAGTATATAACCAGTTATTGCCATACATCTATATGTTCATGCATACGGTCTTGCATAAATATGAGGGCCAAGTCAGTGGTGTTCTTAGTATTAATGTTGAACTCTAAGGTGGTGTAGAATGGACTCATATTTTATCATTGTGTGATGCTGAGTCAGGTTTATTCCTAACTAGATACATATGAGGCCTTGACTCATGTGAATATATTCTGCCCTGGGCAAGGTATAATGTCAAGAAACCCTGAACACTACACTCTAGCACTTAGCCAACCTCTACCATCTTGTAATACAAAGACTACACCAGCCTCACGTTTCACAGAATAAATGCCATAGAAAGCTAGCAGCTGGTTCTGTGTTTGTTCAGACTTGACTACCACCATCCCACTCCTGAGCTGGTTTCAATGTGTGCCTATATATCGTATGACATCAGCAAGATATCACATTAGTTCCTGACATAACATGCTAATGACCACCTCCATTTTCACCATTGCTTGCCAAAATCAGGTTTAGAAAAAGGAAACTTGTCAAATTTTAATCAAAGTTATACCTCAGCACAGTAATATCACTTTAGACTAAAAATGAACATTTCAGTCTAACATATTTTGCACCAAAGAAACATTTTTATGTTATGAATTATTAATCCATATCATGTACAAGATCTACGTCTAACTTAATCATTTTTCACTAAATTTCCATTATAACCCCCATGTATCATCTCAAATCTAATCCAGGCCCCCTGCAGGTACCCCCATGAATAATTCACAAAATAGCAGTATCGTGAATGAAACATCTCCTGTGAATGAAACAACTTGGAGGGTTTTTCTAAATAATGAATGAGTGCTGCGTTGATGCGACCTAATCACTCCAGTTCCATTTCTGATGTCAGCGCTAATCAACCCCGCTGATTCATGTCCCGACACGTCCAATTAAAGTATTTGTCTTGAGGATTTATTTGGTAAGAATCACATTTTATCATCATCAGGTGGCGACAGATGCCGCCTCATGTGAAAATCCTCCCGTGCTTCGCCCGATAATCTCCTCAGAGATTTGGCGAGAAAGTTGTTGGATCTAGAGCAAG
The DNA here is from genome assembly GCA_949316495.1 of Amphiduros pacificus. Taxonomy (NCBI): domain Eukaryota; kingdom Metazoa; phylum Annelida; class Polychaeta; order Phyllodocida; family Hesionidae; genus Amphiduros; species Amphiduros pacificus. The sequence goes on along the minus strand of OX439009.1, from coordinate 32,585,574 downwards.
CTAATTGGTCGTTTTTAATACAGGCGGCACAAAATAGAAAGCATAATATTTACAGAGAGTGTGGGCCAAGATAAAGGATTTTAAGAATGTGAATAAATTGGCAATCTCAAATGAATCACATCTCAAAATGTTGGACTAAACTTGTAGAATACCAGTTAACTCACAACAGGTACAAAACCTTTTTATGTTTCCTGCTCTAATAAACATAAAAACTCATTTGAGTCATGTTATTGACAGTTGCATATAGGATAACACATGAAACAACATTAAGGTTGCAGAAAACGTATCTCAGCCAAATGAAAAAATTGACAGAACAAGTCTGAAATGATGGGCACATTATGTTATCAATACCGTTGGAGTGTGTCTCCACTGCCTGGAGGGTGACATTTATATTAACAGTATGATTGACACTGTATTAACAATTTTTTTAGGTACATTCATGCCACACACAAGGTCTAGATAATGCTGCATTCACAATCTTATGAGGTACACTCAGGCTGTGTGAGGTCTACTTAATGCTGCATTCACAATCTTGTGAGGTCTATATAATGATGTATTCACAATCCTGTGAGGTCTATATAATGCTGCATTCACAATCTTGTGAGGTCTATATAATGCTGCATTCACAATCTTGTGAGGTCTATATAACGCTGCATTCACAATCTTGTGAGGTCTATATAATGCTGCATTCACAATCTTGTGAGGTCTATATGATACTGCATTCACAATCTTGTGAGGTCTATATAATGCTGCATTCACAATCTTGTGAGTCTATATGATACTGCATTCACAATCTTGTGAGGTCTATATAATGCTGCATTCACAATCTTGTGAGGTCTATATGATACTGCATTCACAATCTTGTGAGGTCTATATAATGCTGCATTCACAATCTTGTGAGCTACACTCAAACTGTGCTGCATGTTAAATTGAGATGTTGTTGATTCACACCCCACCAAAGCAAACACAAAATTGCCAATATTTCATAATGCTACCAAAAAATCCCTATTACATGTTTGCCTACATCTATTTTTTTCAATGAAATAATCATGACAAATATCTAATTCATACAAGGATACTGGTAGGAGCAAACAAACTGCCTTAATTTTTTGTACATAACCATACCATACCATGATCATGAGTTATTTGCAAACAGACACTGGATAAACACAATATTCTATTATTTGTATTTGCGCTTATCAAAACACATGCTTCCTATTATATTCACAGCCACCCATAAATTATTGTATCATTGATTCAACATATATCATGGAAATAAGCATTTATAAAGTATACTCAGTCACTTATCAACCAATCCATTAACAATCCAGATGTGCATGACCAAATGTAGTCATATTTAGTCATAGACTTGCATGACCACATGAAGGCTGGATACAAGTGCCCTGGTCTATTTCCAATATGTGGAAAAATACACTCAGTCAGTATTGATCCAATATGACTTTTTATCCTTATTTTTAACCCTCAAACATGTTTCTCTGATAATAACCAAATGACTCTTAAACATGCACACACATCATTGTTTGATGAATATTGCTTGCTTATAGACACAAACTGGATGGCATAAGAGAGACAACAGAACTTGATGTATCTCTCACGGATGTATCGACCCTGGATGCCATTTGTTCTCAGTACGTGTCTAGTATGTAGAACTCACTTTGTCCAGATTAACAGTGCCAATGAGGGTATCTTGTGTCATGCTGAACTCACTAAAAGGCCACTCTCTGCTACCTGGCTGTACTGCTAGGCCTAGTATCACACCAAGCTCAGGGCAGACTCTAAGGGCACTCTCTGCTACCTGGCTGTACTGCTAGGCCTAGTATCACACCAAGCTCAGGGCAGACTCTAAGGCCACTCTCTGCTACCTGGCTGTACTGCTAGGCCTAGTATCACACCAAGCTCAGGGCAGACTCTAAGGGCACTCTCTGCTACCTGGCTGTACTGCTAGGCCTAGTATCACACCAAGCTCAGGGCGGACTCTAAGGACACTCTCTGCTACCTGGCTGTACTGCTAGGCCTAGTATCACACCAAGCTCAGGGCAGACTCTAAGGACACTCTCTGCTACCTGGCTGTACTGCTAGGCCTAGTATCACACCAAGCTCAGGGCAGACTCTAAGGCCACTCTCTGCTACCTGGCTGTACTGCTAGGCCTAGTATCACACCAAGCTCAGGGCAGACTCTAAGGGCACTCTCTGCTACCTGGCTGTACTACTAGGCCTAGTATCACACCAAGCTCAGGGCAGACTCTAAGGGCACTCTCTGCTACCTGGCTGTACTGCTAGGCCTAGTATCACACCAAGCTCAGGGCAGACTCTAAGGACACTCTCTGCTACCTGGCTGTACTACTAGGCCTAGTATCACACCAAGCTCAGGGCAGACTCTAAGGCCACTCTCTGCTACCTGGCTGTACTGCTAGGCCTAGTATCACACCAAGCTCAGGGCAGACTCTAAGGGCACTCTCTGCTACCTGGCTGTACTGCTAGGCCTAGTATCACACCAAGCTCAGGGCAGACTCTAAGGACACTCTCTGCTACCTGGTCGTACTGCTAGGCCTAGTATCACACCAAGCTCAGGGCAGACTCTAAGGGCACTCTCTGCTACCTGGCTGTACTGCTAGGCCTAGTATCACACCAAGCTCAGGGCAGACTCTAAGGGCACTCTCTGCTACCTGGCTGTACTGCTAGGCCTAGTATCACACCAAGCTCAGGGCAGACTCTAGGGCCACTCTCTGCTACCTGGCTGTACTGCTAGGCCTAGTATCACACCAAGCTCAGGGCAGACTCTAAGGCCACTCTCTGCTACCTGGCTGTACTGCTAGGCCTAGTATCACACCAAGCTCAGGGCAGACTCTAAGGCCACTCTCTGCTACCTGGCTGTACTGCTAGGCCTAGTATCACACCAAGCTCAGGGCAGACTCTAAGGGCACTCTCTGCTACCTGGCTGTACTGCTAGGCCTAGTATCACACCAAGCTCAGGGCAGACTCTAAGGACACTCTCTGCTACCTGGCTGTACTGCTAGGCCTAGTATCACACCAAGCTCAGGGCAGACTCTAAGGCCACTCTCTGCTACCTGGCTGTACTGCTAGGCCTAGTATCACACCAAGCTCAGGGCAGACTCTAAGGACACTCTCTGCTACCTGGCTGTACTGCTAGGCCTAGTATCACACCAAGCTCAGGGCAGACTCTAAGGCCACTCTCTGCTACCTGGCTGTACTGCTAGGCCTAGTATCACACCAAGCTCAGGGCAGACTCTAAGGACACTCTCTGCTACCTGGCTGTACTGCTAGGCCTAGTATCACACCAAGCTCAGGGCAGACTCTAAGGCCACTCTCTGCTACCTGGCTGTACTGCTAGGCCTAGTATCACACCAAGCTCAGGGCAGACTCTAGGGGCACTCTCTGCTACCTGGCTGTACTGCTAGGCCTAGTATCACACCAAGCTCAGGGCAGACTCTAAGGCCACTCTCTGCTACCTGGCTGTACTGCTAGGCCTAGTATCACACCAAGCTCAGGGCAGACTCTAAGGCCACTCTCTGCTACCTGGCTGTACTGCTAGGCCTAGTATCACACCAAGCTCAGGGCAGACTCTAAGGCCACTCTCTGCTACCTGGCTGTACTGCTAGGCCTAGTATCACACCAAGCTCAGGGCAGACTCTAAGGACACTCTCTGCTACCTGGCTGTACTACTAGGCCTAGTATCACACCAAGCTCAGGGCAGACTCTAAGGCCACTCTCTGCTACCTGGCTGTACTGCTAGGCCTAGTATCACACCAAGCTCAGGGCAGACTCTAAGGGCACTCTCTGCTACCTGGCTGTACTGCTAGGCCTAGTATCACACCAAGCTCAGGGCAGACTCTAAGGACACTCTCTGCTACCTGGCTGTACTGCTAGGCCTAGTATCACACCAAGCTCAGGGCAGACTCTAAGGCCACTCTCTGCTACCTGGCTGTACTGCTAGGCCTAGTATCACACCAAGCTCAGGGCAGACTCTAAGGGCACTCTCTGCTACCTGGCTGTACTGCTAGGCCTAGTATCACACCAAGCTCAGGGCGGACTCTAAGGACACTCTCTGCTACCTGGCTGTACTGCTAGGCCTAGTATCACACCAAGCTCAGGGCAGACTCTAAGGACACTCTCTGCTACCTGGCTGTACTGCTAGGCCTAGTATCACACCAAGCTCAGGGCAGACTCTAAGGCCACTCTCTGCTACCTGGCTGTACTGCTAGGCCTAGTATCACACCAAGCTCAGGGCAGACTCTAAGGGCACTCTCTGCTACCTGGCTGTACTGCTAGGCCTAGTATCACACCAAGCTCAGGGCAGACTCTAAGGACACTCTCTGCTACCTGGCTGTACTACTAGGCCTAGTATCACACCAAGCTCAGGGCAGACTCTAAGGCCACTCTCTGCTACCTGGCTGTACTGCTAGGCCTAGTATCACACCAAGCTCAGGGCAGACTCTAAGGGCACTCTCTGCTACCTGGCTGTACTGCTAGGCCTAGTATCACACCAAGCTCAGGGCAGACTCTAAGGACACTCTCTGCTACCTGGTCGTACTGCTAGGCCTAGTATCACACCAAGCTCAGGGCAGACTCTAAGGGCACTCTCTGCTACCTGGCTGTACTGCTAGGCCTAGTATCACACCAAGCTCAGGGCAGACTCTAAGGGCACTCTCTGCTACCTGGCTGTACTGCTAGGCCTAGTATCACACCAAGCTCAGGGCAGACTCTAGGGCCACTCTCTGCTACCTGGCTGTACTGCTAGGCCTAGTATCACACCAAGCTCAGGGCAGACTCTAAGGCCACTCTCTGCTACCTGGCTGTACTGCTAGGCCTAGTATCACACCAAGCTCAGGGCAGACTCTAAGGACACTCTCTGCTACCTGGCTGTACTACTAGGCCTAGTATCACACCAAGCTCAGGGCAGACTCTAAGGCCACTCTCTGCTACCTGGCTGTACTGCTAGGCCTAGTATCACACCAAGCTCAGGGCAGACTCTAAGGGCACTCTCTGCTACCTGGCTGTACTGCTAGGCCTAGTATCACACCAAGCTCAGGGCAGACTCTAAGGACACTCTCTGCTACCTGGCTGTACTGCTAGGCCTAGTATCACACCAAGCTCAGGGCAGACTCTAAGGCCACTCTCTGCTACCTGGCTGTACTGCTAGGCCTAGTATCACACCAAGCTCAGGGCAGACTCTAAGGACACTCTCTGCTACCTGGCTGTACTGCTAGGCCTAGTATCACACCAAGCTCAGGGCAGACTCTAAGGCCACTCTCTGCTACCTGGCTGTACTGCTAGGCCTAGTATCACACCAAGCTCAGGGCAGACTCTAAGGACACTCTCTGCTACCTGGCTGTACTGCTAGGCCTAGTATCACACCAAGCTCAGGGCAGACTCTAAGGCCACTCTCTGCTACCTGGCTGTACTGCTAGGCCTAGTATCACACCAAGCTCAGGGCAGACTCTAGGGCACTCTCTGCTACCTGGCTGTACTGCTAGGCCTAGTATCACACCAAGCTCAGGGCAGACTCTAAGGCCACTCTCTGCTACCTGGCTGTACTGCTAGGCCTAGTATCACACCAAGCTCAGGGCAGACTCTAAGGCCACTCTCTGCTACCTGGCTGTACTGCTAGGCCTAGTATCACACCAAGCTCAGGGCAGACTCTAAGGCCACTCTCTGCTACCTGGCTGTACTGCTAGGCCTAGTATCACACCAAGCTCAGGGCAGACTCTAAGGACACTCTCTGCTACCTGGCTGTACTACTAGGCCTAGTATCACACCAAGCTCAGGGCAGACTCTAAGGCCACTCTCTGCTACCTGGCTGTACTGCTAGGCCTAGTATCACACCAAGCTCAGGGCAGACTCTAAGGGCACTCTCTGCTACCTGGCTGTACTGCTAGGCCTAGTATCACACCAAGCTCAGGGCAGACTCTAAGGACACTCTCTGCTACCTGGCTGTACTGCTAGGCCTAGTATCACACCAAGCTCAGGGCAGACTCTAGGGGCACTCTCTGCTACCTGGCTGTACTGCTAGGCCTAGTATCACACCAAGCTCAGGGCAGACTCTAGGGCCACTCTCTGCTACCTGGCTGTACTGCTAGGCCTAGTATCACACCAAGCTCAGGGCAGACTCTAGGGCCACTCTCTGCTACCTGGCTGTACTGCTAGGCCTAGTATCACACCAAGCTCAGGGCAGACTCTAAGGGCACTCTCTGCTACCTGGCTGTACTGCTAGGCCTAGTATCACACCAAGCTCAGGGCAGACTCTAAGGCCACTCTCTGCTACCTGGCTGTACTGCTAGGCCTAGTATCACACCAAGCTCAGGGCAGACTCTAAGGCCACTCTCTGCTACCTGGCTGTACTGCTAGGCCTAGTATCACACCAAGCTCAGGGCAGACTCTAAGGACACTCTCTGCTACCTGGCTGTACTGCTAGGCCTAGTATCACACCAAGCTCAGGGCAGACTCTAAGGCCACTCTCTGCTACCTGGCTGTACTGCTAGGCCTAGTATCACACCAAGCTCAGGGCAGACTCTAAGGACACTCTCTGCTACCTGGCTGTACTGCTAGGCCTAGTATCACACCAAGCTCAGGGCAGACTCTAAGGCCACTCTCTGCTACCTGGCTGTACTGCTAGGCCTAGTATCACACCAAGCTCAGGGCAGACTCTAGGGGCACTCTCTGCTACCTGGCTGTACTGCTAGGCCTAGTATCACACCAAGCTCAGGGCAGACTCTAAGGCCACTCTCTGCTACCTGGCTGTACTGCTAGGCCTAGTATCACACCAAGCTCAGGGCAGACTCTAAGGACACTCTCTGCTACCTGGCTGTACTGCTAGGCCTAGTATCACACCAAGCTCAGGGCAGACTCTAGGGGCACTCTCTGCTACCTGGCTGTACTGCTAGGCCTAGTATCACACCAAGCTCAGGGCAGACTCTAAGGCCACTCTCTGCTACCTGGCTGTACTGCTAGGCCTAGTATCACACCAAGCTCAGGGCAGACTCTAAGGCCACTCTCTGCTACCTGGCTGTACTGCTAGGCCTAGTATCACACCAAGCTCAGGGCAGACTCTAAGGACACTCTCTGCTACCTGGCTGTACTGCTAGGCCTAGTATCACACCAAGCTCAGGGCAGACTCTAAGGCCACTCTCTGCTACCTGGCTGTACTGCTAGGCCTAGTATCACACCAAGCTCAGGGCAGACTCTAAGGACACTCTCTGCTACCTGGCTGTACTGCTAGGCCTAGTATCACACCAAGCTCAGGGCAGACTCTAAGGCCACTCTCTGCTACCTGGCTGTACTGCTAGGCCTAGTATCACACCAAGCTCAGGGCAGACTCTAAGGACACTCTCTGCTACCTGGCTGTACTGCTAGGCCTAGTATCACACCAAGCTCAGGGCAGACTCTAGGGGCACTCTCTGCTACCTGGCTGTACTGCTAGGCCTAGTATCACACCAAGCTCAGGGCAGACTCTAAGGCCACTCTCTGCTACCTGGCTGTACTGCTAGGCCTAGTATCACACCAAGCTCAGGGCAGACTCTAAGGCCACTCTCTGCTACCTGGCTGTACTGCTAGGCCTAGTATCACACCAAGCTCAGGGCAGACTCTAAGGACACTCTCTGCTACCTGGCTGTACTGCTAGGCCTAGTATCACACCAAGCTCAGGGCAGACTCTAAGGCCACTCTCTGCTACCTGGCTGTACTGCTAGGCCTAGTATCACACCAAGCTCAGGGCAGACTCTAAGGACACTCTCTGCTACCTGGCTGTACTGCTAGGCCTAGTATCACACCAAGCTCAGGGCAGACTCTAGGGGCACTCTCTGCTACCTGGCTGTACTGCTAGGCCTAGTATCACACCAAGCTCAGGGCAGACTCTAAGGACACTCTCTGCTACCTGGCTGTACTGCTAGGCCTAGTATCACACCAAGCTCAGGGCAGACTCTAGGGGCACTCTCTGCTACCTGGCTGTACTGCTAGGCCTAGTATCACACCAAGCTCAGGGCAGACTCTAAGGCCACTCTCTGCTACCTGGCTGTACTGCTAGGCCTAGTATCACACCAAGCTCAGGGCAGACTCTAAGGACACTCTCTGCTACCTGGCTGTACTGCTAGGCCTAGTATCACACCAAGCTCAGGGCAGACTCTAGGGGCACTCTCTGCTACCTGGCTGTACTGCTAGGCCTAGTATCACACCAAGCTCAGGGCAGACTCTAAGGACACTCTCTGCTACCTGGCTGTACTGCTAGGCCTAGTATCACACCAAGCTCAGGGCAGACTCTAAGGCCACTCTCTGCTACCTGGCTGTACTGCTAGGCCTAGTATCACACCAAGCTCAGGGCAGACTCTAAGGACACTCTCTGCTACCTGGCTGTACTGCTAGGCCTAGTATCACACCAAGCTCAGGGCAGACTCTAAGGCCACTCTCTGCTACCTGGCTGTACTGCTAGGCCTAGTATCACACCAAGCTCAGGGCAGACTCTAAGGGCACTCTCTGCTACCTGGCTGTACTGCTAGGCCTAGTATCACACCAAGCTCAGGGCAGACTCTAAGGACACTCTCTGCTACCTGGCTGTACTACTAGGCCTAGTATCACACCAAGCTCAGGGCAGACTCTAAGGGCACTCTCTGCTACCTGGCTGTACTGCTAGGCCTAGTATCACACCAAGCTCAGGGCAGACTCTAAGGACACTCTCTGCTACCTGGCTGTACTGCTAGGCCTAGTATCACACCAAGCTCAGGGCAGACTCTAAGGCCACTCTCTGCTACCTGGCTGTACTGCTAGGCCTAGTATCACACCAAGCTCAGGGCAGACTCTAAGGACACTCTCTGCTACCTGGCTGTACTGCTAGGCCTAGTATCACACCAAGCTCAGGGCAGACTCTAAGGCCACTCTCTGCTACCTGGCTGTACTGCTAGGCCTAGTATCACACCAAGCTCAGGGCAGACTCTAGGGCCACTCTCTGCTACCTGGCTGTACTGCTAGGCCTAGTATCACACCAAGCTCAGGGCAGACTCTAGGGCCACTCTCTGCTACCTGGCCGTACTGCTAGGCCTAGTATCACACCAAGCTCAGGGCAGACTCTAGGGGCACTCTCTGCTACCTGGCTGTACTGCTAGGCCTAGTATCACACCAAGCTCAGGGCAGACTCTAAGGCCACTCTCTGCTACCTGGCTGTACTGCTAGGCCTAGTATCACACCAAGCTCAGGGCAGACTCTAAGGGCACTCTCTGCTACCTGGCTGTACTGCTAGGCCTAGTATCACACCAAGCTCAGGGCAGACTCTAAGGCCACTCTCTGCTACCTGGCTGTACTACTAGGCCTAGTATCACACCAAGCTCAGGGCAGACTCTAAGGCCACTCTCTGCTACCTGGCTGTACTGCTAGGCCTAGTATCACACCAAGCTCAGGGCAGACTCTAAGGGCACTCTCTGCTACCTGGCTGTACTGCTAGGCCTAGTATCACACCAAGCTCAGGGCAGACTCTAAGGCCACTCTCTGCTACCTGGCTGTACTGCTAGGCCTAGTATCACACCAAGCTCAGGGCAGACTCTAAGGGCACTCTCTGCTACCTGGCTGTACTGCTAGGCCTAGTATCACACCAAGCTCAGGGCGGACTCTAGGGGCACTCTCTGCTACCTGGCTGTACTGCTAGGCCTAGTATCACACCAAGCTCAGGGCGGACTCTAGGGGCACTCTCTGCTACCTGGCTGTACTGCTAGGCCTAGTATCACACCAAGCTCAGGGCGGACTCTAGGGGCACTCTCTGCTACCTGGCTGTACTGCTAGGCCTAGTATCACACCAAGCTCAGGGCGGACTCTAGGGGCACTCTCTGCTACCTGGCTGTACTGCTAGGCCTAGTATCACACCAAGCTCAGGGCGGACTCTAGGGGCACTCTCTGCTACCTGGCTGTACTACTAGGCCTAGTATCACACCAAGCTCAGGGCAGACTCTAGGGCCACTCTCTGCTACCTGGCTGTACTACTAGGCCTAGTATCACACCAAGCTCAGGGCAGACTCTAAGGCCACTCTCTGCTACCTGGCTGTACTGCTAGGCCTAGTATCACACCAAGCTCAGGGCAGACTCTAAGGGCACTCTCTGCTACCTGGCTGTACTGCTAGGCCTAGTATCACACCAAGCTCAGGGCAGACTCTAGGGCCACTCTCTGCTACCTGGCTGTACTGCTAGGCCTAGTATCACACCAAGCTCAGGGCAGACTCTAAGGACACTCTCTGCTACCTGGCTGTACTGCTAGGCCTAGTATCACACCAAGCTCAGGGCAGACTCTAAGGCCACTCTCTGCTACCTGGCTGTACTGCTAGGCCTAGTATCACACCAAGCTCAGGGCAGACTCTAGGGCCACTCTCTGCTACCTGGCTGTACTGCTAGGCCTAGTATCACACCAAGCTCAGGGCAGACTCTAAGGCCACTCTCTGCTACCTGGCTGTACTGCTAGGCCTAGTATCACACCAAGCTCAGGGCAGACTCTAAGGACACTCTCTGCTACCTGGCTGTACTGCTAGGCCTAGTATCACACCAAGCTCAGGGCAGACTCTAAGGCCACTCTCTGCTACCTGGCTGTACTGCTAGGCCTAGTATCACACCAAGCTCAGGGCAGACTCTAAGGCCACTCTCTGCTACCTGGCTGTACTGCTAGGCCTAGTATCACACCAAGCTCAGGGCAGACTCTAAGGGCACTCTCTGCTACCTGGCCATACTGCTAGGCCTAGTATCACACCAAGCTCAGGACAGACTCTAAGGCCACTCTCTGCTACCTGGCTGTACTGCTAGGCCTAGTATCACACCAAGCTCAGGGCAGACTCTAAGGCCACTCTCTGCTACCTGGCTGTACTGCTAGGCCTAGTATCACACCAAGCTCAGGGCAGATTATATATATACTATATGGGGCCTGTCAGTTGGTGACCATACATTTGTGTGATACCCGAGGAATGGGTGAGAAACAATGGCTTTCAGAGTCAAGACCACTCAGTATTTTAACCCATAAATGTAAACACTGGTTCAGCCCCAGATTGGCTCAGGCTCTTGATGTATTAGGCAGTGGGTTGTGAGGCCAAACCATCTATCTCATCATGTGTGTTCATTTTGAGAAAAAAGACTATGCAAGTGATTGCTAAAACACAAAACAATTTTTCTAATAAAATGTCAACATATATTTATTTGCGTATAATCTTATGTGGAACAGGTCATTTGGCCTGTGCTCATATAAATAAATATGGTGAACACTGCCATGGTGCATAACTTGGATATTTGAATGTCAGGTTACTTTAACCCTGTTTATGCTTTAAATGGCTGTCATGTCTGATTTATGTGATGAGCAGTACTGGAGAGCATGAGGGAAGTTGCTGCACTATTTCATAGGGAAGCTGTTAAAAATGTTCTGGATGGGAGCAGGTTATGATAATCATCACACTTGTATAATTTCCTGATCCAACTATCAACTTCTCATCATCACCATCCTGGTGCACTTCATCACCAATTAACACACTCCCCACTGCTTAACAGACGTGCCGTTAGAAACAGATGGGTTAAATATTGCGGCAGAATGTCTTTGGAGATTTCGGCAGCCACCATTATTGCTCGGTTGTTGCAAGGTGGCTGACACATGAATCATGTCTGCTGTCTCACCTGTCTGCGGTGCAGGGGGTTAGATCACTTGACAGGGCTTAAAGCCACCTCCAGGAGATCATACAATCAGGGGGGTTAGTTCACTTGACAGGGCTTATAACCACCTCCAGGAGATCATACAATCAGGGGGTTAGATCACTTGACAGGGCTTATAACCACCTCCAGGAGATCATACAATCAGGGGGTTAGTTCACTTGACAGGGCTTATAACCACCTCCAGGAGATCATAGGACCAGGGGGTTAGTTCACTTGACAGGGCTTATAACCACCTCCAGTAGATCATACAATCAGGGGGTTAGTTCACTTGACAGGTCTTATAACCACCTCCAGGAGATCATACAATCAGGGGGTTAGTTCACTTGACAGGGGTTATAACCACCTCCAGGAGATCATACAATCAGGGGGTTAGTTCACTTGACAGGGCTTATAACCACCTCCAGTAGATCATACAATCAGGGGGTTAGTTCACTTGACAGGGCTTATAACCACCTCCAGTAGATCATACAATCAGGGGGTTAGTTCACTTGAGAAGGCTTATAACCACCTCCAGGAGATCAATAAATCTGATAAATCCTCAGATGAATGCTACCCATGCTGAACAATTGCATAAAAAACTATTTAAAAAAGTACACCTCTTCACCCTAGGAGTGTAGCTGAATGCTCAGGTGACTGCACCCCCTGTGAGGGTTCTGACCTGACAGTAGCACATGTCCACAGCCTATAGACACATAAATGCAATCACTCAAGTCATGTCAATCTGCATAAATATTGGCTTAGAATCCAGCATCACCCTGTATGGCATCGCCATATTGCACCAAGATGGTGTCTCGCAACCGCTGGTCACCGCCTCAGCCAATATCCGCAATTACCATTTCCAAACCACTTTCAGAATCAATTGCATGATTTGTCTTCATCAACCGGCCAGGAGCAGTGAACAATTCAGTGAATGTTGCGCTTCACCGCTTATCTCTATTCCCAGACCATGCTCCTACAATACCAGCGAGGCATGTAAACTTTAAATGATTGATATAGTTTGCTGTATATCTGTTTGTATACGTATTGTTTATCTGTGGTGTTCCCAGAATATTGCTCTCGCTCAGTGTATACACCCAGAAGTATGGCGGCCAAATGCTGGTCAGCGGCATGTCAAGGTGGGGTCAGTGGCATGTCAAGGTGGGGTCAGTGGCATGTCAAGGTGGGGTCAGTGGCATGTCAAGGTGGGGTCAGTGACATGTCAAGGTGTGTTCCTGGTGTCAGCGGCATGTCAAGGTGGGGTCAGTGGCATGTTAAGGTGGGGTCATTGGCATGTCAAGGTGCCGTACTGGGGTCAGTGGCATGTCAAGGAGTTTTCTGGGTCTTGTTATACAAATAAGCAATTCCAAAACATTTACATTTCAAAGAACAAAATTACTATGGCCACTCAACATAAGTGCCATAAAAAATCAGTTTAATGATATAGATTACTATTACTTGACCATTAGTCTTTTGAATGGTCAAAAAATCTGTCCTCCCAAACTATCATAGTGCAGTAAAACCCCTTATCAGGCTTTTGGCCAGGAACTCATGAAATTGCCTGCCCATCTCTGGCTGACGGAGCAAACCCTTTGATGAGTTATATATGACCAACCGGGGTAGGACCTGTTACTATCTCCCTAACCAGGGAGGTGAAGTCAATAAATGTCATATATCATGAATAAATAGACTCCTCCATCAAACTTCACCTCTCGGAGATGAACTCAATCATGGAATATGCCACCTGCATAAATAGGATAAATGCTGAATGGTCAAAAAGGTTGTTTTTTGTTGTTGAAAAGTGAAGACCTATTTGGCACTTTGTTAATCAAGTAATGGCCAAAAGTATAAATTTTGCCTGGCCTCGAGGTCAATCTGCTCCTCAATCTCCACCAGAGGGCGATGTGGTGAGCAGTTTGTTTGCTCCTGACCAAGATGACAGGTAGCCGACAGTGGCAGACCACAGCCTGTCTCTCTTCTGTAGTATTTACCACCCCTGTTAGTTGAGATCACAATGCTAGCATCTTGCTCTGTATGTCTGGCATCAATCCAAGATGCACAATAAATTTATATATATTCCAAGACAAAGAAATTGAAATCAATTTGCTATCTCAATCGAATAGAAAGAGATAGAAGATTGAAGAGGTAAATTCATCTGCCCATGATGAGAGATGAGAGAACTATTCTGTCGAGAAACAATTGTGACATGGTTTCTTTTTGAAAGAGAAGAGTTCATGCTTCAATATTTTGAAGAAAACAGAAAAATGAGTATCACTTTGCCATTAGGACAAGAATCAGTTGGGTATGTATTCTTTGGCCTGAAAGTAAACAAACTTGTCATCACACAGAGGTCAAGAAGCATGTTGGATTGAGTTGGCCTCAGGGTGTATGGGTTCTTCATCATGCTGGGCACGTACAGTGATCATAGCACACTACTCCATGGTGCTTGACCTGCCCAGCCTCAGACAATATCCTGTACTTCACTCTATGTTATCCACACCTTCCAATCATCTACACCCTCCCCATCATCCCACACCTCCCCACCATCCCACACCTCCCCACACCTCCCCACCATCCCACATCTCAACATCATCCCACACCTCAACATCATCCCACACCTCCCTACCATCCCACACCTCAACATCATCCCCCACCCTCCCCACCATCCCACACCTCAACATCATCCCACACCCTCCCCACCCTCTCCCCACCATCCCACACCCTCCCCACCATCCCACACCTCAACATCATCCCACACCCTCTCCCCACCATCCAACACCCTCCCCACCATCCCACACCCTCCTCCCCATTATCCACACCTCCCCATCAGCCTCCTCATTATCCCTCACCCTCCCTATTATTCACACCTCCCCATCCTCCTCCTCACCCTCCCTATTATTCACACCTCATCATCATCCTTCACCCTCCCTATTATTCACACCTCCCCATCAGACCCCTCCTCATCCCTCACCCTCCCTATTATTCACACCTCCCCATCAGCCCCCTCATCATCCCTCACCCCCCTCATCATCTCTCACCCTCCCTATTATTCACACCTCCCCATCAGACCCCTCATCATCCCCCACCCCCCTCCTCATCCCTCACCCTCCCTATTATTCATACCTCCCGATCAGCCCCCTCCTCATCCCTCACCCTCCCTATTATTCACACCCTTTCTACACCTTATACTGGGTTTAAGCATCTGCATCTCTCCTCAACTGCTTGACATGAATCCTAAATTTCCTGAAAATTTGCAAATGTTGGCCATTGGAGCAATTGATGGGTGTTGCAAGCCATTAACTGGTGGTGCATTTGATCAATGATAGGGGTAACCATAAAATAGAAAGGGGGTTACTATATTTACAATAAAAAGGCTTCAGATCATTCGTTAACGTGGAAAGAAGGTAAAGATCATAACAAAAATATATCTCTTATTGCTACCATTATCTTCTTAACCTCACCTTCAAAAATGTGAATGATACAAGAAAAAGCAATCAAGAAATATCGAAAAACAAACAATTGAGACGACCATATTTCCAAAGCCTTCCCAAAAAACATCCTGCACAAATCCATTACTCTGATATCAGCGCCAGTAACTGCATAACAAAGTCTATGACACCAAGACACAGTGAAAATCAATAAAGCCACAAAAATGTCAAGCTGACATTTTCTATCTCTGCTGTGGTGTGTATTCTTTGCAATAACTTGGCCTGCCAGGCTGCTATGCCCATTGCATAAGTGTAAGCCTAGCCGCACTGGTCTGCCCAGCCTGCATGTGAGATGCTCTATCTTGGGGGAGATAGCACGCAGGTATTTTGCAACCACTTAGCTGATGGCAGTGAGTTTGCACTGAGAGGTCTATCATACCGGAGGAGGCTACCTACCGGAGCAGGCTACCGGAGTAGGCTGCCGGCAGTGGATGCTAGTGTCCAGGGACAACTGGCTGCAGCTCCTCAGCTGCCCGTGCCACGGCTCATCATCCGGAAGCTTCCAGGGCTCGGCCAGAAGCCAGGTATTACCAAGCCTAGCTCGCAACTTCTACACTGCAGGAAATATACACCCTAGACTTTTATTGGAGGACTCTTGCACCCAAATTTCTGAAGGATCTATTCTTTATGGGTTTATCCAGAAACAAATATTTCAATGGCTATCTTGATTTAACTTAATATTTGTTTATGAATGAAGCCAAGAAACCATTCCCTGAGAGGCTGTTCAAGAAATTATTATTTTTGAAATAAAATGTTCAAAGTCTGACCTTAATAGAGGGCTCTTTTGTGAGTCATTTTTAATGGGGACTGTCTCAGAACCTGATGATCTAGACACATCAATAATCTTGTACTTTGTTGGGATTCGTCCAGAAAAAAAAACAACAAATGCACCACATACTCATATCATGTGTGATCTTAAACAAATCTCACTGCAGCCAAAATGACCCCAAACAATCTATATATATATATATATATATATATATATACATTGTTTCAGAGACTCACGCAACAGCCAGCCCCTGGCAAACATGACCATAAAAGAAAAAAGAAAAAATGGAGCACTGGCTTTATGTTGAGTGTCTACCCAGCATTATTGTGGTATCTTGCTGGAAAGATATCTGCTATCTGCTATAATGTACTACTCTATGCTGCTATTACTGTGGTATCTTGCTGGGAAGATATCTGCTATCTGCTATAATGTACTACTCTATGCTGCTATTACTGTGGTATCTTGCTGGGAAGATATCTGCTATCTGCTATAATGTACTACTCTATGCTGCTATTACTGTGGTATCTTGCTGGGAAGATATCTGCTATCTGCTATAATATACTACTCTATGCTGCTATTACTGTGGTATCTTGCTGGGAAGATATCTGCTATCTGCTATAATATACTACTCTATGCTGCTATTATTGTGGTATCTTGCTGGGAAAGGGAGATATCTGCTATCTGCTATAATATACTACTCTATGCTGCTATTACTGTGGTATCTTGCTGGGAAGATATCTGCTATCTGCTATAATATACTACTCTATGCTGCTATTTCTGTGGTATCTTACTGGGAAGATATCTGCTATCTGCTATAATGTACTACTCTATGCTGCTATTACTGTGGTATCTTGCTGGGAAGATATCTGCTATCTGCTATAATATACTATTCTATGCTGCTATTATCGTGGTATCTTTCTGGGAAAGGGAGATATCTGCTATCTGCTATAATATACTACTCTATGCTGCTATTACTGTGGTATCTTGCTAGGAAGATATCTGCTATCTTCTATAATATACTACTCTATGCTGCTATTACTGTGGTATCTTACTGGGAAGATATCTGCTATCTGCTATCTGCTATAATATACTACTCTATGCTGCTATTACTGTGGTATCTTACTGGGAAGATATCTGCTATCTGCTATAATGTACTAGTCTATGCTGCTTGTCTCCTAATCCATGCAGTGCTCCAAGATCGGTTATCATGTCTGTGTGATAATGCAAAAGAACGATGCATGGTCACTACTTGAAATCAGTAGGGCACTGAGGACCAGAGATTATTTAGTGTTGTTTTTTTCTGATTTAGTTTTTTTGCACTTTGCACTAATTTGACATTACATTCTAATGCTAGGGAGCATACTGTTTTAAAAAACTGTCTCCTGCAGATTAAGACATGCTCCCTGCAGATTCTGCGACATGAGACCTGGCAATTGAGTTTATTCAAGTACAATATTGACATGGTCATGCAGGACAAACATTGTGCTGATGTTTGATGTGAACAGATAATGTCGCTCTAACAATTCAAGCTTGAGCTAAGGATATGCAAAGCCGCAGGTAGACAAAAATGGATTTTCCTATCCACTTATTTCATCTCCATATGCTCTTATATCATGTCAAATGCAAATGATAATCACTCAAGTTGTCACCAGATGGCGCCCTTCCTTTACGTGCCACACTATGATGGCCCTCCATGATGTCATATTTATGTATGATTGTATAAATATTTGCCTCAGTTCATTAGTAGAACTTTTAAAATGTCCAATGTATTGATATTAAAAAAAGAACATTGCACACTTCGGTTACATTTATGTATGATATAATAGATATTTAATCCCAACTGTAGTATGGTATAAAATGTTGCCTGCAATTAGTCAATCAAATAATACCAAAAACATAGCAAAAATCCTCAAAATCTCTTGACTGGTTTCCAATCATCAGTGGACACTATTCTGTCAAAAAAAGCCATATCAGAGGTAATATCAGAGATATCAGAGGTAATATCAGAGACATAAGAGGTAATATCAGAGACATCAGAGGTAATATCAGAGACATCATAGGTAATATCAGAGATATCATAGGTAATATCAGATATATCATACGTAATATCAGAGATATCAGAGGTAATATCAGAGGTAATATCAGAGGTAATATCAGAGGTAATATCAGAGGTAATATCAGAGGTAATATCAGAGGTAATATCAGAGGTAATATCAGATATATCAGAGGTAATATCAGAGGTAATATCAGAGGTAATATCAGAGGTAATATCAGAGGTAATGGCCACGCATGGTCCTATTGGTCCATTATGCACCTTCATGTGGAAAAGATAACAGACATTGGACTCCTGGTAATGGCCCTAGTGGTCCATTATGAACCTTCTGGTAGCTGGCAGATGTCAGGGTAATGGCCCAATTGGTCCATTATAAGCCTTCTGGAAGGAGGCAGACATTGAAGATAATGGTCCTATTGGTCCATTTTCACCTTCGGGAAGGAGGCAGATATCTGAGGTGATGGCCCTAGTGGACCTGGTCCATTATGCACCTTCAGGTAGGAGGCAGATATCAGAGGTAATGGCTCTAGTGGTCCATTATGCACATTCAGGAAGCAGGCAGATATCTGAGGTAATGGCCCTAGTGGTCCATTATGCACATTCAGGAAGCAGGCAGATATCTGAGGTAATGGCCCTAGTGGTCCATTATGAACCTTCGGGAAGGAGGCAGATATCTGAGGTAATGGCCCTAGTGGTCCATTATGCACCTTCAGGTAGGAGGCAGATATCTGAGGTAATGGCCCTAGTGGTCCATTTTCACCTTCAGGTAGGAGGAAGATATCAGAGGTAATGGCCCTAGTGGTCCATTATGAACCTTCGGGAAGGAGGCAGATATCTGAGGTAATGGCCCTAGTGGTCCATTATGCACCTTCAGGTAGGAGGAAGATATCAGAGGTAATGGCCCTATTGGTCCATTATGCACCTTAGTGTAGGTGGCAGGTATCGGAGGTAATGGCCCTAGTGGTCCATTATGCACCTTCAGGTAGGAGGAAGATATCGGAGGTAATGGCCCTAGTGGTCCATTATGCACCTTCAGGTAGGAGGCAGATATTGGAGGTAATGGCCCTAGTGGTCCATTATGCACCTTCAGGTGGGAGGCAGGTATCGGAGGTAATGGCCCTAGTGGTCCATTATGCACCTTCAGGTGGGAGGCAGGTATCTGAGGTAATGGCTCTAGTGGTCCATTATGCACCTTCAGGTGGGAGGCAGGTATCGGAGGTAGTGGCCCTAGTGGTCCATTATGCACCTTCTGGCAGAGGGCAGATATCTGAGGTAATGGCCCTAGTGGTCCATTATGTACCTTCTGGCAGAGGGCAGATATCGGAGGTAATGGCCCTAGTGGTCCATTATGCACCTTCAGGTAGGAGGCAGATATCGGAGGTAATGGCCCTAGTGGTCCATTATGCACCTTCGGGTTGGAGGCAGATATCGGAGTAATGGTCCCATCAGTCAGAGAGCATACACATTCCATCTGCAGGCTGCCAACCTGTTCATCATCTCCAGCCCTCCTATTCCTACTCATAGCTCTTTACCCCGCTGCCCGCCCGCCTGCCCGCCCGCCTGCCCGCCCGCCTGCCCGCCTGGCTGTGCCTGCCCTATTATCGCCCCTATGTCTGCATCACACCACATTTTATGAGAGCAAATTTGCCACTGGCTTCAGCAGATCCTCAATTTATCATACTATCTGCCAGAACAAATATATGCCTTCCATCGTAACCACCTGCCTTTGTGAACAACAGAAAATGTGATCCATGACTTCCACACTGACTAATTCATACCCTGAAACAATAAAACAATCTGCATCTGTTAAGCTGAAACTGATGTACAAACAATAACAGAAATGGGAATCAATGCAGCTGCTTTCGCATAATTTCATTGCCCTAATTTACTTAACTTTGAATATAATGCGGTTTGGATTTTGACAACAGTCAATTGCTTAACTCATTTAATCTCTTTATTGGAGACACTGTAGGGGCTTTCCTTGTGATTACCTAACAGATAAGCTCAAGAAAGTAAATGTGTCAAAATCCTGCTTAATGAAGTGTTATTCTTAACGCAAGACCAAACACTTATTTGATTTGGGGGATTTACTTAATCATAAGATTCTAATTAACTCTTTGTTTATAAACTAATTATTTGCTTAATAATAAAAACATGCATTCCTCATAATCTTGTTTAGCAAATCTTTCCTTTGGCGAACCATCTGTTAAGTAAAATAATAAACAAATGTGTCTGCCAAACATTTACTGACTTCAAATGAAGTAGAGGATGAAAGGGTTAATGCCAGTCAGTGTTACATAAAACATATTTACACCATAGCATGCTGGTCGGCAGACATCCTGATTCTGTGCTCTCAATTATTCAGTAGGAACATTGATTCTACAGATAAACAAGGCAACGCATATCATGTACTATACTTGATAACACTGCCACCATATTCTCCCTAAAAACAATGATAACAAAGAAAATTCCTTCCCTGTAATTAACACAATGAGGGCAACTTGAAACCCTGGTTTAATTGTAATTATGTGTGGCCTGGTAATTATGGACACAATTGAGGAGAACTGGGGGGAGGAAAGGTGGTATGTGTGGTATTTGTATTCTCTTGGTTATCATCATCAGAAGTAGATAAATCACTGTGACCTGACCTTTGTCATGACCTCTGTGATAGACAGTTGTGATGTACTGACACCAATGATGGACAAAGCCTTCTCAACCTTCTTGGTATCTGTTCAATAAAATGTCCTGTCCCACAAGAAACCGTGAAAATGTTTAATCAAAGTATTATTTAAAAAAAATAATTCCCTATTCTTCTTGGTAATATTCTTCTAAAGGTCATGAACAAAAACACTCCGTGAGATATTAAGTCACCAATATCTATTATTAGAGTTTAAAAACAGATTTTAAAAAAATCCTATAAAATCATGCAATCTAAAAACCAAAATATATGAGAACCAGTTTCAAATTGTATTCAATTACTATTGAATTCTCAATTGAAAAGTTATCAAATGAAAAGTAGAGATCTTTATATTGGAAGTGCAACAAGCATCTGAGCCGTGATAAAAAAAAACTGCTGGAGAAATAAATGGTTTGAGGATAGAGTGAGCATGTATGATCAGGTGTACTGCAGTATAATACCTGAGGCCCTGGTGTCTGTGCTGATCATACAGCTAGCTATCCTGTCCAGATCTGCTGATCTGCCGTCCTCCTAACTGCAAGCCATGCTCTCCTGCTGTCAGTTTGACAGCCAATTTTGTCTCAATAAACCCTCATAATTACATTGTGGGGCCGTTGTATTTGGTCCCGGGTGAGTTGCGTTATGATGTATGTGCCTGACCCCAGCGCTCAGCCTGAACTCTGCTTACAACCATCTGCCTGACTAACACCTTCTCCTCAATCCAGAAACCCCAATAAAAACACTTCAAAAAGTGATCAAAATTCCTTATGATATTTATGTATTCCCTAACAATAATTATAGAGATAAAACTTTCTTTTTTACAGATGAATCAAGCTTGAAGCACATCCAAGTTTCCCCCCCCCCCCCCCCCCCCCCCCCCCCCCCATCCGGAGGCAATGATCTGGTTCATCCTTTTAATCACATCATCCTGACGACTCATCCAGCTCATAACATGTGCTGAGTGCACACAGAGACAGAACTCAGCCATCATTTCAACTGATGACACAGGTCATGAGGGTCGCCATATTAAATAATGACAGGGTATCGTGTCACGCAACAGATGCCACTTCCCAGAAATAACGGCTCACCAACAAGTCTCAGCACAGCCCGCTCAAACATCAAAGCTCCACTCCCCGACACTCACAGCCATCAACTGCTGCCTTCACAGCAATATTTACGGGAATAGTACACATAGAAAGAATAGAACAATTCAAGTAAATTTATTATTTGGTCCTGAGCTTTTATGTTTGAGAAATAATTCATGTTTATTATCTTTTTCAGCTCAGGGTTTATAAGAGAAGGAGGGTGTTGGAGGATTGATTAAGTGTTGACTAGGGTTATATAATGGTGTATGAGGAGAACCTGGAGGGGTGCAGAGATAAGTGCAAAGAAATAGGGTAGGATAGAAAGCTGTGACCACTTGGCCGAGGGAGGGTCCAGTCAAACATGACTGATGATGTACAAAGGATTCCAAACATAAAGTATGTGTAAGTTTTCAAGTATAATAATGATCATGGATGAGGAGTGGATCTTAATGCTTCACCACCTCCAGCCCCTCCCTGGTCAGCCCCTCCCTGGTCAGCCCCTCCCTGGTCAGCCCCTCCCTGGTCAGCCCCTCCCTGGTCAGCCCCTCCCTGGTCAGCCCCTCCCTGGTCAGCCCCTCCCTGGTCAGCCCCTCCCTGGTCAGCCCCTCCCTGGTCAGCCCCTCCCTGGTCAGCCCCTCCCTGGTCAGCCCCTCCCTGGTCAGCCCCTCAGCCCTATCCTCAGCAGATCACCACCTGTCTACTCTGAGAGTAATGAAGTCTGCATCACTCAACATGCTCAAAGCCACCTTATTACCGGCCCTCACCCACTTCTTAACCTAATATTTCTTTCATCCTATACCTCTGCCCACTCAACCCCTTTTCCCCACCTTACACAGCCTACCTTCCACATCCTCTAAGTCTCCTTGCCTACCCAAATCCACTTCAACTACACACTACTTTCTGTATGCCCTTCTTTCTAACAACCTTTTGCCACATCTGTATTCTATAGTCCCCCCTTTTCAACATCCTGGAAATCTGGACACGCCACTGGCCCAGCATTTTGAGAGCATTTAATGCAAGAGATGCAGAGATGAAAGAATCCCTGTGTAAGGTGCACACTGACTCTAATGTGATCTGACATGCAAAGAGACCAGAAACACTCGGGATTGATCAGTGTTCCTTTGGTGAACATGTTATCACCTCCACCCTGAATACCATATATTACATCAACAGAAAGGCCATCAGTGTTCCTTTGGTGAACATGTTATCACCTCCACCCTGAATACCATATATTACATCAACAGAAAGGCCACCTGTTTTTTTTAGATTCAAATTCTCTTTGAACGGCTTCAAAATTCTGGTAAGTTTCCACAAATACATAAGAATGTCCTGCAAAAACTTAGGTGAAAATAGGAGTGTCAAGAAAGCATGATTGCTGAACAAAGATGTTTTTACATTATAATGTTCTCCACCCATTATCATCCAATAAATGAAATATTCAAGATAAACATGAAAATAAACCATCTTGAAATTGGTTAGACAATACATGAACCTATATTTTCATGCTCTTGACTGTACCATCTCAGACAGGCAAGGTGTGTATACTGTTCCTGCAGCACTCACTGAAGTATGACTCATAATAGGTCACCGCAGGTGGCTCAAGAAATACTTTAGACATTCAAACACAAGGTAGATATCTTATTGAATACCTCCTGTGACATATGACATCAATCATTATAAGGCAAAATATACAGGATAAATTTGACAACATTGCAAAACTATGTGCATTATGAGTAAAATGACAACATAGTTTTCCGCCATTTTTTTATAGATCTCTAGTGATTCATTGTATGCCTAAAAAATACTCCTTTGTATATTTATTTATGAGTAGACTTTGAAAAAAAAACAGACACAAACAAATGTAGACTGCTTGACACAAACCAAGCAGGTCCCTCAGAATTAATTTCCATATGAACCTGAACAAGGAACAGACAGAGTTCAGTTTAGATGCACACCGTTCTATTCATCACATTTTATGTCTGCACAGCTCCCATGATCTCATACCTCAATTATTCAAACAACTTCAACATTTCAATTTGAGATTCACGTTACTTCCTGGCTGTATAAAAACCTCTCAATAATTGTTCAAGATCATTAAGGTCATAATTACAATAATATTCTCTGTATTTTGTACATGAAAATTTTCTCCTTAATACCACAACAAGCAAGCAGTGGTGTGAAATATTTCCTAATTATCGCAGATGACAACATTCTCTCAGATTTTGAGAGTCATTTGATGTTTGGAACGTGAAACTTCCAACTTAGGTGAAAACAAATTATCATGTCACAAATATAATGATTAATATTACAAAATCCACTGATCTCTGGAAAATTCATCCATATCTGAATTGAATTTTGCACATTTAATAAGGGGAACAGAGTCCTTGTCAACACTAATAATGTGGTGTGCAGATTGGGAGCTGGATGATAGATACTCAAAAACCGAGCCTTGCCAAAATTATGCACGTCCCTATGCAGCGAGTGGAAAATTATGACAGTAATACTGGCACTTCATTCAAAAGTGTAAGTAAACCATGACATATTAATGACCGATGTTGAAATATGGCTACATACAGGAGTGAGGCTCCCCATCAGTTATACGGGTCACACTCTATTGATGCTGTGTGTGAAACTTCACTTGATAAAATTTACTCAACTTATTGGGAATGATTTATTTCAGCATAAATTTGAAGACTCAATGTAATTTTAACTGTGAAAATGAAAATTGTTCTGCTGAAACCAGGACTTTCTCTAACAATATTTCCTATTCATATTTTTAATATAAAAATAATGATAATAACGCAAGTTTGAAATGATAATGATAAATATTTTCCTGTTCAGGCTGAGGCAGGCAAATAAACATAATAAATTGATAGAGTGTTTCCCAGTCTGAAATAAATAAATCAGGGCTCAACATTTATAATCATCCTCTACCGTACAACTACATTCTGTGGTTTATCAGGGCAACTAATTGTATCCTACTTTCCCTGGCTAGAGGAGACTACAAAACACATAATTCATCAAACTGTGACCAAAAAAGCTAGGAGTTATAAAAAATATTTTAACAATTTTGGAGTATTCAAAAATTGATGCAATTTCAAGTTAATTTTACAGTCAAGATTGAGTGTGTGTTGAATCGATTTAGTGAGTTTTATTACATAATAACGTGCTAACCATGATAACCAAATATTTAAGTTCAAGACACCTGACTCATCCTGTAAGATATGGTTGGGGTAATTCATACACTCTGTTTTTTTTTCACAGGTGCTTTCCTATATAACATACAATTCACTTGTTGACTACAAAGAGGACAAAATATTCTTTATTCCATCACACGAGAAAGCCTTCTAAAGGCTATTCAAAAGTACCTACCCGGATTAGGGATAGGAATACAAAAGTTTGTTTAATCAGAATATTACATGAAACAGTTTTCAGTGCATATGGCAACAAATAAATTCAATCTGAGCAAATGTGATTAATGTTTTAGCAGTTATGAACCAGTTGTGTGCTTCCTTGACCAAAACTGATCTGTCACTATTTATTTCCTGGTTTTAAAGTTATAGGAGCACTTGATTTTAGACACACAAGAATATTATTTACCATAGACATTATTTCCACAGATATTATTTACTTCAGACATTATTTAAACCAGACACTGTTTAAACTAGATATTATTTATTCCAGACTTTTCATTGCGAAAAGGACGACAGTTTGCAATAGCATCAGAAATGATCGTCAAGAAAAACTAAAATTTTGACCAGTAAAGAGACCAGGTATATTTGGGAATATGGTTATACATATTTGCAGAGTAATAAATAAAACTACAAGGCAACTGAGCCAGTTGTTTGTGTTTATCGATAGCTAATAAGTATGATGATTTATCTTGCAATTCCTTATATTTCCACTGTTGTACATTCAAATGTTTATCTTCTATGAACCAAAATCAATCAACATAACAATTATTTTCAAGGTTTAGGATCTGTTCACTGTTGTATGTTTATCTTTAAAAAATAAATATCTACAATGAAGATTACTATCATTTCCAGAGGACAGATTAAATGACATGTGAACTGATGGTTCAGTGTAATATATTTTGGATCAGCTTCATTCACCTTCTAATCTGGATTCAGATGATTAAGATTTTCCCTTCAATAGATAAAGTCTAATCAATCCCTGAGGACAAAATCAATAATCATTACTATAACCTTCACAATTACCAGAGGCATTTGCTATTCTTAGTTAAACATTGATTACTGTTGGTCCTAAATTATTATATGTAGAATTTTTTTTCAAAGTAATCTACCCTCTTAGTCTCAGTCCTGTCTGAAAACCTGTTATGTCTAAAGTAAATTTTCAACATGCCTAACTGTATCAGTGCCCTATGGGCCAAGCAAACTCAATTTGAATCCTCTTCCATGACGAAACGAAATATGCACTAATAGAAAGCAGTGGCAAGCAGAACATGTTTTTTTTGGTAAACCATTTTTTTTAAGTACTCTAACAGCTATTTTCGGCAACCACGACAGATTATGTATGCCCAAAATGGAGCACTAGATTTCACATCATCCAGATCCATGTGATTTGTGAAATATAAAATTGTTAGCTTCCATTTACTATGAGATGAGTAAACAAAATAAATATCTACAATACACTACCATATAACAGAAGGGGGATAGAACTGTATGATTCAATCAGATACAAAGTTGGAAAATGGGATCCTGTTGTTTTTCTGTTGTGTAGGCCTCACATTTATATTTTTTCAATAAGAACATCCTTGCAATGGCCACCTCAACAATGAAATAAAAAATGAGGAGTAATTACATGTTTGACAGTAATCTCCCCCATCGCTGTACGAAACGGATCCTGTCTGAAAACTTGACAAACTTGTTGAATCAAGTCAATGGTCCGTCATTAGCACCAGTCAACTGTCACTTCAATCCAGGCCAGCAAAATAGATAGTTGTGAGTTCAGGAATCATGTATAGTGAGAAACAGGACAAGAACTCCCTCTCCATTATTCATTTTGACATGAAATTTGTTTTGATGATGTAACAATGGCATATTTGTGTCGTAACCAGCCAGGTAAAGCACACTTGTTGTTCTGACACTTGCTGACAACTGCTGCCAGTGCTTCTGGGGTTGTCAAAATATCACTGGGATGGGCAGGTGCTAGCTGCTAACAAAATCGTACAAATTCTCCAAATACCTTTCACTTGGGTGTCAAATTCCCCCAGTATTTCCTTCTCCTTCTTGTATCTTCTCTCCGTAGCCATCCTGGCGAGATGTCAGCGTCGGTAAACCACAAAAAATTCAATATTTTAGTCCCAAACAAGTCATTTCGGTCCAACACCAATGAGCTTCTGGGTAAAATGGCGACTGGCTGGAAAAGTAGGTCACGTGCTGGGGCTATTTCTGGAACATAGACAATGACAATGACAATGACAGCACTGAGTATGACAGTGACCCCTGGGAACAACTGGACAAACTACATTGTTGGTCATAGGGGGCAACACCTGACGGCAACTCTGCTTCTTAGAATTAACTGTCCCTTATCTTGCGACAAACATTGAGCCCTTAATGTACCCTCCCCTGTTACATTTATTGCTTCGGGGTAGATTGCTCATATTCGACATATTTATTCTGCTAGTATGGTCCAGGTTCATAAGTATGTGGGATTAATCAGGGCTCTCCATGCACTGGTAATGAATGTACAACAGAGAAGAATGTACAAGCAATGTCCAATCCTTCAGATTGTACGAACCCTACAATGCAACAGGAATATATATATATATATATATATATATATATATATATATATATATATATATATATATATATATATATATATATATATATATATATATATATATAATAAGGTAACTTCGTTCGAGTGAAGGATGCCAATTAGTTTTGCTGCGATATATTTATCTATGAAGAAGAAGGCAAAAAAGTGACATCGTATTGCAACATAAAAGCTGGTTTCAGCCATTGCAATGAAGCTTCACCTTTCACAAATGCTAAAGAGGACACTATCATATGACAGGATTTTATAAATATATAATAATTGAAACAATAGTAATTCTCTTAATGTATTAAGTAGCTGCGGAGACCCCTGCTAAGGTGGGATGCCCCACCACTATCACAGAGGCCACCTTGTTTGTATTTACATCATTCAATATAACCCTCAGATAGGTAATTACAGATATAATGTGGTTCATAACACTCTGATTAGTATTCAACAAAAAATGTAACAGATAGCTATGATTAAACTAATTTCTCTTTAGAAAAATGATTTCTGTATACATCCAAAGATATTTTTTTGTTCATGAAAGAGTATCATTTATCACATGAAATTCAGTTTATATAAGAAGGACTAAATGTTATACATTGATCTTTGGGTTTCTTAGTTATGTCTATCATATATATAACAATTATCTATAATACAAACATCAGTGTAGCAGTCTATGCAATATTGTTTTACAAAACCTTGTAAGCTATGTGTGGATACTTTGTCCATAATACAGTTGGGATTTTTGTTAATATTATCAGGTAGTTTTTCTTATAAACTTTCTTACAAACTCCTGCTTTATTAAGGAGGCTCGCATATCATCTTCTGTTCTAGTTCCAAACTCATGAATTCTATTTACATGTGAGAGAGGTATATAAACATACAGGGAGCAGACTATTTCTTGATTTATTATAAAATTTGAGTTCTTGTTTTTATATGTGGCCGAGCCTCAGAGTCTTCAGAATCTTGAATATAGGTTCAGTATGGGTTAAACTTTGCCAGTTTAATTATTCTGACACCCTATTTGTTTAGTTTGAGTATTCGGTCACAATTCTTACCCCACAGTAGAATTCCAAAATTTAGGTTAGATAAAATAAAAGAATTATAGATAAGAATCTTAGCTTTTTCTGGTAATATGTTTTTTAGCTATAGATTATTGAGAATACCGACATTTCTTGCGAACAATTCACAATATTTTTACGATCATCCTATGCCAAATGTTTATTTAATGTAATGCCTAGTAAATGTAATTGTTTCCTCTTACGATTTCAACATTGTCAATGTTCAAATCAAATTCATCCACCCTCCTTTGTGGAGTGTGATAGATAATACATTTAATTTTGGATATATTCAATGCCAATTTATTTAATCTCAACCACTCAACCATTTTGTTTTATTCATTGTTACAAATTTGGCTAGAATTGCCTGATCCTTTGGAAAATGTATTTAATATTGTATCATATGCGTCTATTATGAAATCAAAAAATTTATTTGAGTTGACTATATTCTTAACGCATGGCACAGTTGGTTAAAGCACAAGCTGTCAAGCACCAGTTCCTCTGTGGTGGTCCAAAGGTCATGGGTTTGATCCCCGACCATGACAAAATTTCACGTTTGAGCTGAGGCCCGTGTCGAAAGGGTAAACCCGTTGTCCTTGTAAATCTGCGACTGGGGGGGGGGGGGGGGGGGGGGGGGGGTTGTCATGTCAAGGACCTGCGACATGACATTTCAGTGAGGCAGCACTACATCTGCTACAAGTAGGTCTCATAACAAATCCCAAACAAACAAACCATTAACATAAATAAGGAAAATTCTAAATATTGAACCCTGTGGTACACTTGTCTCTTTATATCGTAACTTTGGGCAATTTGGGATACAAAACCATCAATTTCAACATGTTTCCTATCAAATAGATAATTTTTCACCAAATGAAGAGCTGTTCCGTTAATACCATTATTTCTAAGTTACTCCTAAAGTATAAGGCCACGGGCTGTGGCGCAGTTGGTTAGAGTGCCAGCTTATTAGCACCAGTTCCTCTGTGGTGATCCAAAGGTCGTGGGTTCGAACCCCGCCTGTGCCGGGATTGAACTCATGATACAATTTCCCATATGAGCTGAGGCCTGTGCCTTAAGGGTTAACCCATTGTCCTTGTATATCTGTGACCGGGTGGGTTGTCATGTCAAGGACCTGCGACATGACAATTCAGTGAGGCAGCACTATATCTGCTACAAGTAGGTCTCATCACGAAATGACTGAAATAATGTTGAAAGTGATGTAAACCCCAAACAAACAAACAAACTCCAAAAGTATAGTTTGATTCAAAGTGCCTAAAGCTTTTGATAAATCAATGTATATATTGATTGGAATGTTGTTTTTATTCATGAATGTACTTATGAAATTGGTCTACGATGCGTACATTTATTCCCATCATCTTTTTAAACACAGGACAAACCTTAGCTAGTTTTAATTTATCAGGAAATATTCCAGTGTTCAGAGTTTGATTTATAATAAATGTTAGTTGTTTTAATATAACATGCTGCATATTTTTTGGATTTAAAGATACTTATTATTTTTTAACTATATTATGGAGAATTTATATGTGTACCAAAATATTAGAGGGGTGACAGGGTGAACTTGGGTCAGACGACAGGCTAATTGCATTCCCCTTGTCACACCAGATAACGTTGTGAGCACGTTGTTGTTCAACGTTGTGAGCACGTGCTGAGCACGTATTTCTACGTTGTGAGCACATGCTCAGCACGTCTTTTTTCTAAGTTTTGAGCACGTGCTCAGCACGTTTTTTTTAATGTTGTGAGCACGTTGTGAGCACGTTGTAAACTGACATTATGCTTTGAACATGCTGTAATAAAAAAATGTAAGCATATGCTCAGCATGTTGCAAGCACATGGTGATCAGCATGTTGCAAGCACGTGGCACTATCTTTGGCCAAATCCTGTTACTCAGGTGGGATTGTCTCGTCAGCAACCTCTTCTAGCATATCAGCTTGCATGTTATGCTGATTTTTTGACATTGTCTAAAATTATATGGCTATATATTGCAGTAGATAATAACAATAAATTTCTATCACTACAAAAGACATGATCATTTAATTTTTTTATTATATTTTAGTCATTCAGAACACTATGTCTTATCCAATAAATTCACTGTAACTGTAACTAAATTCACTGAATAACCTAACAACTAATCTGTTACAGATTGCCATTTTCTGTAGTACTGCAACCACCTATTAGCCAATCCAATCACCTATATGCTCACCACGTTGTAAGCACGTTGTTAAAAGTTGCAAGACAACGTGCTGAGAACATTGTCATCACGTAGAACAACAACGTTGTTATTAAGTCAGACCACAACGTTATCCTTCTACATACTCAGCACGTTGAAAAAATGTGTAAAGACAACTAAACCTTATTTCTACATGCTCACAACGTTGTTTCTACGTTGTGTGTTACCTGAGTTGTTAGTTATCCTCCATGTATTCTTTTTATGTCAGATTGGTATTTGTGGAATATTTTCACATAATATGCGTATGCTTTTTTAAAGAATCTTAGAATACACCATGAAATTAATTTTATAAATCAAATAATCAGGTGACTCAGGATCAGTCATTTTCACTTAAAAAATCAAGCATGCAATCCTTTCTAAACAAGCTTTTTCTGCATATCTTTCTTTATTAATGTATCCATGTTGGTTGTGACTTTCTATAGCGGAACTCTCTTAGTTTGGTGAACAAAAAAATGTGTCTACAAATAAACAGAAATACCCCTGATTTTTTCACACCAGGTGGCACCATCACCCACTCGGTCACTCAGAATTAATGGAGTAATCTTCACTATTTATGTTGGTATATGCTTGTTTCAGCCTTCTAAATGATATTGGATAAGATGTTATAATTGATATTTGGTCCTGATTTCAAGCATGGTTTAGAGTAGTTTTCTCTTGTAAGATGTTTATTCCATTTCCAAATTTCTTTACAGAATCAGTATCATTTTTTGTTACTCTGAAGCATTTTTTCAGGTTCTTTAATATATATGATATTTAGTATGGTGAAATGACGTTGATGGCAGATGCTGTGTTTAGGGTTGCTGATGATGATTTACCAAAGATATTGTCAATTAAGGTGCCGTGTTTATTTGAATGTGGGATATTGGCAATATAATTTCATTATTATAACTTTCATTTATCAACATATCACAATATTCTGCTGTAGTAGGTGTCTCATTTATCTACAGAAGATCAATGTCGAAATCACAAGTTAATATAGTTTTACTATTTACTATCATTGATTAAATCACGATACTATTCCCCTGTGTGGCCTATAAATATTTGGATACATCATCCCCGTCAGACATGTCTCCTGAACAACAGTTCAAGAAAGATTCAGTGGCACTTTGTCGAGCAGCATCATAAACATGCATACACGATTAGACTTGATGAGCCCCTTTTGACTCGATAAGCCCCTTTTGACTTGATGAGCCCCTTTTGACTTGATAAGCCCCTTTTGACTTGATAAGCTCCTTTTGACTTGATAAGCCCCTTTTAACTTGATAAGCCCCTTTTGACTTGATAAGCTCCTTTTGACTTGATAAGCCCCTTTTAACTTGATAAGCTCCTTTTGACTTGATAAGCTCCTTTTGACTTGATAAGCTCCTTTTGACTTGATAAGCCCCTTTTGACTTGATGAGCTCCTTTTAACTTGATAAGCTCCTTTTGACTTGCTGAGCCCCTTTTGACTTGATGAGCTCCTTTTAACTTGATAAGCTCATTTTGACTTAATAAGCTCCTTTTGACTTGATGAGCTCCTTTTGACTTAATAAGCTCCTTTTGACTTGATAATCCCCTTTTGACTTGATAAGCTCCTTTTGACTTGATAAGCCCCTTTTGACTTGACAAGCTCCTTTTGACTTGATAAGCTCCTTTTGACTTGATAAGCTCCTTTTGACTTGATAAGCTCCTTTTGACTTGATAAGCCCCTTTTGATTTGATAAGCTCCTTTTGACTTGATAAGCGTGCTAACAACGTTGTGAGCATGTAGAAGAAACCTGTTGTGGTTAAATTGGCCAATAGGTGACTGCACTACCTAGAAAATGGCGACCTGTAACATCTTAGTTGTTAGGTCATTCAAAGTTACAGTGAATTATATAGACAAGACGTACTGTTCTGAATGAACAAAATATAACAAAAAAAATAAATGATCTTGTCTTTTTATTGTGATAAACGTTTATTAATTAAATAATTAAATATGCACTATATACCCACATAATTTCAGATAATGTCAACAAATCAGCATAACATGCCAGTTAATATGCTAGAAGAGATTGGAGAAGTTTTAGTTCAAACTGAGTATCTAGATTTGGCATAAAACAGCCGTTCACAGGTAAATGTTTATGTAGAAAAAAGTGCAAGCAACATGCTGAGGACATAACATTTTATCACAACATGCTCACAACATCTGGTGTTCACAAATCTACTTCCTTGCAACATCAGTTTACAATGTGCTCACAACGTGCTGAGCATGTACTCACAATGTGCTCACAACATGCTGAGTACGTGCTAACAACATGCTGGAAAAGTGCTGAGCATGTGCTTACAACGTTGTACCACAACGTGCTGACAATGGTATCTGATGTTCACAGATCTACGTCGATACAACGTTTGGTTACAACGTACTCAGAAAAAACGTAAATTTGTTGGCTGGGAAGAATCTGATGACAGACATAAGGCAAAGATGGCCGAAAGTATTGCCAATGATCAATGAAATAATGACATAAACCCTTCTTATGAGGCAAATGGCATAGCTAGAGCAGTCCTAGTGGTCCTAGTGCAGTGGATGGATGTCACACAAATGAAGGCATCTGTAATAGGTTTGAGACAAGTATGAGATATATCAGAGAGTACCAACCAATTCAGATGAGATGGATACACTAAAAAAAGCGCAGATATTCTAGTTTAAGGGACAATCCAATGGATAACAAAATTGATTTAAATGTACGAGATGTTCATATGGTTATATTGCAATTCAAATATGATAAAATATATGCATTAATTATAACTACTGTGGAATCGCGTTAGGAAGATACTTGAAATTTGAAATGTACAACCAGTCAAAGAACACAGATGCCTACCTTAAAGAACTCTGTATGGTAAGTTACTGGCAGAGTACCTGAATTTACAAGGGGTAAGTGGCCAATATTATAGACATGATCAGTCCTTATTAATTCTGTATTAATAGATTAAATATTAGTACTAAACACTGTAAATACATTTGTCTTTTCTTTTAATAAGGAGGACAACATATCACTTAATATATGGTTCTATCTCTCATTTCTGTGGGCAGTGCTCAGAAACATAGAGGATATCATATGTTAATGTTGCATAACCCACAAGTGCAATCTTTAATATCATAGAGGTTCCCTCCGTTCTATTTCCGTTTGTTACTATGAAATTGTTAGAGAATGTTGTGCATACTGAATGAGCTATGCCTACCAAAAATGATGTGCATTTTCAATGAGCTGTGCATACTTTATGTACTAGGCACATCAAATGAGTGAGTTGTTCACGCCTACTTTGCTGTGCATATTTAATTAGCTCCACTGAAACTTCATTTTGATTGCTCAAACCCCCCAAAAATCTTCTTGTTCCAAAAAGGATGTATGATGTATGACCACTCTAGCATCTTCAGAAAGTATTTAGATGCGAGGGATACATATGTACTGTTATGCACATGGATAGACATATTTTGCAAAACGTCAAAAGATGAGTTCATTTTAATGCTTCGTGATGGGTTTGATCTTCGTGGCATAGTTATCACAAGATAAAACCGAAAAGACATTTTAAATTAAACTGCGACAAGTCACTATACCTTATCCTGCGACAAGCCACTCTACCTTTTCCCACAACAAACCACTCTACCTTATCCTACAACAAACCACTCTACCTTATCCTACAACAAACCACTCTGCCTTATCCTGTAACAAACCACTCTACCTTATCCTGTAATAAACCACTCTACCTTATCCTTCAACAAACCACTCTACCTTATCCCGTAACAAACCACTGTACCTTATCCTGTAACAAACCACTCTACCTTATCCCACAACAAACCACTCTGCCTTATCCCACAACAAACCACTCTACCTTATCCCACAACAAACCACTCTACCTTATCCCACAACAAACCACTCTGCCTTATCCTACAAAAAACCACTCTGCCTTATCCTGCACCAAACCACTCTGCCTTATCCTGCACCAAACCACTCTGCCTTATCCTGCAACAAACCACTCTACCTTATCCTGTAACAAACCACTCTACCTTATCCTGTAACAAACCACTCTACCTTATCCTGTAACAAACCACTCTACCTTATCCTGTAACAAACCACTCTACCATATCCTACAACAAATCACTCTTCCTTATCCTACAACAAACCAATCTACCTTATCCCGCTTCAAATTACTCCTCTACTGTATTGTACAACAAATTACCTATACCAAACCATTCTACATTCCCCTATAACAGACCAATTTACCATATCCTACAACAAACCACTCTACCTTATTCTACAACAAACCACTCTACCTTATTCTACAACAAAACAATCTACCTTATCATACAACAAACCACTCTAACTTGGAGATGAGGGCCTGCTCTCAAGCAGTGCAGATGTGCCTAGCCTGAGCTCCTGATTAACACCTTCAAATCTTTGTTTAAGTTGAAGACAACACCATCGTTGGATAAGTATATATAAACGTATATATACCAGGTGCGTATAACATTGAATTAAATATACAAAGCAAAAGTCTAATAGTATTTCTCCACTGAATATAATATTTCTTGGTAAGAAATATTGAGTGAACAGTGAAAACAAATTTGAAACATAAGACCCACATCATTTGACAGGTTAATCCGGGGTGTCAGTGCACAAAGCTTGGCCTGCCAGACAATAGCTCTACCTCAAACAGTTCTGGCCCAAGTGAGCAAATTAACAGTGGCACTAAGAACCCCTATAGTTGGTGGCAACTTAATCACAAAATTATAGAAGCTAATATATATAAGATAGAACTCTAAATTGGTATTTCTCGTGCCGGGAATACTATCTATCTTATTTTTTGAAGACACACAATTGTTGAGAACATATCTTGAATTTATTCTAAGGCTAATATTATTTGTATAAGACGGAGCTCTAAATTAGTATTTCTCGTGCGGGAGGTACTATCTGTCTTACTACACTGATAATTTTGTTCTTGATACATATATAAGATAGAACTCTAAATTGGTATTTCTCGTGCGGGGAATACTATCTATCTTATTTTTTCGAAGACACACAATTCTAAGGCTAATATTATTTGTATAAGACGGAGCTCTAAATTAGTATTTCTCGTGCGGGAGGTAACCACTCTAGTCTTACTACACTGATAATTTTGTTCTTGATAAATATATAAGATAGAACTCTAAATTGGTATTTCTCGTGCGGGGAATACTATCTATCTTATTTTTTTGAAGACACACAATTCTAAGGCTAATATTATTTGTATAAGACGGAGCTCTAAATTAGTATTTCTCGTGCGGGAGGTACTATCTGTCTTACTACACTGATAATTTTGTTCTTGATACATATATAAGATAGAACTCTAAATTGGTATTTCTCGTGCGGGGAATACTATCTATCTTATTTTTTCGAAGACACACAATTCTAAGGCTAATATTATTTGTATAAGACGGAGCTCTAAATTAGTATTTCTCGTGCGGGAGGTACTATCTGTCTTACTACACTGATAATTTTGTTCTTGATAAATATATTAGATAGAACTCTAAATTGGTATTTCTCGTGCGGGGAATACTATCTATCTTATTTTTTTGAAGACACACAATTCTAAGGCTATTATTATTTGTATAAGACGGAGCTCTAAATTAGTATTTCTCGTGCGGGAGGTACTATCTGTCTTACTACACTGATAATTTTGTTCTTGATACATATATAAGATAGAACTCTAAATTGGTATTTCTCGTGCGGGGAATACTATCTATCTTATTTTTGTGAAGACACAATTGTAGAGAACATATCTTGAATTTATTCTAAGGCTAATATTATTTGTATAAGACGGAGCTCTAAATTAGTATTTCTCGTGCGGGAGGTACTATCTGTCTTACTACACTAATACTGGATTCAGACAGAAATCTCCTGTTTGAAAACAGATTACAAGGTTGAATATAGAACTTTATAGAAAGTACAGAATTCTTTCCATTGTATACTTCTTACAGACTTTTGATGGCATCAAATGAATTTATTGAATCGCTTCATGAAAAATTAATTTTCGGAAGAAATTCTAACATAAAGTACAAAAATATGCAACAATTAGATAGTAAAGCAATTCCCTGTCAAAACTATGAGAAGAATGGGGAGTGCAGGTTTGGGGATAGATGCAAATTTTTGCATTCATTGAAGAGGCAAAAATTTAACAAATGACGGGGTCGGGGGGACATAAGGTTTCAGAAGAGAAATATGTATAATGAAAGAATCTTGTATAACCAAAATTTAAATCATGTAGATAATGATAATGCTTATAGGTATGAATATGGTAGTGTGAATTACTGGACCACGATTGGCAGCTCTAAAAATATCTCTGTGCCATTAAAAAATAGAATACCTAGCGATAATGTGAAACTTTTAAAAAATGATTGCATCTTAGATTACAGCATGAATGAAAATGTTTTTATAAATGAGAAAAACTCTATGAATGGAGATGTTTTTATGATGCAGGACGATTTTAAAGAAAATTGCATGAAAATAAATTTATACAAACGTGAACAAGATTTTAATAATGTCATTTTTTCACATGAAAAGATAAATACCTTATGTCCCCGTAGTCAATGCATAAATCAATGTCAAAACAAAGTTTTTTATCTTTTCAGTAATAATAATACCTTATGTCCTTGTAGCCAATGCAAAAATCAATGTCAAAACAAAGTTTTTTATCTTTTAAGTAATAAAGATAGCCAAGAATATGAAACAGCAAATAAACATGTAGAATTTTTAAAGCCCACATATGCTGAGGTATTGAAGATTCCAAACAATCTAGAGGTTAATCTATACAATAATATCCGAAAACGCAAGTGTAAAGAATTTAATGGAAGCACATCATCTTTAAATAAAATGGTGAGAATCAATGATCATATTAAATACATGGCCAGGGGTGAAGGGCTTCCCCAACTGGACATTCTTAATGATAAGCATCTTAATGGTAGCTCTAACATACGAAACATAAGAAAAAACTTGAACCAATCAAATGCCTTATCTGGGTCACGTGGTCTAAATAACCACACCCACCACAGGATGGTCCGTAAGAGTAGAACAGGTTTTACTACGCCATTAAACGAAATATCGCTCTCAAATCGATTTGAATATCTTTCTGACAGTAACAAAATTGCAACCCATAATTTCAGGCAAAAGGAACATAGTCCTTATATTATTAATCACCGCACTAAGTCTCGAAGCGATCGGACGTTAGCTCCGCCCTCCGTTAATCTGATTGGCCGTCATGGGGGGCAATCTGCTGGGGGTGAAAGAGGTTCCCTCCATAATGACATCATAGGGTCAATGGCCGGTTTCCCGGTTGAAAGTTGCCTTAATGCTCAGGAGAATACAAATAAAATTAACTTTAATAGAAACTTAACTAATAACAAAATGAATAGACATGTAAAACATAACCTTAAAAAAAATACACACATTATAATGAACAAAGATCTAACTATTGCAACAGCCAATGTTCAAAGTCTTGGAAATAAGACAGAACTGATAAATTTATATATTAATGAAAATAATGTTGACTTATTCTTTATAACTGAAACTTGGATTAATGAAATGAATGAACAAATCATAAGAGGTGAAATTAAAGGTAACAACTATGATATTGAACATGTACCACGTGTCCTAAGGTCTGGCGGGGGTCTGGCGATTATCTATAGACCTGAAATAGACATAAAGAAAATTAATCACACACATAAATTATCGACAATGGAAATGATGGAAATAAATATTAAAACTAAAAATAAGATATGCACTATTATTACAATATACAGACCTGAGCCTTCTGATAAGAACAAATATACTTACACAGAATTTTTCGAAGAATTCAGTGAACTACTGTCTTATTATAGCACATATACACATGAAGTTATATTGGTGGGCGACTATAACTTTCACATGAATAGACCCGAGAGGCCTAATGTAATAAAATTCAATGAAGTCCTAGATCTATATAATTTACATAATCATGTGACAGAACCAACGCATATTATGGGAAATACGCTCGACCTATTAATAACAGGCATACATAGTAATGTAATTAAGGAACATATAGTTGATGAAAAAATATCAGATCACAATATCCTAAGACTTACCTTAAATCTGCAGACTAAAGTCAATAACAAAAAAACTGTATCATATAGAAATTACAAAAAAATGAATATCGATGAATTTAAAAGAGACATTGAGGAAATGTTCAACGATAGTCAATCATATCAAGATGCAGATCTAAATAAATTACTTGATAAATATAACAAATTGACAATGGTACTTGACAAACATGCTCCTAATGTGGAGAAAACCATAAATATTAGGAAACCGGCACCATGGTTATCTGATGATGTAAGGATTGAAAAAAGAAAGAAAAGAAGACTTGAAAGGAAACATGATAAAACTGGCCTCTCCTCAGATAAGATACAATTTAAAATACAGAGGAACAAATATAATAATATCATTAAGAATTCGAAAAACGATTATTATTCGGGAATAATAAATTCAAATAAATCAGATCCGAAAAAATTATTTAAAATATTAAATAAATTACTACATACTAAAGAGGACACCCCTTTCCCTAGTCATAATGACAAAAAAGAGTTAGCCTCAGAATTTAATAATTTTTTTCTTGAAAAAATTTCGAATCTTAGAGAGTCCATGGACCAAATTGATAAAAATAATCAACAAATAAATGAGGAAGTCAGATTTGATACACAGTTGATAAAATTCATATTGTTAAGTGATTCTGAAGTCAAAACAATAATTAAAGAATCTGCAAAGAAGTCATGTGAGCTGGATCCAATCCCTACATGGCTTCTAAATGAATGCATGGGGAATTTACTGCCATTAATAAAGGCCATCATAAATAAGTCAATCTCATTAGGAGACATGCCTGATGACCTGAAGATGGCCATCATTAGACCCTTAATTAAGAAATTGGGCCTGGAATTGATAAAGAAGAATTATAGACCAGTCTCGAACCTGGCCTACTTATCAAAATTAATAGAAAGAGCAGTAGCTAAACAGTTTGTGGGACATCTAGTTAGAAATGATATTCAAGGCCTATTTCAATCAGCCTATAAGGAGTTCCATAGTACTGAAACTGCATTACTCAAAGTGCAGAATGACATCTTAATGGATATTGATGATGGTAAAACGGTAATGCTGGTACTACTTGATCTATCAGCGGCTTTTGACACTATTGATCATGAAATATTGCTTAATAGACTGGAAAAAAGATGTGGTATCACAGGGACTGCCCTTAAATGGTTTAGATCATACTTGTCTAATAGAAAACAATGTGTTGTAATAGATGGTGAAAGATCTGATAATATTAAGATTAAATATGGTGTCCCACAAGGCTCAGTTTTGGGACCTTTATTATTTACGGCATATATGGAGCCTTTATCAGATATAATTGGTAACTATGGTCTCAAGCATCATATCTATGCTGACGATACACAACTCTACATCACCATTGATCCTAAGTCTAAAGAAACTAGAGTTAAGTCCTGCAAGGAGATGGAAAATTGTATTATAGAGGTTAAAAAATTCTTAATAGAGAATAAAATGAAGATAAATGATGGAAAGACAGAAATGCTTTTATGTGGTAAAAGCTGTGAATTCAGAAAGAAAAATGTACCTGAAGAGATTCTAGTAGGGGAAACTAGAATCCCTAGATCAAATTCTGTTAAGGATCTAGGGGTTATTCTAGATCAAGAACTATCTATGAAATCACAAATCAGAAAAATGTGTAAAAACGGTTTCTTCCATGTAAAAAAATTATCAAGAGTAAGAAATTGTTTAGATGAGGGAACAGCCAACACCCTTGCTCATGCATTTGTCACTTCTACCCTTGACTATGGAAATGCCCTTCTAGCGGGTCTTCCTGAGTGTGAATTAGCCAAATTACAAAAATTACAGAACGCTGCGGCGAGGGTAGTTGGGAAGCTCAAAAAGAGAGATCATATCACGCAAAAACTTAAGGAACTTCACTGGTTACCAGTAAAAGCTAGGATTGATTTCAAAATATCTCTATTAACATGGAAGGTGCAAAATGGCTTTGCCCCAAAATATTTGTCTGATTTATTAGAATATAAACAGTTAGGTATGGGACTGCGATCTAATGATAAAAATGAATACGTAGTACCTAAGACTAATATGAAATCTTATGGAGATAGGGCTTTCATGGCGTATGCGCCAAGGAACTGGAATGCGCTGCCCCTTGAAGTGAAAAAGTGTAAAACTGTTGAAACTTTCAAGAAGAAACTTAAAACATTTCTATTTAGAAAACACTATCTTAATGAAGCGCTTCGAGCAGACTTGGTCTGATATAGCGCTATATAAATCGTTATTATTATTATTATTATTATCATAAAACAAATTACTCTGCATTATCCTAAGCCATTCTACCTAATATTATAACAAACCACTAGCCCTAATCACATAAAAACTAAGCCAAATTTATGTGGCGTTA
This sequence comes from Amphiduros pacificus, assembly GCA_949316495.1. NCBI lineage: Eukaryota > Metazoa > Annelida > Polychaeta > Phyllodocida > Hesionidae > Amphiduros > Amphiduros pacificus. The sequence goes on along the minus strand of OX439009.1, from coordinate 32,544,245 downwards.
TTTTACTTTATTTCATTTTATTTTATTTTAGACCTTTAAGCCCCTTCCAAATCAATGTTCCATTTTTGCATTTCGTCCACCAGATGTCACATCTACTGCAACCGACAGAGGGCACTGAACAGTTCTGTGAACCACAAGGCTCTTGAAGGTTGAGTGTTGAGACATTTTGGCAGACTCCACTTGTAGTTATTAACTCAAAATATCAGGGTGTTCTGTGGGGCCTTTTAATTTAATGGAATACAGAAAGTATTGAAGAATACCCCAATCTAAATAGTTTACGAAAACATAATGCAAATGACGAGGACATTATGGTCACTGTGACGGGGCTCACTGTGACGGGGCTCACTGTGACGGGGCTCACTGTGACGGGGCTCACTGTGACGGGGCTCACTGTGACGGGGCTCACTGTGACGGGGCTCACTGTGACGGGGCTCACTGTGACGGGGCTCACTGTGACGGGGCTCACTGTGACGGGGCTCACTGTGACGGGGCTCACTGTGACGGGGCTCACTGTGACGGGGCTCACTGTGACGGGGCTCACTGTGACGGGGCTCACTGTGACGGGGCTCACTGTGACGGGGCTCACTGTGACGGGGCTCACTGTGACGGGGCTCACTGTGACGGGGCTCACTGTGACGGGGCTCACTGTGACGGGGCTCACTGTGACGGGGCTCACTGTGACGGGGCTCACTGTGACGGGGCTCACTGTGACGGGGCTCACTGTGACGGGGCTCACTGTGACGGGGCTCACTGTGACGGGGCTCACTGTGACGGGGCTCACTGTGACGGGGCTCACTGTGACGGGGCTCACTGTGACGGGGCTCACTGTGACGGGGCTCACTGTGACGGGGCTCACTGTGACGGGGCTCACTGTGACGGGGCTCACTGTGACGGGACTTTTTAGATGATTAAGGTTATTTTTACAGTTTTAAATGTGATAAATGAAGTGAACAGCACCGACTCAAGCATGTAGCAAGGACCATTCTCCACCAGAGGGCGTGTTTCGCTGGACCGTGTACACAATATTGTATTCTGTATGAATGGTAACAAGACTATCTTTGGAAGACACTGGCTCATCCTAAATCACAATATCTGAACAATATACGATAGCAATATTTTCAATCTAAGCAATAAGAATTTTCTAGTAGAGAATTTAAACTGGTCAGCATATTTATGATCTTGACCTTCTTTTGTAAGCTCACAGAGCTATTTAAAGAATTTTGGGTCACTCTGAGACATGAGATATATACAATATAATTTGAACATATTAAAAACAATAGGACACATATATGAGAAGAAAATGAATAAACACCCAAAGAAATCATGCACAAGAAAAAAATAAAATAAGAGATGCATACAATAAAGTGCAACTTGGTGAATGAAATATGCCCTTTTTTCTTTTTTTTCTTCTTTAGTCCAAAATTAACATATAAACAGATATAAACTGTATCGTTTCAGTCAGATATATCAACTTGACATGGGTATTGGAGATGTACATTATCAGATGTACATAACCATTGTAATAAACATCTGATTTTCAGAGTCGTCGAGATATACATTTTGAGAATTATGGATATATATTTTGAGTATTGGAAATATTAAAGTGTTACTTGGTAATAATCAAAATGGTATTGGTCCAATGTAATAAGGTCCAAAGAGTTATCCTTCCTGACAAACATTTCAGTCAAGGTCATTACACCAAGGTCAATGATCATGCTAACGCGATATTGCATCCCGACATCTTGATTGTTGGGGTTACACAAAGAAAGCTCTATTTGCATTTGGTTATGACAAGACTTACTAATTTGAAGTGTGCATATGGAATAGCAAGATAAGTGATTTTTGCTGATATATGATTCATGCTAGGTCTGTTATCTTGCGCTTGCATTGAGCCATGGCAAGCTTATACTAACAGGAGGGCTGGTGGCAGGCCAGCTTAATGACCCTAGATAACCAGGTGATGTAGCCTCAAGGACCTAATTAGTATTACGTCACTCAATTATTCAGATAAAGAAATAGCCTGAGGAGCACTTGCAGAGGAGTGATTGATCGACACTGGCGCCACCTAGCTTCAGATATCAACAATTGTCTTCACTTAGGCCAAGGAAAAGAAATATACATGTGTTGTATCATAAAATTCTCTAACCATTTAGGCATGTTCATATGTATCACTATAAATCTGTGAGTCTCAGTCCTCACTCTGATACAATTTGATACAATAAAAAATGTACTGATAGAAATAAATAATAAAAGCAGAACATAGAAATACTATGATTATACACAGGGTAAGGGATGTTTCATATTTTGGATAATCACTTCCAGAGTTTTTTGGCAGGAAAAAAATCATTGTTTATGTGACAGGATTCCAAAACATGTTTTCCTTTGCCTTATTGTTAACAAATAGTATAGTATAAGGGGCGATCCATTTGATTTTTGTGGGGTGGGGTGGGACAGCAGTACTGGATGAATAAATTTTTTTTCTTTGGTAGGGTGGATGAATAATTTTTTTTTCTGGTGTGGGGTGGGTGAATAATTTTTTTTTCTGGTGTGGGGTGGGTGAATAAATTTTTTTTCTGGTTGCTTCCCCAGACTCTGATCCTTCATTTCAAGCAATCCATATAGAAGATAGAAAAACTGGAAGGAGGTGGATGAATAATTTTTTTTTCTTTGGTAGGGTGGATGAATAAATTTTTTTTCTTTGGTAGGGTGAATGAATAAAATTTTTTTCTGGGATGGGGTGGGTGAATAAATTTTTTTCTCCAAAATCTCCCACCCCACCCCACAAAAATCAAATGGATCGCCCCTAACGTGGTTGGCGAGGAGGAGAGTCCTCGAGTTGTGAGACTTGGCTTGGGAGAGCAAAAGCAACAGTCTCATCCTGGCACTTAGATTTGGAACATGTGTTAGAGCAGCATTTTCATCCTGTAACTGACTTTGGGAGCAGCAACAATCTCGTCTAACCGTGTTGTTATTTGCTGTCAGAGCAGCATTCTCGTCCTAAGAGGTGGTTGGGGAGCAGCATTCTCGTCCAAGGAGGTGGTTGGGGAGCAGCATTCTCGTCCTAGGAGGTGGTTGGGGAGCAGCATTGTTGTGAGGGGGGCTTGTTTGTCCCGGGGCGGTGTCAGACTCCCGGCACGTGTCCGCCTTCACCAGTGTCACCGGCCTTACATGTTCCCCGCGCTGATACCATCCTATTGTGACGTGCCTCCATTGACAACCACTGTCACTAGTATCAAATCTCAAATCTAATTTGTTCAAATTACACTTTTAAAAATTAATACTTCTTATGCACCAAAATAAGTGCTCGTACCCCACAAAGCGAACACTGGGGGTGGGGGAGCTGGGGGGTTGGGGGGTTAGGGAGTGGGGATATTTTCTGTATTGATGGAAGTATCTTTACAAGGAAATCATCAACAATACATTATTTTTGCTGTTGTAAGAATCATCCAGATAACAGATTACTGTATGTATAGTTTTGATGCATATAGCATCTCTATCGTGTTACTAAACAAATTATCTGAAAAGATTGGCCAAAAGATTTATGTGAAAAAAGAAAAACAAAGGTTTAAATCCACAAAGGATGAAAGTGAGCGTTTTTGTTGGTACTTAATGCCGGGGCAGAGGGTCTTTGCAGCATCCCATTGTGACCGCATCATCTATGCCTCGCTGCACCTATTACCTGCACTCTGGCGGACCAGCCAACCAACACCTGGTGACTTCAGCACCATTCATATCCACCAGGCGCATGGTTTCTCTACCATCTTAACACCGTTCCAGGGGTGTTTGGCATTCTCAAATAATACAGCCTTTTCATACAATTTTGGTAAAATATAAATGATCCAAAATGTGGCCTCAGTTTGATAAATATTGATAGATACACAGACCAAATCTCAGGAAAATCTCAGGAATAACTTAGTTTATTGCTACCCCCTCTGAAACATAATGGTTGTTCCGGGATGAGAGGGGGAGGTGATGACTGCACAAGGGGATGTATTAAGCTCACCTCACTGCTTCCTACCACATGATAAAATATGACAGCATCCTCTTGTCATCTCTTGTCACAGCATCACCTTGTTGCCTCTTCTATAATTGATGAGTTTTTGTAATTTTGGGACTTATCAAAATGTTTTCATAACAAATTACTGAATTAGACTGTAATATCAGTATACACCATCAATACCTATCAATTAAGATATCAAAGACAATCATCGCATTGGAATCTGGAAAACCAGAAATATGTGCATGTTTATATTAACTTAAATGATCCATTTTCATGCTATAATAATAGATTTTTGCTTGTTGAGTACATCATTAATGGCTTGTATCCATATCATTGTCGATCTCAAACAATAGCTGATGACGAGCTATGAGTGATGTAAACACTCTCCTACAGATCATACCTTGAGTCATAGTAATCTAAACACTCTCCTACAGATCATACATTGAGTCATAGTAATCTAAACACTCTCCTATAAATCATACCTTGAGTCATAGTAATCTAAACAATCTCCTACAGATCATACCTTGAGTCATAGTAATCTAAACACTCTCCTACAGATCATACCTTGAGTCATAGTAATCTAAACACTCTCCTACAGATCATACCTTGAGTCATAGTAATCTAAACACTCTCCTATAGATCATACTTTGAGTCATAGTAATCTAAACACTCTCCTACAGATCATACCTTGAGCCATGAGTGATGTAAACACTCTCTCTACAGATCATACCTTGAGCCATGGTGATGTAAACACTCTCCTACAGATCATACCTTGAGCCATGGTGATCTAAACACTCTCCTACAGATCATACCTTGAGCCATGAGTGATGTAAACACTCTCTTATGTATTTAAATATATTATTATGTATATATATATGTATTTAAATATATATATATATATATATATATATATATATATATATATATATATATATATATATATATATATATATATATATATATATATATATATATATATATATATATATATATATATATATATATATATATATATATATATATATATATATATATATATATATATATATATATATATATATATATATATATATATTAAATACACACACACTTTGATGTGAATTTTCTACATAGGATAAGCGATGATATTATCTTGAATGCAGTGGCTCAGATATGAAGCTGACGGTGAACTATGTGCTGCCTGCAAACCTGGCCACAATACAATGCAGTAATATAGTTCCTATGATACCTGAGAGTTTCTGCAGCATCATGCACAGTCTGGAACTTATTGTCATAGCAACACCATGGTTACCAGTATTAACTGTCATGCCAACGGCCCGGCAACAGCGATCAGATAATATGACACATTGTAAGGAGTTATGCTTCTAATGATTTGTCAGGTGTGACCCCACGTGTGTTCTCCCATACCTTGCACAATAAAGTGACAGCTCATTAAAGATGCTAGCATCGCTGAGGCAGCTGTCAAACAGCACACTTCCACGCTCCATCCTGTCTTTCTGAAAGAAAATTAAAATTTTGTCAATAATTGCCCACTTTTTTATTTCTTCAAGACAAAAACAAATATCAGCTGAGTCTAAGGGAAAATAATATTACTTTTTAACAGTGAATGCATGATTCATAGAGTTGCGACGGAATTAATGATTCACCTATATTAAACCAGGGAACGATATTGAGAAATTTGTGTTATAAGATAATGTCTTCTGTAGTCACGATTATGAGGCTTTCACAATGAGTTGTAATCAGAAAAGAAGTCATAAACAGATTGATATTTTGAAATTGATAAAAATATGATAAAATGTACAGAGAATATATTAGGTAAATAAATATATGGAGGGTAATAGGAAGAAAAAAAAGAAAGAGGATATTTGGCAAGAGTATATTTGAGGTAAATATACAGAGGATATGTGAGGTAAATTTACAGAGGATATGTGAGGTAAATGTACAGAGGATATGTGAGGTAAATGTACAGAGGATATGTGAGGTAAATGTACAGTGGATATGTGAGGTAAATGTACAGAGGATATGTGAGGTAAATATACAGAGGATATGTGAGGTAAATATACAGAGGATATGTGAGGTAAATGTACAGAGGATATGTGAGGTAAATGTACAGAGGATATACAAGGTAAATGTACAGAGGATATGTGAGGTAAATGTACAGAGGATATGTGAGGTAAATGTACAGAGGATATACAAGGTAAATGTACAGAGGATATGTGAGGTAAATGTACAGAGGATATGTGATTTCAAGAATGACAATCATAGCAATATGGAAGACATCTCTTTCTTTCTCATGTGACTATCGTGCCAAGATGCCTATATATTGTGTGATTTATTCCAAGAGGGCAATGACATATTTGGCATGATATGTTTCTGTTTGCATGTACCCGGCATCCCTTCAGACACACTTCACACATTTTGTCCCGTACCACCTCTGTTATCACCGCACTAGAGGTCATATTCCACCGTCTGCTGCGTGACCATGATTGTTTACTATTGTAAACCTTTATACTGTATCACCTTCAGACGACTTGGAATGTATAAGACATGAAGATAGGAGACACGACCACCTGCCGCATTGTTCATATTATACAAATATCTATATCTACATATTGCACATTATGGGATGTAGCGAACTCTTTTTGTCTCATCGGAGTATAAACTATTTATTGAAAATTGAAATCTAAATTGAGTCACTACTTGGTTTTAATAAGAAAACGAACAAACAAACAAATAATGGAACTCCCAAACTGAAGTAAATACTTTTTAATATTATTTTTTTACTATAAATAATTTTCTTTTGAGCTTTAATAATTGTTCAGTTGCTATTAAAAAAAATAAATCAGATTTATGCCTAATGAAGCAGAATGGATGATATTTTGGTTAGTGCTTGGTTAAATAATTAGAATAATCAAATATAGCTGAAGTGTCCATATAATATCATTGTAATATTAAAATGTACATCTTAAAAGTTACTATATAAAGCAGTTGTCCTCGTACCATATGTCTGTGACTATTAAAAGTTTAAGGGTCATCCCCCAACGCTTTGTATTCTGCCCGGAGCAACATGGACCAATAGCAAACACGCTGACCTTTTTGGCAAGACATTTTCAATGTCACATGCTAAATTGTAATAACTCAAATTCAACTATTTCATTGACTGTTTTATTTATACAAAATCCAATACAGGGTAATATATGTGTCTATGTTCAACCTGTAGATAACGTTTGTTTGTGTTTTACATTATTTATATGTATCTGACACTCATATGCAAAATTTTAGTAAATCCCAATCTAATACCATTATTAAACATTAAATTCAGTTATATTCTTACAAAGTTGGCGTCAGTGTTATTTATGTGAGAGAGAAGAAATTCTACTCCAATAGATGATATCAGTTTTCATATTTTTATTCAAAATTATAAAAAAATAAAAAATAAAATGCATTAGTTAAAATAGTGCATTATTGTGAATGATAAGGTAAATTGATATATGTCAGATAATGATTGGGAAAGAGATAATTATAGAAAACGATACATCTGACAATTGCCAGGTTTTGTTGGGGATTTCTAAAGACAAAGTTCAGATTCAAGCATATGACGTGATTGCATGATTTGTGATTTGTGACCTCCTGACAAGGGGGTGAAGTGTGCGTACATGAGATTGCATGGTTTGTGACCTCATGACTGGGGTAAAAGTGCATGCCAATTTTATCAAATGATACTGTGACAAAATGCTCTGGATACTGAGACAAAAACGTAGCTTTTAAACAGTTAAACCAATGTGAATATCAGATATGACGTAGAGGCAGATGACCTACAGAAAACCTGAGATACCAGACAGTTTGTATAAGGTGATGTGATGTATAGGGTTTCTTACAGGTTTCACCAATTCGTCAATATATATTTTATACTGATTCAAATTACATATTTGATATACTCAATTCAAAATTACATATTTGATATCTTTTCTGTTTTCAATCTATTCTGTGAGTGTCATCATTTGGAGTTTGCATTCAATGCCAGCTATAATGTCATTAATATCTGTCATGTATGATATTAGTAACTCACATGAGCTTGTATTAACATGTTTACCCCATTGTCAGCCGAGATTTTAGTATGTAATTTATGATAATGATGCACATATTGATGTTTGGCGGCTTACATATATCAGTGTCGGAACCAAGCAAGAAAACAACAAATAACTCACTGATTGTTCCTCCTTATTGACTCTGCTTAATTCATTGTAATAAATCCTTAATAAATATATTTTAACTGTGTGAGAGAAACATGACACATTTTTTTAGATATGATATTTAGATATGATATTTAAATTTATACTAATAACATATTTATCAACAGAAATTTCTGTTCAGACTTGATTTTTCTTTAAAAGAATGAATACAAAATGGTATCTGGTTAACTTCACCGAAGAACCGATATCAGATTTGTCTTCCACCCACCGTCTACTATAAATATGATGTATATTGTGATACATGGTATGTGATCAGGGTGCTTACTGGTGAATCAATGTACAACACATCATGTTGCATGCTGGGACACGGTAAATTCCTATGCTAATTGTCCTCCTACGCCCAGAGCAATTAGGCTCATAAGCAAAACCATTCCTTTGTCACAAGACACTGGGTGAAGCCCGTTACTTACTATTGCATGATCAGATTTCTTTGCAATTTTAAAATCCTGTCATTGTCTGTGTTACCATTCATTTCCAGGCCACCAATTCATCCCAGGCCAAAACAAAATTGGACATAGTGAGGGGAGTGAAGGCTTCTAGTCACCATTTCAGCCCAGTCCAAAACAAACTTAGCAAAAGTGATGATGTGAGGGCTGTGAGGGTTTCAAGCCACCACCCTATCCCAGGCCAGAACAAAAGCGGCAAAAGTGAGGGCTTTGAGGGAGGGCCTTCCCAGACCAGAACAGAATTGGCCAAAGGTGAGAGCTGTGAGGGACTCAGGCCACAATTTCACCCTAGTCCAAGAAAAGATGAGAGAGCAAAGACAAGGAGTTGCAGAAGATGGGTTCGTTTCCATATGTTGGGTCTCTCTGTCAAAAATCCATTCCATTCCTGTGAAAAGTGAAAACGTTTGCTTGGCCATCGCCTTAGATTTTCCTAGCATCATGTTAACCCTGTTTTTGTCCTAATGTGAAGAAAGTGGTTGCGCTGTTATTCTGACTTTCATGACTGGAAAGCTTTTGTGTGACTATCCATTATTAACTTTCAATGGTTAATGACCTTTCATGGCTGTCTTAATTGTCAAGCTTGTATGATTTGTTACTTTTCCAGTTACCTTTCTTGTTACTTTTCTTGTCACAATTCGCTTTCTGAGAAATTTTGTTACATATGAGTATTACCCAGCATGCACTGTCTTTTGTTTTGTTGCATTTTTGAATATGTGAGTTGTGTGTTTAGGTGAGTTCTCTTAGCATATGCTCTGTAGTCTAACAATAGAGGTAAGGTATCAATAAGGGCTGAGGTATTCTGTTGGCCTCCATGGAAACACCATGAAAATAGCATCGATTGCGAGTAAATGAAATGCCAGGATGTAACCCAAGCTAGGAGGTATTCCATACATATATGCATTGTATCTTGCTTCGGAAAATTTGCAAGATAAACATGAATTATGAGCCCAATGGGATGTGTTCAAAGAATGGATCTGATGTGCCTAGCTTTATGATACGTGTGGGGACGGCTCAGGATTGATAATTATGCTGATATCAAAGTGGGTTTGGTGAGCTTGCACCATTACAAGATACTAAAATGTGAACAAAATAAGATATGCAACTTCAAGTCTCCGGGAAAGAAGAGCAGCGTCCCAAAGTTAAACAGGGATCGGCTAAACGTAACTGCAGCCAAATCGAACGAAATTTGGCGCCTTAAAACTTGCCGATCATCAGCGCCTATACCAGTCTGAGTTTGTGTGTTGAAACAATACTGTCTGCCAGCCTCATCACTTGCCTGATTTGACCCATGTATTGTCAACATGATGCATTTTAATTTGAATCCGATAATGAAGGCTAAAGTAGCCGGAGAGTAATGGACGGGTTACTCAATGTCTGGGGCACTCACTGCTAATTCATCATGCCGCGACAGTTGTGTTTGGATCAGGGAAACACAAGGGACCACTCGCAGACTGGTGTCTGCTCTCGCCGGACAGGCACCTCTTACAGCGATCACAGGTCCTGTCACTGGGTTGGGATCTCTTACAGGGATCACTCGCAGACTGGTGTCTCCTCTCGCCGGGCTGGGATCTCTTACAGGGATCACAGGTCCTGTCACTGGGTGGGGATCTCTTACAGGGATCACAGGTCCTGTCACTGGGCTGTGACCTCTTACAGGGATCACAGGTCCTGTCACTGGATGGGGATCTCTTACAGGGACCACAGGCCCCGTCACTGGATGGGGACCTCTTACAGGGATCACAGGTCCCGTCACTGGGCTGTGACCTCTTACAGGGATCACAGGTCCTGTCACTGGATGGGGATCTCTTACAGGGACCACAGGCCCCGTCACTGGATGGGGACCTCTTACAGGGATCACAGGTCCCGTCACTGGGTGGGGATGGGATGTCTTACAGGGATCACCGGTCCTGTCACTGGGTCGGGATCTCTTACAGGGATCACAGTCCCCGTCACTGGATGGGGACTTCTTACAGGGATCACAGGCCCCGTCACTGGATGGGGACTTCTTACAGGGATCACAGGTCCTGTCACGGGGCTGGGATCTCTTACAGGGATCACAGTCCCCGTCACTGGATGGGGACTTCTTACAGGGATCACAGGCCCCGTCACTGGATGGGGACCTCTTACAGGGATAACAGGCCCCGTCACTGGATGGGGATCTCTTACAGGAATCACAGGTCCTGTCACTGGATAGGGACCTCTTACAGGAATAACAGGCCCCGTCACTGGATGGGGACCTCTTACAGGGATCACGGGTCCTGTAACTGGATGGGGACCTCTTACAGGGATCGCAGGTCCTGTCACTGGGCTGGGATCTCTTACAGGGACCACAGGCCATGTCACTGGGTTGGGACCTCTTACAGAGACCACAGGCCATGTCACTGGGTTGGGAACTCTTACAGGGATCACAGGTTCTGTCACTGGATGGGGACCTCTTACAGAGATCACAGGCCCCGTCACTGGATGGGGATCTCTTACAGAGACCACTCGCAGACTGATGTCTCCTGTCACTGGGTTGTGATCTCCTACAGGGATCGCTGGTAGTCTAGTATCTCCTGTCAGTGGGTTGAGACGTTTTACAGAGATCACTGGTTGTCTAGTGTCTCTTGTCGCTGGGTTGGGAACACTTTGCAATGGGGTTTGATCATTTTCATTAATTACTACCAACTTGAAATTACAAAGTCCATTGTGTCTCTCAGTAAAAACAGAGGTTGACTAAAATAAGCACAAAATTGATTTTGAGCGAAGTCTGTCTGGATGTGTAAATTACAGAAACATAGACGTCTTTGTTAAATGTCTGTTACAACATCTATAGAGAGTTAGAAATATACATCAAAATTATCCATTAGATATTCATTTATAAGAAAGAATGGTACGCGATACTAAATATATGTCTTCCAAAGAGTATTTCAATGCAGGTTCATAACTTTACTGTTTTGAATGAGGTGGGGCGACAAGTGGGTCTTCTCGGATCATCCCAGTCTTATAATTCATGCAAACATCTTATGTGCACGTGATATCTGATATTGAAGTGATCTAATGCTGAACACAGCAAGATCCAATAGCGTATCAAGGATTTCGATGATTTTGATTTGTTTGTATTATTATTGACCTTTCTAGCATTGTTTGTGGTATATCAGATCAGATGGAAGCCTGCCACTGGGACTCAACGCCCTACTCTTTTCGGAAATCTTTCGTTTGCATTATCACATGGATATGATATAAAAAAAAACAAAAAAACAAAAAACAAAAAATTCATGATCAACTAACTGGGAGTTTGGTATGTGAAAGTTGCATTTCTCAAGATAACATTTTGAACCCCCTTGATGTGGTCAAAGCGAGCATTGCCTCGTCACCCAGTCCCTACCTAGCGGCTCAGCCTCCCGCCTGCCCCCATGGTCCATGTGAGTAGAGTGCCTGGACCCGCCTGCAGTACGGCACAGTGCAGATATTACCTGTCTCTCTGCCTCCTGGATGGCAGGTAGGATGAGTCAGATATCCCCTGACTCAGGCCAGGCGCGTCCCCTTCACCTATCTCCGCTCTACATATGTACTTGATTTCTAGCATAAAATTAAAACCATGCGCCATAAACCATGTGGTTTAAAAAAAGTGCTAACCTTCACATCCCTTAGCCAGTATAATATAGAAAATCGTGTTTAAAATGCTTTCAAAATATCATTGGTGTTAGTATTAAAGATAGCGTTCTGGGAGTGGAGTGGGTAGACTGTGGGACTGGTGGGCATGATAACACATTTATACAACTGCCGCCACAACCACTTGACAACCGGATAAGATGGCTGTCCCCCGGCTGTAACCTGGGGAACTGATTCACCGGCGTGCGCTGTGTGACCTCCACCACATCATCCCAACTATCACAAATAACCTTTAACTTCACTTTTAATTTTTTTGTTATATATGTTTAAGTTTTTGATTTCATCATCATATCAGGAGAACAAAATGAAGAAAATCTTAAGAAAGTGTATAAAATATATCTTTTATTTTCAGATGGTTATCTATCTTAATTTTGTTTTCTACCCCCAAGGTCTGCCGGTACCTGCATGGGGTGCCCCCTGGTGTGTGTTTTGGGTTATGGTATAAGTGGGCCGTGATTGGCGGTAGAGCACTGGGGGAGCCATGCGGTGTGTCTGTGTGTGCCGGACTGGCGCGTGGGGGATGGGTTCAGTAGTAAACACACTACACTCAGTCACACATCGCACCTTCACGTGTGCACCTCTCTATACCAGCCCTAGACAAGTCTGATACGTCCCCATCTCAACTTGCATGACAAAAACACACATGGAGAATGGATACTTTGCTGTGAATCTAGATATTGGGATGACAAGATGAGATACAAGGCGGACAGGATAACGTGGAGCGTGCTACTTTGTTACCTGGTAGCGACGGGGCTGACTCGGGCAGGTGAGAAGCATTATTAAGGCTACTTCTGTCACACATGCTGTCTGTGCTGGCCAGGTATTAATCAGCCAGGCATTGTCTTAAAGCAGCACCATTCAATTAGTGAGGCGAGATATAGGCAGTTATCTCGTGTGATTAAATGATGTGTTAGTCTCTGCAGCATTGTTCCTCTCTCTCTCTATTGTGCAAATTTCTACTTTTTGTTCATTAAAGTCAGCCAGCATGTTCATATTTCTCCTGCTGATTATTTTTACCTGATGCCCTTGAGTCATCATTCTCATCAAGCATTCTCATTTTGGCCCTGCTCCCTGTCACAACCTGAGTCATTACTTAATGCACATTCTTACTTCATCATAACCTGAGTAATATGTAATGTCCATATTTGCCCTATCCCTGCTCCCTGTCATAACTTGAGTCATGTTTAATACTTATATCCTTGCTTCCTATCAGAGTCATGTTTAATGCCCATGTTGGCCCCTTGTCCCTATCACAACCTGAGTCATGTTTAATGCACATATTGGCCCCTTGTCCCTATCACAACCTGAGTCATGTTTAATGCTGGTGTTGGTCTTGTCCTGGCTCCCTATCAGAGTCATGTTTAATGTTGATGTTGGTCTTGTCCTTGCTCCCTATCAGAGTCATGTTTAATGCCCATCATATTGAGTCTCATTATTCCCGTGTCTTCCCATCCAATACTGCCTTCCTGATAGACACGATTCTGGTGTTAGACAATCTTCGCTGCAGGCCTGTTACTGATAAACGTGGGCAGGAAAACGCTACTAGAGCGTGTTAGTAAATGACATGAGAGCATGGAGGGTAAAGGTAAGCGTATTCTGTCATGACCCAGATGGAAGGAGCCTAAGAGAGGCTAGTTGTATACTGGGAGGGTGGAGGGGGAGGGGGGTAGGTGGGGGGGGGGGTAGTGGCTGTGTCTCGATGGGATCCACGATGTCAAGTGGGGTGAACTGATCAGGGGGCTGGTCCCGGCTCATACCCTCAACATGTTTACATACATCTTATATGCGATGGCCCGGTCTGCATATCTGGTATTCTGTATGTTGAACCTCACAAAGAAGTGACAACATACATAGAATATATAGCAACCTGTTTATCGTGATATAAAGCACAGATCCCATGTTATAATCTGATCTGTTGAAGCGACAATATGTGGCGAAACAGTGCATTGTTTGCTTTAAGAACAATTTTGAAATATTTTCACTCTTGTGTAACTTTAAAGGAGAAGGTAGATTGAAAAAAAAGTTGGACATGAAAACTAGATTGTTAGTAAGTGTGGACTGGCACCTGTCTGCTGAGGGGAGTGTTCTGGGTGGAGAGGAAAGCTGGCAGTGGAGGCAAGTACAGAGAGAGACGGTGATGCCACACACTTATCAGAGACAGCAGCTGTCATGGGGCTCAGATCACGGCCGCGGTGACTTCCAAACCTCCGTACCGTATATGACAATACTGGTTTAGTGCGAGTGTCCTGTGACCGGCCAGATATCCATGCACCGATGCACAGCTTCCACTGGCCGTCACCGCGGTATTAGCACGGGGAAGTCGGTGAAATCTCCTCAGTTTTGTTAGGGAAACCTGCTCCCCTCTCCTGCCACTCTTGTATTGTGCATGTGATTGATAGCCAGAAGGGAGCAAAGAGAACCCCTCTCAGCTTGTGATAAAAGCCAGAACTGATTGGTCACTTTGCCCGTAAACATCACCAAACTCTAACCGCAATGCAAACACACTTGTTCTTAATGCACGTGTTGCAGAGTCAGAAAGTACATTCCTGCGCTGGCATTCAACAACCCACATCGTTTTTATATGTTTTACAAGGGGAAGCATTCCGTCAGCAAGGTATGCCCACAAAGTGGTAGGAATCGACCTGGAAAATTAAAGTGTCCCTGGCTATTTTCTGCTTGAGTTGGCCAGCCGAGAAACCTGAGCCATCACTTTCTGCTCTCTGCTAGGCAACCTTACCTTGCAGTGCTTTTATCTGATGTTTGAGATGTAATAATAGTGATTATACATATAAAAAACATTCCATGGCGAGATGGAAAAAAAATCATTAAGTTTCTAAGCCACAGATTATGTATATTGTTCAATGTCTATAGACGGGATTTTTTTCTAGTTATTTCATTTAGCTTTTGATACAAAATCCACAAAGCGACCCAGGTGATGGTAAGGCCGGGACACGTTCCTGCTGGGGTCGCCAATATGTCTCTCAGCGAAATGGCAGTTCTCTAAACACCTGGTGTCTAAACCAATAAGCCCACAAAGACACATTCCATCAAAGCGCTATTTTGCTTTTTAAGCATGCAGTGATTTTCCTAAATGGCTGGAAACAAGAGACACTGTTCGCATGCCAAGAGTAGAAAGAACCGGCAGGCACACCAGGACGTTAGGAGGCAGATTTCTTGCCTTGTATTTGGTGGTGGATGAATGGATCGTTATGTCGTTAGATCTTGCGGAGATGACAGGGGTAGAACCGGGGAGAGAAGCGGCGAGAAAGCGCGGCGCGCCGGGAAGGCATCGGAGCGGTCCAATCTGGCTTTCCCGGTTCGCCTTTCTGCTGAGGACAAAATTGCCACAAAAAACTCACCATAACATGTCTAGATACTTTGTAATGGCTCGGATTCTCTTTGATCTTCCTCATTTCGCTACTTTTGTTTTAGGTAGATCACATATTTGTATTTTTAGGTATTTGTGAAAAAAGGTGAGAAAAGAAAGAAGAAAAGGGAAAAAATGATATTCGTGTACATATGGATATATAATGTATATATGCTGAATAAGATAAAGATACAAGACGTATTACATGTATGATAGCAAATATTTGCCGTTCAGATCAGCTGCATATCTCCTGCAGGCTTTGGCAAACCATCAACAAATGTAGGACATGGAATGTAATGTTTTGTAGCAGACAAGGATTGTGAAGTGTTATTACTGGTGGGGATGGGAACGAGTGAAGATGCCCTATAGTCCACAAAACCGCCCACATGGCTTGACCTTTGACATCAGGATACCCATCAAATTGCCAACATCATGCCCTTTTCCCAGGTCACCGGATGACCATCTGCCTGATATATATATATATATATATATATATATATATATATATATATATATATATATATATATATATATATATATATATATATATATATATATGTATATATATATATATATATATATATATATATATATATATATATATATATATATATATATGTATATATATATATATATATATATATATATATATATATATATATATATATATATATATATATATATATATATATATATATATATATATATATATATATATATATATATATATATATATATATATATATATATATATATATATATATATATATATATATATATATATATATATATATATATATATATATATATATATATATATATATATATGTATATATATATATATATATACTTGTTAATTAAGCCATCATGTTTTTTCAACTTTTAATATTGATGACTGGATTTGGGGTATATCAATGGTTGATAATATTAATGTTGACCTACTTTAAGAAACACAGAAAACCAACAAACCAACAGTCAGATTCTTTCCCACACTGATTACCACTTTATATTTGTTTGATATCTTACATTTTGAATTGTCCATCGCATATTTCTACTTGCCTTTGGACATGAGGGAATATTGCCATATTAATAGCGGAGGCAGGCTTCTACCCCATACAATCGGTCAAGCTAATGGCTGTGGTCATTCATATTATAATGGATAATGGACATTACAGAAATCAGATAAGAGATCAGACAAACATTTGAACCAAGAGGTTAAGTCGGGGATTTTGGAAAGAAAAGTTTGCAATGATGTGATAAGGGATGAAAAATAAATGTTGAACTTGAACTGGCCACTTTGCTGGGATGAGGCAGACTTCTCATGATATTTAAGGGTCTTTTGAGTGGTCTATTATAACATGGAAAGCTCTCACACTTTGCGGTAAGCCCCGTTCACCCGAGGGTGTTAAGGAAGTGAATTGTTTGCGCAGGCGATGCTGGTGTTTTATCTCAGAACCAAGTGTCAGGGAGGACGAGGGCCTGCAGTCATGAGGTCATGATGGCGTCCTCCACGCACCTTGAGGCGAGGGCTTTGTCATAAACCATTCAGACAGGACCTGAGAGGGCCCTCTAGACCGTCTACAGACCACCTCCCACACACCCCACTATACCACCGGCAAATACCACCAACCTTCTTCATAAAATATACTTTTCTTGATAAAAAGAACTACTTGTATGTTTGTCTGTTATGTCTGTCATAACGAACTTTGCAGCTTTGAGAAAAAATAAAATTATAAAAACATAGCCATAATCCTCAAAGGATTAGCAAAAGTGGGTTTAGTCCGTGATGAGCCTTGATTTGATTAGCTGAACAGATCGTCAAACAATGACAAATATTCATGCTCAAACAAAGGGGAGAAGCATTGATATTTTCTTGTTAGGTTGAGTTTCAAGATGATGGCGGCTTCCATGGATATGAATAACAATTCCCTAAGATTGTGAAGATTATGTAACTCCAAAACAAACTGATGAATACCACACAGACAGCCATAAGCCACAGTAACCCGACCAGATTAGCTAGAACAGCAAACAAGACAGAGTGGTCAAGCCCTGAAGGGCGTACCCTAATAACAGGGGCACTTGCAGACATAATCAGGGGCTTCCAATCAGCTTGCGGAGATGAGTCATGTATCGATCCGGGCAGGTGGTCGATACCGCCATCATTGGGGTGATTTGTTGTGTCTGAAGCCGGTCAACAGGTCAGCGTATTCGCTCAGAGAGATGCCAACAAAAGGCAGAGCTCATATACCACAATGATAATGATAAACCACAGTTGTATAGAGTACTTTTCCAACTCTCCAGAAGTAGATGAAGTGAGGCGGGAAAAAATCATTATTGGATGTGCCGTAGTCCAAAGGTTGTCTATCCACAGATCAGAACAACAGCACAAATATAAAGGGGAAAAGGGCACACATATTTACCCCTCACATACGTTGTGGGGTCCAGGTATAAAAGAATGCCCTGCTTACTGAGTTTTTTTAAGGCACAACCTCACAAAGTCACCATTCAGAATAAAGGTATCTTTATAAATAAAGATATATAATATCATAAATTCCTTGCTAATATATACACCACGAATAAAAATATAGAATAATTTTCTTTTTATTAAAACAAAAGAAAAAAATGTGTCTGTCCAAACAAAAGAAAAGGAAAGAAGCTGCCAGCTATCATGTTAACTGGGATGAGTTAGTCAATGCCCATTGTCCTGAGCTTGTTGTCTGTGTAGTTAATATACATACCAAGATTGCCCTCTATATATATATATAATATGCCCTGGGCTGCAGAAAGTCACCGCTGAGCTGACAATCACTATATTGCGTTGCCTTATTGGCATTCTTGTGTAACACTGTTTACAAGGAGATGATAAGTTTTACTATAGCCTAATTGTGTGCAATATGGTTAAGCTGGTGGGGAGACAAGTGGTCACAGTACTTACTATAGGAGTTAAATAGGTGAATACTTAGTAGTCTCTAATGGTGTGTGTGTGGAGGGGGGGGGGGGTAATCACAAAGACAAAAGCACAATGTATAGTTATGTTAGTTTGATATTCAAAGTTTAGTTCAATGAACTCAATAGTATAGCAATAGTAATTGTTTACTTGTGTCATCGGTGTTTGTTTTATTTTAGATGACATGTCACGAAAAGATAAAACAGTTCTGACCTGGGTCGTAAACGAGAAGCACGTTTTTGAATGCACGCAAGCCCTGATTTTGATAATGTAGAACTTGAATAGCACTGAATAAAACTTGCCTCTTTCCATCCCTTATGAATCTTTTTTTGTGTGAGGGTCAATAAGCTTGAGGAGGGGGCATGAAGCTCAGTCAAAAATAAAACCAGTGCCATTAAAAAAGGGTAGACATGACTGGTCCGACATAATGTTTCAATGTTTCATTTTTTTGTTCTCCCAAAATCCCAAAATGACAGCTCGTCTAGTCTTTAAATAAACAGAGTTTAATGATTACGGAGATGGGGAGATCATGTTAAAAGGAATCAAATTGACCCAACATCGCAGCGGGCTTATTGAAAAGTTGACAAAAGCTAGTTTTACTATGATTGATATCTGATCTTGGATCCCGATGCAATTATCCAGTCATTTGACATCGTTGAAGTGACATTTGCATTCATCAACAATTACCTTGATTAAAATTGACCCCTTCTAATAAAGATCCCGGGAGTATTGCCACACGGCCGGCTCCCAGTCCCCTCAGATCTG
The DNA here is from genome assembly GCA_949316495.1 of Amphiduros pacificus. Taxonomy (NCBI): domain Eukaryota; kingdom Metazoa; phylum Annelida; class Polychaeta; order Phyllodocida; family Hesionidae; genus Amphiduros; species Amphiduros pacificus. The sequence continues at coordinate 32,524,813 of OX439009.1, read as the reverse complement.
TTGATTTCTAATAGAATTATTATGCAGTTTATTTCAATTGCAATTTTCCTGCCTGAAACTTTTCAATCTGTTCCCAATATAAATAGAAATAATTAGATTTGGCAATCCCCATCCAAAAAAATCTCTTGATATTTCCAATAAAACAAATGAGAAAATAGTACAATTATTTTTTTGTCTGTTTTTCTTCTGGCTGCGATTGTCAGTCACAGCGTGCGTATTATGAGAGGGACATGATTACTGAAACATTACAAAATAATCAATAATAAAAAAAGCTGATGACTGTTCATGTGAAATAACCCTCATACAAAACGCTGCTGTTGTCTTTGAAGTGAATTCTCATGCAATCAGAGGGGATTAACTTGATAAGATGGGTGAAAACACGAAGCCTCTGAAGAGTATTAACAAAGCTTGTATCACAAGGCGATAATGTGAGCTAATAACGGCCCAACATCTAAGACAATTACCTCATCCTGTGTCGGGAGTAAGATGACTTTCTCTGAACACGTCGAGGTGACGGGGCGGTCATAATGGGGGGCGAAGCGATTGGTACCATTGTGCTGAAATACGGGATGGGAGACAAGGTATCAATCGGTGCATATGCCTCCTTGTCATCAAAGCTTTCTGCCACCAATCTGGGCTAATGGAGGCAGACACGTGTCAGTAAAAGCTTTCTCATGCTGCCCAGTGATTGTCTATGAATTATGATTGGTGTTATGAGGGGAGGGGTAATAATTAGGCCCTCCAGCTGTATGTTTGAGGGTACCATAGAGGGGACTGAGACGCCATCTGGTGAGAAGTGTCATGGTCTGTAGGGCCACGAGAAAACAATATGCACGCACACTCACACCTCTGCTCAAACCTTTGTTGTGGGCTTTTGTATCTCTAGCTTTCTCTGCCATGACAGCCCCATTTAATAATTTCTCTTTAACAGCTATAAATTATCACTCACACACTTTAACATTACATCAAGAATATAGCCTGCACTTAGATAGAAACCTATCTGCAAGATTAAAGGAGACAGAACGCACACTCTCAGGTACAAACAGTTGCACGTGGCCAGGGGTTCATTGGGGGTGATTATGGTTTGCTTATTCAGGGATTGTTGTGGTCAGAATGGTCAGTATATCAGGTTACACCACCCCCATCTGCCTCACTTTGTGACCAACCATAACCGGACAATTACTCATCTGAGAAACCAAAGATTATGTAGAAAATATCTGAAATGCAAAATCAATTTTGTTTCCAAGTTAGTTAGCTCATATATTTCATGTTATATTTAACTCGCGAGATCGAGATAACTATCACTGAATGAATGTCAGCTTTTAAGTTTCCTTTCATATGAATCGGATCATATCACATTTATACATTTACAATATATTTAGCGTTATCAGAACGAGAAAATCTGTGTGATCAAAGTTTATCAAATAGCAATCTATCAAATATTTAATGCCGGCCCCATGAGAGAGTTATCTCGGTTATAATCATAGGCTGATATTGTGTAATGGCAGGATAAAATAATTTTTTTCCACATGACAACTTTTCCATCATTACAGTGTCATGTCATATGCTCACTTTTTGCAATGTGCAATTATTTAAGTTTGATATAAAAAGTATATAGATTCTGCGACGGCTTGGGATATATATTTTGGTACAAGAATTGAGTCTGGAATGGACCATGAGAATAATATCCCAGAGCTGTGCACACCTGGACGGGACCAGCGCATCTGTCAGTGTCATGTTAGACAAATTGTCAACCCCACACCCCATTGTAGGGGTGAATACAGTCCAGGGTTAACAGACCATGGAGAATTGTACAGCAACCTTTTATTATTTACAGAAATTTAAAATGCAATTGTGTAATGGCAATGATTTTTAATGATTTGCATGTTTTATCACCTCCTCCTTCACATAATGTTACTGTTACAATATTGTTATGAGTGGATGTGTATGTGGTGTGAACGTCATCGCGTTTTATATCTGTACCCAGCCGGGAGGATACCACCGGGAACCCCGCCAGTAAGCGACAGTAGGTGTCATCATAGCAGTGATGCTGGTACGGCACGGATTAAGTACAGGACATTTGATATAATTTCTGAAGGAAGTGATGGTTAGGTTCCTATATCTGATGCCTCAGTGTGGGACAGGACATCTGCTGTCTCAGGCCAGGCTTCAATACAATGCTGATAGCACTGGTCCATTGCCCCCCTTAATGACCCTACAATACCTCACACCAGCCTCAGTATCCCTCATACCAGCCTCAGTATCCCTCATACCAGCCTCAGTATCCCTCACACCAGCCTGAGTATCCCTCAAAACAACCTCAGTATCCCTCACACCAGCCTCAGTATCCCTCATACCAACCTCAGTATCCCTCATACCAGCCTCAGTATCCCTCATACCAGCCTTCGGTATCCCTCATACCAGCCTCAGCATCCCTCATACCAGCCTCAGCATCCCTCACACCAGCCTCAGTATCCCTCATACCAGCCTCAGTATCCCTCAAAACAACCTCAGTATCCCTCACACCAGCCTCAGCATCCCTCATACCAGCCTCAGTATCCCTCACACCAGCCTCAGTATCCCTCAAAACAACCTCAGTATCCCTCACACCAGCCTCAGTATCCCTCATACCAACCTCAGTATCCCTCATACCAGCCTCAGTATCCCTCACACCAGCCTCAGCATCCCTCATACCAGCCTCAGTATCCCTCACACCAGCCTCAGTATCCCTCATACCAACCTCAGTATCCCTCATACCAGCCTCAGTATCCCTCACACCAGCCTCAGTATCCCTCACACCAGCCACAGTATCCCTCATACCAACCTCAGTATCCCTCATAACATCCTCAGTATCCCTCATACCAGCCTCAGTATCCCTCATACCAGCCTCAGTATCCCTCACACCAGCCTCAGTATCCCTCATATCAGCCTCAGTATCCCTCATACCAGCCTCAGCATCCCTCATACCAGCCTCAGCATCCCTCATACCAGCCTCAGCATCCCTCACACCAGCCACAGTATCCCTCATACCAACCTCAGTATCCCTCATAACATCCTCAGTATCCCTCACACCAGCCTCAGTATCCCTCATATCAGCCTCAGTATCCCTCATACCAGCCTCAGCATCCCTCATACCAGCCTCAGCATCCCTCATACCAGCCTCAGCATCCCTCACACCAGCCACAGTATCCCTCATACCAGCCTCAGTATCCCTCATACCAGCCTCAGCATCCCTCACACCAGCCTCAGTATCCCTCATACCAGCCTTCGGTATCCCTCATAACAGCCTCAGCATCCCTCATACCAGCCTCAGCATCCCTCACACCAGCCTCAGCATCCCTCATACCAGCCTCAGCATCCCTCACACCAGCCTCAGTATCCCTCACACCAGCCTCAGTATCCCTCATACCAGCCTCAGTATCCCTCATAACATCCTCAGTATCGCTCATACCAGCCTCAGTATCCCTCACTTTAGCCTCAGTGTCCCTCACACCAGCCTAAGTATCCCTCATACCAGCCCCAGTATCCCTCACTTTAGCCTCAGTGTCCCTCACACCAGCCTAAGTATCCCTCATACCAGCCCCAGTATCCCTCATACCAGCCTCAGTGTCCCTCATACCAGCCCCAGTATCCCTCATACCAGCCCCAGTATCCCTCATACCAGCCCCAGTATCCCTCATACCCTTACTCCAGCATCCCTAAGCATCCCTCACACCAGTATCCCACACTCCAGCATCATCCTATATACCATTTTCAGAATCGACCCTTAACACACTTCATTCATGATGGGATCTACAATGAATTTGACTTGAATCATCAAGTAATCTAATTAGTGTGGAACTTGTCAGCATGTGTAATTTTATTGCCTTTCAGGGGTGTTATCTGCTAGTAATGGGTTTCTTTGAAAATATCCCAACCTCTGACTATCAACGTTGTGTGTAAAACATAATGCTGTAGATTTTAAATATCGCGATCTCAGAATAGCGTATTTGGTAGGCACCTGTACTAATCTTAAACCTTTCGCACTCGACTAATTAAACATTATCAGTTTGTGCGCACATTGCAGCGTAATTTTTGCACCAAATTTGATTTATGAAAATCTATAAATGTTGGAATACATGTATATTCATTCACATAATATATATAATTCTGATAACTTAAGATGAACATCATTATGCTCTCCTGAACAGTTGAGTCATAATAATTTCATTTCTAAATTGTTGGATCTTTAATTGCTGGATTAGCTATCCTTGGGGTGTATACCAAAAACCTTTCATAACTTGTCACATGACAGTTTTGGCGTCTTCTCTTGCTGCATCATTAAACATCTTCTAAACCTTTTTCTATTGTTTCCCGATCTGTACAGGCAACACTTTAAGAGCAAAACTCCAAAAGATTAAGTTACTCATTAAATTTTTCACATTTATGTAGAAAAAAACAAATCATGGAGTTTTAGGACACCTCATTTATTCTCACACTCTTTGAGCGAAACAGCACTCAGACAATTAAAACAAGGAAAACATGTCTGAATTTTCTCTATTATTTTTTGGGCTTTTCTCTTAATTAAGCATTTCAGCCGGGAGGGGACACTTATTATGTTATCAGACGGCCGATCTGCAGGTTCTCGCCAGTAATTGTCATTGTGTGTAGAACTCACCTGTATGAGGAATACTGCATTAATCATAATCCAAAAATTAACCTGGCAGATGCACGTGGCGACACCGATGTTTGACCACACACGATAATCTCACTCTGGCTCCAGGCTTAGGACAACCAATCTATATCAGGAGGACCCAAATTCAATACTTTAAAATGCTTGTATATATGTAGGGTTTCTAAGAAAAAATAGCGTTTTCATTATGTGGATTAGATGAAAAGGATTTTAATGTTTCTCATATTTCAATAATATTGAAGTCATTGTTGTTTGTAGCATATGAGTATTTCTCACCCCCGTAATCTGTGATATTGGTTGTCCCTCCAGCACGTGGTTGGACTGCAAACCTGATGCTTAAACAAAGGCGGAAATTAAAGAGACACAATCTTTAGTCTGGCTCATTTGAGTCACGTGGTCAGCTAACCAAAAATGTCATGTCAATTTGGTAGGAGCTTGCAAACCGGAGACTGGCATTGTAGTATTGGTTGAATCATGATTGCATGTTAATCGACCCGGAGAATCCTTCACGGCGCAGGCAAGCAGAGAACTGAGGGGCAAAGAAGCCCACAGATGCTTCTCCCGGTCAACCAAATCAAATGAATATCGTGCAAAATATGTAGTTTTCTTTGTGATCTGTGTCTTACAAGTGGATAGCATTTCATTTTACCTCCAATATCATATCAAAATATGATACAAGTCAAATATTGTTTTGTGGGTAGATGGTGACAAAAAGTAAAGAAACCAAAATTTCAAGAATGTATCCTTGACATCTATGCATGTGTATTAATCTAATATGAAAGACACATGGAGAACGCCTGGAAACTATTGAAATTATGAGACAATGAGATGGAAATGGTTGTCATTATTGTAGGTGGACAATATGTGGAATGCACATGGGGCTGGTGAGATGGACTGTGGTCTGAGTGAATGTGACAAGCCGGGCCCAGTCTCATCCGGCAACACCCCAGTCTAAATCCCCATCTGATATTGACAAATATGAACAATGCCCCCCATGTCCAAATAGATCACTTAGATTTCCCTGGGTAGCCCACTTGCATAAGCCTTTAAGACGAGGAAGCAGATCAAACCCCGGAATTGCAGATACTACTTGAGTGAAGATTAATTCATTAGTAATTGGAAGTAGTTGATAAATATTTGACAATGCCCATATGGGTGGTTTGCGGGTGTCTGGTCTAATTACGATCAGGTGTCTCTGGGGATATCATAAGGGGGTGCCACATGGAAAGGGGTTACTTTCAAATGCAAATAATGGCTTAAATATGAAGAAACAGTTTGGTGTAAGGTGAATATGAGTCTAGTAGGGATGTGTTTGATAAGTAATGCAGCACATAAAACAAGTGTGTGCCCATATAGGCATACTGATAGAGAAAAATAAATGTGAGTACAACACATACAAGCAATTATGGCTGGTTTTACACATTAATATGCAGTTGATAGATCGGTTTGTGTGTGTGGGATGCTGGTAATGAAGAAATCAGTTGTCTGCCCTGTCCTGCCCCGTTAGATTGTGTTATCTCAAGCTGGCACAGGGGAATAGGGTTTGACAAGGACAAGCCTGGACAATTATTATGATGCCCATATGGGGCTGGGGAGGGTGTCCAGAAGAATGACAAACCCACAGCTCAGATGTGTCAATCATATCGCATTCTCCACTCCACCTCCACCAGGCATGACTGGTCAACTAATTATTGATAATATTAGTGCAATCAAATATGGCATTAATAGACTGATGCGGGAGAATATGATGTGGGTGCTCAGGTATGAATTCTAATATTCATAATTAACATACATTTTCATTCAGACACTTGCTCTAAACAGTTTGATGACCAATATACAAGGCAGTCAAAATGAATTGTAATATGTATATATCTCAGTTTTCAAGTAGGCTGGCGGTGTATATGTATCTCTGTACTTTATCACTTAATTTTATCTGTGGTCTACGTTGATTTAATAATAAGGTAACAACACGGGGAGTACATAACGGTTTATATCCAATGCAAATACTCACTGATATCATGCACCATTCATCAAACATTGTAAACTGATAACTGTTGAGTTTTGTTTGTGATACGGCATAAACAAGTTGAAGGACCGGTTAGCACCTAGTCGCTTGTTATCACAAGGTCATCGCCAGGTCATGTAGTCATGCTTGTTTATTTGACAATGAGAATATCTAGATTCCCACTGCTACTCTTTTATCGCTCAGTAATTAATCCATTTTTAAAGGTCTATCATTATCTCCAGTAGTCAAGTGTGAAACTTTAAAAGTTCAAAGTACATTATTTAGTAGCAGGTGATTTGTTGCACGGTAGGGGGGCAAAATGGCAACAGTGCGGAGACAAGTTATAATGACTTTATGAGGGTGACAGGACCAAAGGCTCTATTGATAAAGCCAAACAAAGGCTTCAATAAAAAAGGTTACAATTGTTGCATTTCTTTCACGTGTTATATATTTTTCATGACTAGCTTTATTTTCAAATATCACACATGTTGCTTTTTGTAAACATCTACCAATCAATAGTTTACATTAAATGTTTGTATTCTCAAGGAACAAAGAATCATCGAGTCAAATGCTTTTAATATATCACTGCATTTGACAGTTCTTAACTTCCGTGTCTAGACATATCTGTCAAGATATCTCAGATTGATTTATTTGGCCATAACCCAGTATCTGATACACTCATAGATGTAAAGGAACTATGCCAGATAGGGTTCTATCACTATAATATTGAAGGCAGAGTACAAACAATCAAATAATATTGATAAGCGCTAGCATTACCTAAAGATGAAATATAAAATACCCACAGATATGTCTGCCATGTTTGATTACATGCTTCCATCACACATACTCTACCATGTTGTGCTTAGTTTGTTTGTATTCATCAACAATCATAACAATTTAGTCCTCATCAGATCAGATAGAACCAGCCGCAATGATCCAATGCCCTACTCTTTTCCAAGAGTAGTTCGAGATTTGTCTTTTGTATTATTACAAGAACACACATAACGCAACCTCCAAACTTGACAAGCAGTGACCTCTGGTGTGATTTGCTGTCAGTTATATGGGTCAGGACCTATGATTGAGGAGGTGTGACATTTAACCTGCTGCTGTCCAGAGTATGTATACATGTGACGTGAAGTTTGATGTATCAGATACCTAGATGTCACCTCATACAATCCATCTTTCACCATTCTAGTCTTCAAACCTGCAGCGTTTCTGCTGGTTTGCCTAATTAATTCATGGCATTGAGATCCCCTACAACATCATTGAGATCCCCTACAACATGCATCATATCCCGCTTTGCAAGCCACAAAAGGTGTGACCAAGACATTTTCCGAGTAAATGAAGAAAACATAACAGCATTTGATTGATGACTATGATTTGTACACTGGTTGTAATAAAACACTGCTGAGCAAGGCTAACTCACCTAACCAGAGTATACAAAAGGAATATATATATATATATACATATATATATATCTGAATGAAATAATCTTTTAATAATATAATTAATTTAATAGCCAGAACAAATTAGTATGACTACCGAAGGTGTTTTATACGAGTTCTACTTGAAGGAAATGCCAAAAAGTTTGAGCAAGTGAGTGTATACTTGTACTCATTTGTATTATCCTGGGTGCGAGTATGACCAGAGGGTAGGTAGAATCTCCGTGACCTTGCTCTGTGGCCCGTGTACACGGTGACTCCGGATCACATCAAGATCAACATCACATCCACAACCCAAGGTCACGAGCATTCATTTTTATTTTTTATTTTTTTATCAATCGTAATTGGGTGCGTGGAGACAGGTTGTATTGCTGAAGACAGGGCAGGGTGTGTGTGACTGGAGACAGGGCAGGGAGTGTGTGACTGGAGACAGGGCAGGGTGTGTGTGACTGGAGACAGTCAGGTTGTGTGTGACTGGAGACAGTCAGGTTGTGTGTGACTGGAGACAGTCAGGTTGTATTGCTGAAGACAGGGTAGGGTGTGTGTGACTAGAGACAGGACAGGGTGTGTGTGACTGGAGACAGGGTAGGGTGTGTGTGACTAGAGACAGGGCAGGGTGTGTGTGACTGGAGACAGGGCAGGATGTGTGTGACTGGAAACAGGACAGGGTGTGTGTGACTGGAGACAGGGCAGGGTGTGTGTGACTGGAGACAGGGTAGGGTGTGTGTGACTAGAGACAGGACAGGGTGTGTGTGACTGGAGACAGGGTAGGGTGAGTGACTGGAGACAGGGTAGGGTGTGTGTGACTAGAGACAGGACAGGGTGTGTGTGACTAGAGACAGGACAGGGTGTGTGTGACTAGAGACAGGGCAGGGTGTGTGTGACTGGAGACAGGGAAGGATGTGTGTGACTGGAGACAGGGTAGGGTGTGTGTGACTAGAGACAGGACAGGGTGTGTGTGTGACTGGAGACAGGACAGGGTGTGTGTGACTAGAGACAGGGCAGGGTGTGTGTGACTGGAGACAGGGAAGGATGTGTGTGACTGGAGACAGGGTAGGGTGTGTGTGACTAGAGACAGGGCAGGGTGTGTGTGTGACTGGAGACAGGACATGATGTGTGTGGCTGGAGACAGGGCAGGGTGTGTGTGACTGGAGACAGTCGGGGTGTGTGCCTGGAGACAGACAGACTGTGTAACTGGATTGCAAATAAGGACAGACTATGAAGTGTATCAATTCATGTGTGCACTTGGTATGTGTCTATGTTTTCTGAGTTGCTCAGGGGGGCAGGATATTAAGTCCAGCCACTGCCCCTAGGGTGCATGGCACTGCGAAATGAGGATTAATATCCCATGCAGGCAAATACACATGAATAGACTGCCTTCTAATAACAACGGGGGCCAACATATGCACACATTTGTCCATTTTCCCAGATAGAAATACTTTTTTCCATTTGATGTAGATTAGGCAGTTTTCTAAAATGTCTTTTTGAACCTCGAAAGACAAATAGATCATTACTATTTGATTATAAGATTAGTTGGTCTTTTCATTCTCTGACTTTGCAAAGGCTCATAGCACGGCATTGGTGTCATGTAGGATTAGTTCTTATGATATTGTGTGAAGTGCGAGATGACACAAACGTCTTGGCTGCCAGAGAAGAGTATGCCAAGGTACAGACGATAGCATATTACATGCAAGAAATAGGGGAGTGCTCATTATTTAATGACAGGAAAAACATTACCTACATCATACTATTGACTCAGATCTTTATATTTGAGCTAAGTCACACTTTTTCTGAGTTTTTTTTCATAGACTTTTCTTAACTGGCTCACCATGGTAACCCTTGCCTCGTGACATCCATCTTCTGCAGTTCATCCATGTAGTCAGACAGTGTGATGGTGACTCTACCTGGAGAGTACTCCTTCCACTGTTAAAGTGTGTTTGGCCAGTCGTCTGGTCTACAGGAAACCTTCTGACGATGATAGATGTGATCGGGAAAGAGTAGGGATGTGCATTTTCACGCTTTGTGACTATGTAAGAGTTCATTTTTTACCCACAATGCAGCAGAAACACGAGCTTGACTGTTGCCTCGGTGCATTTTGACAGACGCGCACCTAACACGTGACCCTCTCTGTTGTCCTAGGATTACTGGGTGAAAAGGTCACGCTTGTCCCCAACTTTGATCTTCACGTAAAATAGCAGAACCCTGAAACCCCTTTGACTAATGCAATTCACTTGTCCTCAGATTGAATTCACGCCGACTGTTAGGATATGATGGAACATTTAGATTGCTTTTCACCTAAACAAAATGGTAATATTTTTATATTGGTTAAAAGATAAAAAAGGATTATGAATAAATACAATGAAATTGGGGAATCATTTAAAATCTAAGTACTTTTCTGAATTATAAATTTAACATGTTACTGAACAATTTAACATGTTATTTGCGGTTTATCAACACATGAAATAGAGTATTTCTTCTTGGCACCATTGACAATATCATGATAAACAACAAATGTAACAGTGACATAAAGAGAGTTTTAATAAAAATATACTTCAAACAAAAGAGTTAGATCAGGGGCCATTGGTGGAGTTAGAGGTCACCTGTCTCCGGACTGGTCAGCAAGGTCAGTGAGGTCACGCTGAGTAGAGGGGCATGCCCTGGCATACATTAAGGGACGCAGTTATGTATGGCTCTTTTCCCGCCCCAGCCCCATCTGCTATCACTGACCAATCACTCAGGAAAGTTTGGTTTCAGTCACTATGATTGATCAAGGCGCTGTGATCAGAGTGTAGTCCTTGTGATGTTTACACTGCTATGATCAGGGTGTAGTCCTTGCGATGTTTACACTGCTATGATCAGGGTGTAGTCCTCACGATGTTAACACTGCTATGATCAGGGTGTAGTCATTGCGATGTTAACACGGCTATGATCAGGGTGTAGTCCTTGCGATGTTAACACTGCTATGATCAGGGTATAGTCGTTGCGATGTTAACACTGCTATGATCAGGGTGTAGTCCTCACGATGTTAACACTGCTATGATCAGGGTGTAGTCATTGCGATGTTAACACTGCTATGATCAGGGTGTAGTCCTCGCGATGTTTACACTGCTATGATCAGGGTATAGTCCTTGCGATGTTAACACTGCTATGATCAGGGTGTAGTCCTCGCGATGTTTACACTGCTATGATCAGGGTGTAGTCCTCGCGATGTTTACACTGCTATGATCAGGGTGTAGTCCTCACGATGTTTACACTGCTATGATCAGGGTGTAGTCCTTGCAATGTTTACACTGCTATGATCAGGGTATAGTCCTTGCGATGTTAACACTGCTATGATCAGGGTGTAGTCCTCGCGATGTTTACACTGCTATGATCAGGGTGTAGTCCTCGCGATGTTTACACTGCTATGATCAGGGTGTAGTCCTCACGATGTTTTCACTGCTATGATCAGGGTGTAGTCCTCATGATGTTTACACTGCTATGATCAGGGTGTAGTCATTGCGATGTTAACACTGCTATGATCAGGGTGTAGTCCTCGCGATGTTTACACTGCTATGAGCAGGGTATAGTCCTTGCGATGTTAACACTGCTATGATCAGGGTGTAGTCCTCGCGATGTTTACACTGCTATGATCAGGGTGTAGTCCTTGCGATGTTTACACTGCTATGATCAGGGTGTAGTCCTCACGATGTTTACACTGCTATGATCAGGGTGTAGTCCTTGCAATGTTTACACTGCTATGATCAGAGTGTAGTCCTTGCGATGTTAACACTGCTATGATCAAGGTGTAGTCCTTGCAATGTTTACACTGCTATGATCAGGGTGTAGTCCTCGCGATGTTTACACTGCTATGATCAGGGTGTAGTCCTCGCGATGTTTACACTGCTATGATCAGGGTGTAGTCCTCGCGATGTTTACACTGCTATGATCAGGGTGTAGTCCTCGAGATGTTAACACTGCTATGATCAGGGTGTAGTCATTGCGATGTTTACACTGCTAAGATCAGGGTGTAGTCCTCACGATGATTACACTGCTATGATCGGGGTGTAGTCCTTGCGATGTTTACACTGCTATGATCAGGGTGTAATCCTTGCGATGTTTACACTGCTATGATCAGGGTGTAGTCCTTGCGATGTTTACACTGCTATGATCAGGGTGTAGTCCTTGCAATGTTTACACTGCTATGATCAGGGTGTAGTCCTCGAGATGTTTACACTGCTATGATCAGGGTGTAATCCTTGCGATGTTTACACTGCTAAGATCAGGGTGTAGTCCTCACGATGATTACACTGCTATGATCAGGGTGTAATCCTTGCGATGTTTACACTGCTATGATCAGGGTGTAATCCTTGCGATGTTTACACTGCTATGATCAGGGTGTAGTCCTTGCGATGTTAACACTGCTATGATCAGGGTGTAGTCCTTGCAATGTTTACACTGCTATGATCAGGGTGTAGTCATTGCGATGTTAACACTGCTATGATCAGGGTGTAGTCCTCGCGATGTTTACACTGCTATGATCAGGGTGTAGTCCTCGTGATGTTTACACTGCTATGATCAGGGTGTAGTCATTTCTAGGTTTTACCTTGCTTTTATCATGATATGATCCTTTCGAGGTATACACAGATTCGTGCTGGTTGGGATGCTAAGACTTTGAGATGAATATTTCAATGAATACCGAGGAGGGGAGTAAAGGTCATTTTTGGATTTGTTTCCAAGAATAGAGGACAGAATAGTGATATGTAATTTTAACTTCAAAACATAACAAATAACAAGTGATTGTCAAACATAACTGATAATTACCCTTCTTTTTTCCTTTACAACAGATTCGTTCTATCACCTGGCAACTCCGGACAAGACGTGCCATGTTGCCGGCTTAGAGGGCGCCACTGTCGACCTGGTCTGTCAATATTTTGATAAGGGACGCAAAGCACAGACATGTCACATGAAAAGCATCCACTGGCAAAAGGTCGGTGCAAAGAGTGTGACAAATGTGACAGATGACCAAAAGTTTGGTGTATGGGACGCGATGCCGGGCTGGGGCATGCAGGACGACGAACACATCACATTGCTACGGATACGCCACCTGGTGGCCGAGGACATCGGCACATACCGCTGCGAGATCCAGTGTGTGGATGATGATGGGATACCCCACAAAGCCTACCACTACACTGACGTCTGTCTTCAGCAACCCAACTCCGCCTACGGTAAGTAAGAAAGAACACGTACAAATAACACACACTTAGTTATGGTCTCTCTTCGTTAGTTTCGTACCATAAAGCCTTACATCCAACTGCTGCAATAGCAATGTGTGAGGTCATACCCCCAGGGTGCAAATGTCCATCTATTATATGTAAAGTGCAACCTTAAAGATAAATGTAGCCTGTCTCGCTATCTCTGGAGTCATTATCCACTTTAAATGATCCCCATAGGAGTCAATTTAAAGATCCGTCTCGAATCCCAGACTCTGAGGTCTGAAATAGAACATTTCAGACCGATGCAGAAAAGCTTCAAAGTTATACTCTTCAAGTCTTCAGAGGGTGCTAACAAAGTTGAACATTTCATATTGCACTGTGATATGGCACAATGTCCTCTCACACAGATGCGATCCTCCCCTCCAGAAAAATCCCATACAATGTCCTCTAACACAGATGCGATCCTCCCCTCCAGAAAAATCCCATACAATGTCCTCTCACACAGATGCGATCCTCCCCTCCAGAAAAATCCCATACAATGTCCTCTCACACAGATGCGATCCTCCCCTCCAGAAAAATCCCATACAATGTCCTCTCACACAGATGCGATCCTCCCCTCCAGAAAAATCCCATACAATGTCCTCTCACACAGATGCGATCCTCCCCTCCAGAAAAATCCCATACAATGTCCTCTTCAAGCATACATCCTTTTCCACAAACAGTGCCCTTTTCTCAAAACAATTCTCTATTCTACAGATTATGTCCTACTCTACAAATTATGCGTTATTCTATAGATGCGTTATTCTATAGATGCGTTTTTCTATAGATGCGTTATTCTATAGATGCGTTATTCTATAGATGCCTTATTATATAGATGTCTTATTATATAAATGCCCTATTCTACAGATTATTCCCTACTGTACAGATTATGCCCTACTCTACAAATTATTCCCTACTCTACAGCCCTACCCTACAGGTAATGACCTTTCTATAAACGTTACTGCTCTTTTTCTTCCTCAGATGAACTTTTCAAAGTCGATGACCTTTTCTACACATATTAATCATTTCTACAGACATTGACCTTTTCTACAGATATCGTCCTTTTCTACAGATAATTCGCTTCCAGGGTTTGCTACAATCTTGGGGTAATTCCCACTTCTTCAGGGACTTGCCTCTCCAGGTTTAATGCCCTCTCAAGCATGTAGTGCTCTCCTTATAAGACAGTGATCTGCATTCATGATACTTATCAGCTTGACCCCATTAGACTTGAGCCATGGGAGACAAGCAAATACAAATGTCCGATGTTATCTGGAATCTGACTATTTGGGGATGACCTTTTTCATGACCTCACATTATCAAGAAATTCTCTCTCCCATTTTGCGATGAGAATTCCAAATAATTTATAGTAGTTCTGATTAAATGATGTTCACCATAATAGAATACTCCACATTCCAAGCTCTCATTTATAACACATTCTTTTCACATTATATTTCACTATACAAACTGACAGTGCATCAACTTTCTATGGCTGTGTTGTGCAGCTGAAAGTGATTGCCCATAAGTATTCAGAATCAAAGGATGTAGTTATGGAAATATGGAAGACGACATAATGATATTTTGGTGATGTTATTCAACACACAGTAGTCTCAAGGGCAATTACAGTTTGGGGGTCATTAGGTACATACTGGACACCGTGAGTGGAGACATTGGTAAGTCAAGTAGTGGTCAGGAGTTAGTATCTGTATGATCAATCATTCATAAAGTGCATTGCAATAGATGAGCCCAGACATAGTGACTGCCCATATTGCATGTATATGTCATGAGGCCGATACAGCTTGCCATGGGGCAGGTCTATATTCCAGTGTAAAAGATGGCCCCAGGCTACCCCCTCGCAACTCCTTATTGTATCCTTATTGTATCCTTATTGTATCCTTATTGTATCCTTATTTATCCTTATTGTATCCTTATTGTATCCTTATTGTATCCTTATTGTATCCTTATTGTATCTACAAGACAATAATCATAGCAAGACACAGATATGGGTCATCATTTCTCTCGGTGGTTTGAATTTAAATGTGCATTAATGGTTTTGATATGAATATTTATCTATTGACCGAATCCTTTCATTCAGTAGAAAACATATTTTTGATCATGAAATATTTTGATCATAAGATAAGCAGTAAATCTCATTCTGTTTCTACCCGTCTTTGCATCCTCAGCTCATGTCTACCAAACATAAAACAAGTTTCTACATATGTCATTTTTGTTAATCAAACTATGCAAGAACACCAGCCCTCATCCCTGGCGGATGGAATAAAGCCCTCAATGATAATATAGACCCCTCACTGTATATATAGACCCCTCACTGTATATATAGACCCCTCACTGAATATATAGACCCCTCACTGAATATATAGACCCCTCACTGAATATATAGACCCCTCACTGTATATATAGACCCCTCACTGTATATATAGACCCCTCACTGAATATATAGACCCCTCACTGAATATATAGACCCCTCACTGAATATATAAACCCTCACTGAATATATAGACCCCTCACTGAATATATAGACCCCTCACTGAATATATAGACCCCTCACTGAATATATAGACACATCACTGAATATATAAACCCTCACTGAATATATAGACCCCTCACTGAATATATAGACCCCTCACTGAATATATAGACCCCTCACTGAATATATAGACACATCACTGAATATATAGACCCCTCACTGAATATATAGACCCCTCACTGAATATATAGACCCCTCACTGAATATATAGACCCCTCACTGAATATATAGACCCCTCACTGAATATATAGACACATCACTGAATATATAGACCCCTCACTGAATATATAGACCCCTCACTGAATATATAGACCCCTCACTGAATATATAAACCCTCACTGAATATATAGACCCCTCACTGAATATATAGACCCCTCACTGAATATATAGACCCCTCACTGAATATATAGACACATCACTGAATATATAAACCCTCACTGAATATATAGACCCCTCACTGAATATATAGACCCCTCACTGAATATATAGACCCCTCACTGAATATATAGACACATCACTGAATATATAGACCCCTCACTGAATATATAGACCCCTCACTGAATATATAGACCCCTCACTGAATATATAGACCCCTCACTGAATATAAAGACCCCTCACTGAATATATAGACACATCACTGAATATATAGACCCCTCAATGATAATTTAGACCCCTCACTGAATATATAGACCCCTCACTGAATATATGGACCCTTCACTGAATATATAGATCACTAACTGAATATATAGACACATCACTGAATATATAGACCCCTCACTGAATATATAGACCCCTCACTGAATATATAGACACATCATTGAATATATAGACCACTCACTGAATGTATAGACACACCACTGAATATATAGACCCCTCACTGAATATATAGATCCCTCACTGAATATATAGACACATCATTGAATATATAGACCCCTCACTGAATATATAGACCCCTCACTGAATATATGGACCCTTTCACTGACTGTATAGACTCCTTCACTGAATATATGGATCCTTTCACTGAAACTATAGACCCCTTCACTAAATATATAGACCCTTTCACTGAATATATAGACCCCTTTACTAACATTAGACCCTCACTGAATATATGGACCCCTTTCACTGAATATATAGATCCCTTACTGAATATATGGACCCCCTTCAATGAATATATGGACCCCCTTCTACCTGCCCCTTTCTATAATAATTAAAATTTTGTTTCCAATAAGAATGTTTCACTATGTCTCAGGACTCTTCACATAATCTCTTTAAGGACAAGGTAGTCATAAATGGATCACTGATTATACACTTAAGCTTTAAAGCCTTGTTCGGTTATCCGTCACTGAGCGGAAGACAATGCAGGCCTTTGGCTATTACTTAGTGCTGTATGCACGACGCTTGTCCTCTTGTGCAACTCTACATGACCAGAAATCCAATTGTACAGAAATGCACGATGTGGTCCCTGATATTACACTGATAAGATCTGAGCAGATCGCAATATTCTAGCTTGACTGCGTGATTCCCTCATGAAGCATTGCACCCGATGAAGAAGTGGCCGAGGCACAATGCTATCTTATGTGGGGTATCTATCGATATGATTCATCAGCTCCACGTAAATCACCACAATTATGACAAGTTTATCATAAATCTTTATGATATGTTTCGTCAAGGTGGGTTTTTTCTATGATTATAGACTGTGGAAAAAGGTATGACGTGTTCTCCACGCCACCAGGTCGCGCTTCAATAGTTTTAAGAAAATATATACCTGCAATATTCCCCAAACATTACTAGATTAATCCCAAAACATGACCAGATTAATCCACAGACATGACCAGATTAATCCACAAACATGACCAGATTAATCCACAAACATGACCAGATTAATACACAAACATGGCCAGATTAATACACAAACATGGCCAGATTAATACACAAACATGGCCAGATTAATACACAAACATAGCCATGTCAATACCCAAGATGACTAAATTGATCAGTTTGTTTGTAAAAGAAGTTAAAGAAAACAATATCTGTTTTATTCAAGACGGCTTGTAGTCAATTATCTGTTATTACAATGTACGTTAGAAGCATGTATACAGTATTACTTTATTATTGAAATACATCAATCCAATAAACCTAAAAGTAAAATAGCAGCATCAACAGATCATTTTGAAAAAAAGTTATAAATATAACATAAATACATAAATATAATGTAGAATTGATGATATATATCTGTAACTCATTCTGCCTTTATCATACGTATGTAAATGGACAGTTACCAGTCAAAATATTATTTTCAATAAAACAAGCTTGTGAGCAAGGCATTGTCTGACTAGTTTGATGTATTGTCAATTACATGTACTGTGTGGGTGATTGGTGGAGATGCATGTCGTTGTCATGATAACAGTTACATTAATCTCTCGTCTTTTTGCAGCGATATGCGCCAGTCCTGCCCCTAGCGGCTACTGTGGCGTCGCCTCCTTCTGGAATGGCGTCTGTGACCTGGGATGTGAGACGGAGAAATATCTCTTTGACGGCTTTGAGTGCATTGACCAACTAGGCAGCTGTGGCAAGCCCTATGACGGCATGTGCGCCAGTTACTTTTCCAACGGGATCTGTGATTCCAATTGCAACACGGCAGAGTGCGCCTGGGACGGGGGAGATTGCATCACGACGCCACTCAAGTTTGCAGACGACACTTTGGTGCTGTTCCTGTCTGGCACTGGTTGGCGCCAAATATCAGAGGGGGCAGTGGACCTCAAGGAAATAGGCAGATCCCTATCTCAGCTGCTGCGAACAATTGTCAGAGTGCTCCCCGACAACTGGAATGGCGAGCACATGCAAACCACCGCCAGGGGGAGCTCAGAATCATTTAGTGACAATTTAGGGAATTCTGATTTCCCATCTAACCAAAATGGCGTGAGAGCCATGAGACTGTTTCTCAAAATAGACAATACCCAGTGTAAAAAGTCGTGCTTCCGGAGGGCGGAACGGGCCGCCCAATTTGTGACCATGGCACTTCAGAATGACTGGGATCCAGGCATACCCATATCTGCCGTGGGAGGTAAAACTTTATAATTTTGAATTTATATGAAAATACAATGTAATCGATGTGCGATTTGATCTCCAGGGAGGGGTTTTCTTTCTCCTTGCACAGCATTTTTTCATAACTCATTTTTCTCTTTTTTTAGTTTAATTTGATTTTCCTAATTAGTCATTTTCTCCATGGAGCATGACTGACAAGTTCACGTTTCAATATAATTATTTTGATAACATAATTTACCCAGCTAATCTGTTATATCGTTTCAACAATTTGTTTTGATTTGATTTAGAAAATTTACAAAACGCCTTGTCATTTATGGTATGAACGGAAAGATTTTTGCATTTTCTAACTGAGCATATGCTTAGCAATATTTAAAAAAAAGAGATTTCTCATATTCATACGAATTTTCGTATTCATATGAATGGGGAGAATTAAACAAGGAATATATTCATATTTATTGATGACCTTTCTCATAGAATTCTGCCAAACAGTCTATATGTTTGTTTGTTTTTTAACCATTGGAGTAAAGCCACTAATTGCTGATTCTTACCCATCCTTGGGTATGAATATGGTTATAAAAATAAAATGTATATAGGAGACCCACAAACTATTACAGTACAAGTCACTGGCGACATTCTTGCAATAGAAATAAGCTGATCTGCTTCTGTAGGGTTCCCACCCCACACAGCTTATCTATATGAGCACGTGGTAGGTCCCAGAACTCTCCTATGTGGGTTGGCATACCAGAGGGCATCATACGGTCTGAGCAAAGACATGCCACCATTAAGGGCCTGAGTGGGTCTCATGGCCTCTGCTTCTGTGTGGGTCTCATGGCCTCTGCTTCTGTGTGGGTCTCATGACCTCTGCTTGGTTGGCGCATCAATCCCCTTGTTTCAGGCAGGCATGACATAACTGAAGTTAACCATCGTGCGGCCCACAACGGCTAGGTAAATCTCACCGAAGCAGCAAGTGGAAACCAGATAGGTGGGTTAATTACACAGATCGGGATGTGCATCGAGATCGGATAGGTCCTAACAGCGAGTCAACACACACTGCTCATATGCACGTGTTTGTGTCCCACAAGACCACAAAGAAGGACATCTGATGGTCATAAATCAAATTTGAAACGTACAAAACTCATGATCAGACCGCCAGCAAACAGTTAACTGATTAGACAAAGTTAAAGGCCCACAGTCAGGGATTGCCATCTTGCATCTTGTAGTTTCAATATCGATTCCATTGTGTGGGTCTCCACTGTTCAAATATTTGACTAGGCTTTGGGTGAATTGGTGAGTATGCATGAGTAAATAGTTAATTTAAGGAGCCGACAGAGATATAACATGGGATCTATCTCGCTGCACCAAGTGGCAGTAAAAAGTATAAGATTAAGACAATGGATAAAAAGTCTTATCAATATAGACAATTGCTTTGGGAATGTTCTTGTCACGTTCTGCTGACTTGCCACAGTTATCTCTACCGCAAGGGGGCGCTCTCGGTTGTCAGTCCTGTGAAGTCCGGCTAGTTTCATCCCGCAGGGTGTTCTCAGCATGCTCTCAGGATGGGGAGAAATTGCCTGCTGTTTGCTGAAGTCATTATACAAGACAAACAGAATCAGCATAAAAGGAAAACCCTGGACATTTGGTGCCACACCAGAGGGCACTGCGAAGTGGCGGCACCGCTCGTTGTTATAACAGAGCATTGTTAACAAAACATAGCAATTAAGTTTGATTAATTAGTTTTTGCTATCTTTAATTTTAAAGTTTTATTTTTGCAAATTAATTATTATATATCATTTCGTATTGTCTAAAAAAGAATGAAATTACAATTTTATCACAATTTTGTTATGGAAAAAATACAACAGATCATTGTTTCAAATACAATTTGCTTATTATATATGTGGAAACCAAGTGAAATTATATCCTCAGAATATGTGCTATGATATCCCTTTTTGAATTACACAACAAGGATACACAGATCTATGAATATGTATGTTGTCACTCAGCAAATACTAATCATGAAATTGAAAATGTTTCTTTTGCATATTACTTTGAGAACATGCATATTTCTGAATTATTTAGAATATGATTAATTAAACTGATGATCGTGGGCTGTTTGCTAACCAATTGATAATTATAAAAAACAAAGGCCTTCATTTCGTTGCCATGCCTGTTTTGCATTAGTTGGGAGGACCAAAATATAAGTTCAACTCCGATTTCAACATGATATGGGACTGACAGACGAAATAATGCAAACTTTGAAATAAATACATTTTAAAGTTTGATTGATATCTTGAATAATGTATTTTGAGCCCCTTTTCCCCACTCTTGAATATACAGATTATCTGGTCCGGAGACATGTATGTGCTCTATTCTAGTGACAGGTCTTAGTGTATGCTCTAGACTAGAGTCATGTCTGAGTATATGCTTTACTCTAGAGACTTGGGCTGGTGTGTAATCTAGCCTGGAAACATATCTTCGTGTATGCTCTAGACTAGAGTCATGTCTGAGTATATGCTTTACTCTAGAGACTTGGGCTGGTGTGCAATCTAGCCTGGAAACATATCTTCGTGTATGCTCTAGACTAGAGTCATGTCTGAGTATATGCTTTACTCTAGAGACTTGGCCTGGTGTGTAATCTAGCCTGGAAACATATCTTCGTGTATGCTCTAGACTAGAGTCATGTCTGAATATATGCTTTACTCTAGAGACTTGGCCTGGTGTACAATTTAGACTAAAGAGTATACCCTAATGTATGATTAAGTCCAGAGTCATGTCTAATCATATGCTATACTCTAGAGACGTGTGTATGTTTATGCTCTGGTCTAGAGACATGTGTTTGTTTATGCTGAAATCTAGTATCATGTAAAGTAAATGCTCTATTCTAGAGATATGCCTTCTATACTCAAGTCTAGAGTCATGTATTTGTATATTCCCTCACCTACACACACCTAGAAGTCCACTCTCTCCTCTAGAGTAAGAACTTGTTGTCATAGAGATATTATTTAAATACAAAAGATGAATATATAAAAAAGACAAAAGCCCCTGGATGAGTTGCTATTATATGGTTTGTACTTTCTCTGTTATTATATCCGTGTGCTAATCCTGTGTGTTTTACTTTCATTTCAGTTTTATCCAAAGTTGGAAATAGATGTACATTGGAGAACAATTCCATGTTAAATATAGACCTGGATGCTTTAGACCAGGGTAGCAACCTTGGTTACCGAGGTCTGGGGATGTACGGGCTGCAGTCGTGGATCCTCATTGCAGCCATCTCGGGCGGCTGTTGTCTTCTGGTCCTCATATTCTCCCTGACTCTGGTTGCCTGCAGGTTCCAGAAGTCCTCCACAACCTCTCGGCACTCCAGCCCCCAGAAGCTTCGCCCTCACTACGACTCAGCGCGCATAATGGTGGACAAGCGAGGGCCACCGGGAACTGACGTATAGCACCGCCCCCTGATGTCACCTCACTTATATATAAACAATATGCAAAACATGAGTGAAAGAGAAAATGTACAGAACCACTGGATATGATGATGCTTTTATAAAAGAAATATGCAAAATTATTATGGGAAGACAGTGTGAGAATGTTTTTTTTAAAGATAATTGATATATACCGTACTAGTCTCATTTAATGTTATATAGATGTAATGTTGTTGATCACATACTTGTATGAATGCCCTGAAATTGTAACTTAGAGAATGCACTGCAGCCTTTTTATTTGATAGGGCCACGCCAGTCTGTTTTGACCCAATGACATCATATTCATGTTTTTATACGTAGGACGTTTTAGTACCTCACCGTATTCAGAGATATCTGATGTACCGCTGATATCCATGGTAACAGAGTCCAGTGGGGTTGTGCAGTCATCAATCGGACAAAATCTGTTGCTATGGATATGAGTGGTAAGTAACATACCAATGTCAATGTAAGGGATCGCATCATCTGAGCAGATCAAGTGGACAAAAGATTGACCCCCCCACAAAAAAAAAAAAACGAAAAACAAAAACAAATGATTTGTTGGTGGTCCAAGCGACCAATGCAAGAAAAGGTATGTTTCAAAATGTGATGATCAGACATGAAAGGTATATTTTGCTAAAAAAATACCGGGACTATTTGGAATACTGCACAAAAGCCTTTTTTCCTCATCACATACAAAAATGAATAGGGAAGGTTTTCTTCTATATACAAAATCATATGCAATAACAGTTTGACAGTTATATCTAGTTTTCTTATTTTTTCTAGTTTGAATAGGTTCAGGTTTAATGATGGGATGTGGCTCAGTTGGTAAGACGTCTGTCTCCCATGCTAAAGGTCCGGGGTTCGAATCCCAGTTGGGAAAAGTACTTCGGTCATGCTGTATTGTCGAGAAATGTAGCTACAAGGCTGTTTTCCATCCCATCCAATGCTCCATAATTGTTTATCAAAGGTCATGATTTGTGTTATCAGGTCTATGTGATAATGCAAATGAAATGTCACTCATCGAAAAGAGTAGGGCATTGAGTCACTGAAACATCCTAAACAGTGTGAAAAGATCGTTAATACAAAATGAATTAATGATATACCATAAGTTATACAATGTCAGGGTTCACACCTTTGTCTGGAAGTTATATATCCAAACATAGAGAAATAAAGCGATGAGAAACAAAACCTACTACCATGGCCTTCCCTCGAGTACAACGTCCCAAATTTGTTATCAAAGTCAGTACTGCACAGACGGTATAGAACCGTTTGAATGTGAATATGGCATTATTTTGAAATGTGGTTCATGTTGTATCTTGTTTAATTTATTATCAAAACAGTGTATGAAATTTGTCATTGCCATTCTCATATGGTGCTACTTTAAAGATATTAATCTGGAGGTAGCTTAGGGTCTGTTTTTAGATTTCTATCACAAAGTCACGGTACAGTCCATATTCATTCACAAAACAAAATTATTGTGCTTTTGTTTTAAATAATTTATAAACAATCCAACAAGCATAAATTTGGTGTTAATATATTTTTATTTTTTATATGTTACAGGACAGTGTGATTTTACAAATGGTCTATTTGCAATATTGTGGCGTACCTGGGAGTAATGATTATGTTTTGATCTAGTCCGTCCTGTACAGTATTAAGTTAAGTTATGTAAATATGGAGCCTGGATAATGATACATGTATCTGTTCCATCTTAATGTGAGTCCATGTGTGTAGTTTTTGTAATCCACATTCATACGTATCAGAAATGCAACTTTTTCAGTAAATATGTAATATATATATATATATATATATATTTTGAAATAATCTGTAGGAAGACATGATTTTGAACGTGCATTTATCTTTCATCAAAGTAGAACCAGTTTACAAGCATTAAAGCCTTTCTAAGTATCGCTGCATGGGCACTGCTGGGTTTCCTCTCAATGACATGAGTGCATTTGCACTTAGCATGAGGTACTCCCAGGTTATAACTAATATTATAATTATTATTTGGTACATCTACAAAGAAGTCTCCAAAGAACGACTCTTATGGAGATTCCTGGAATGATTTCAAACTTTCTACAGTTAACCACCATTAAGATAAGTTCTGAAATTTAGTCACTTTCGTCACAAATTTGATTATTTTTTTTGAAAGAACACATGGAAAAAGTTGAACTATTTTTGAAGGATATGTGAAAATATGTAAAATTGTGAAATGGTGTTTTTACGACCCTTTCAGCAACTATGGCCATATCAGGTCGACTTTCGAGCTTTTTAACCAGTGTGAAAGTAACACTACCGGCAGTGGGAGTTGAACCCGCCACCTCCCGTCCTCAACTTATATAACCATTAAAGGCACAGATCCTTCACTCCACCAACTGTGCCAGTGGGGTCGGTCTGAAGGATTATTGAGATCATGTATATTATTTTATACATCGAAGCATACTGAAAAACCCGCACTTTATGCATAGATCTTTTTTGCTTAGTGGTAGTGCTGATATTTCTCGAAGAATAAAAAACTGAAAGAAATAAATTTCTGAGTTAAATTAATGTGAAACAATATAGATGGAAGGATTACATGTAGTCGCAGAAGAAATTGTAATATTGTATTTATTTTTGAATAAACCAAGTTTATCGAATTTGTATGAATTTTCTACATTTTCATATGATGATTCTGTTGTCTATGTTATATGAACATAACAATGGGGATGATTTTAAACTTTGTGTACGATGTGTAAATGTTGAAAAGCAATAAAAAATTATGTAATTTCATGTAATCTTTTTAGTTTTTGAAAATTGAAAATTGTCCTCTAAACTCTATAGCAGATCCTGGATTCACGCCGGGCTCTGCAAGTATAGACAGTATTGAGAGTTTTAGGAGACCACGCCCCGTACAACCTTCCTTTTGGCACCCTAAAGGCAATGAATCAAATGATTTGTCACATGTGGTTACATGACCGATTGGTGTCATTACTATTATAAGAAAACGAGAAAACAACAAAGAAGTTGAAATTTTAGTGACATGTATACCACAGTAATCAGGCAAAATAGTTAGCAGGGGATGGACCATTAATCCTTAAGGGAGGAGGAGGAAAAATCTTGACTTTTTGCCTTGAGCAAAGCTAGTATGTCAGGTCTCACCATTAAATGAATGAAATAGCGTCATGTAAAACCCTGAACAAACTGATATAACTGATATAACTGAACAAACTGATATAACCCCAATAAGTTGCTCTAGTCTTAATAGTACATACAAAATCATAATAAACTCTCATAGTATTAGAAAATGTGCCATATTTGCAATAGAAAACAAATCAGGTGACAAGAAATGGATTAAATGTAGACACAAATAGATTACTTAATTGAATAGCTTATATTTTTTCTACAATTATTCACAAATGTAATTTTATCCTACGATATGAGGAAGATGCTAAAATTATTTCTTGAATATGTATATAAATTGGAGAATGAGTTCTATTTTAGCGCCAATTATGCTGGGTAAAAGTGACGCTATGTACCCACTGCAACAGGAAGTTTTTTTCATGTTCTATGTCTCCCATGTCCTGTGATGGCAAATGTTACATACCGATATACACACCGTATGCAAGCAAGAGGGATAAAATTAATTATCAATGAAGGATTCTGTATCTTTTAATTAATAGCTGGTTTGAATGATAAAGCTTTGTTGTGATTCTGTGCAATATTTATGAACAATGACAGAGGATTTTAAGTTTAAACCTCAACCTATTTAAATTCTCTGTGCTTGGGTCACCATCTCGCAATACCATAGAACAAAATGTGAATTTCCAAAATGGCATTCAAATCAAAACTGGCTGAAGATTTTGATGAAAATGTTTGTTCATATCTTTATAATAATAAAACCACCTCTCCATGTTAAAATGATATAGCATAGATATATGAAATATTTCCAGTTGTCTTGTGGTAACATCTCACAATCCAGAATCACCAGTCCAAAACACGAAAGAGGAGGATTTTTGACACCAACATCATGAGAGTGTAATGTAATAATAATATCGATCTAGAGATAATTCATTTCACAGCACTCATTTCAAATGGATCTGTTTATAAGCCCTAATTTGACATAATGTTCCTTGGAATTATATTTCTGAATGCTGTGTAACACTCTAGATCATTTCTGGGGTAGGCAGCAATTCATTTAAGAGATTTTGGGACTAAGATACATGATGCCGTCTTCTTTGCCTCTGACGTTAGGTGGCACTCTGTCAGCTAATATTAATCAGCCCTACCTTTGACACTAGGTGGCACTCTGACACCTTATCCATAAATCAGATTGTGGGGCACAATACAGAAGAGGTCAGAATAAATACAAGAAGAGGTCAGCATATATAGAATTAAATTGTTTCAATAAAATTAGAAAAGGTTAGAAATAATGATTACATGCAAACAAGAAAAAGTGGTGATCCACATGTAACACAGATGAGAAAAAAAAATAACAAACCAAAATTGACAACAAAGAGAACAAAAATTACAACAAACAAAACAAAAATTACAACAAACAATACAAAAATTACTTCAAACAAAACAAAAATTACAACAAATGACGATGTTGTCATTTCGGCGGGATGCCTATTGGCTTTGCCGAGCCAGTAAACTTGTAGATGAGTATTTTGTCATCACTCACTTCGTAATCTTTGTTGATAACATGATAACATTAGTAAGCAATGTGAACTGATAATTTCGCACATCGATGGGCGATGACGATATTGCCGTCTTCCACTTTTTGTCATCATGCACTTCTTTATCTTTGTTTACTTGTTATATGAACGTATTCATACGCTAGCGCATGTATAGACTGGTGCCACCCTCTGTGTATCCACACAATGTTCTTGACGCTCGGCAGGAGACCAGTCTATAGCGCATGCACAGGATGAACACTCCACAGTGGCGTCAGTTGCTTGAACCATATTGCCCTAGTGTTCTCCAATCACCCATCGGCAAAGCCCAGATAGGTGATCTGGAGAGGTCTGAGATTTTTGCTTTTCCTTCATAATCTCGTTTAGATGTGATTTTTTAAATACCCAACTGTTTTAGTGATAATTCATATTTTATGTATAATTATATCTCAAATCTCACAAAAAAGCTTGATTATTCTTTGGATAACATTATATAAGGAAAATATAAATACTTGATAATAATCGCCAGCTGCAAAAATTGAGTCAAACCCGTTTTAACAGTAGTTGAAACGGGTTCAATTTGGACGTTTAAACGGGTTTAGCTCAGATTTTACAGCTGGCGATTTTTTACTTCACTAGAGCTCTAACAACTCCACCAAACTTTTCTTTGGTTGAAATTGGTAAAGACCTTGGACGTTCGACAAACCCCTCCAGATCACCTATCTGGGCTTTGCCGATTGGTGATTGGAGAACACTAATATTGCCCACAGAAAAACACGAATTACAACCCACAGGAAATGACAACGCATTTCCCATGATCATACCGATCACAGAATAACACAGATAGTTTCCTTTTTGACAATCATTGCCTGTCAGCAATTATTGTCAAAAAGGGAACCATCCGTGTTACAAAAAACCCCAAAACAAAACAAAAAACAAAAAAAAACAACAAAAAAACAAACAAACAAAAATTGGGGTTGTATTTGCGCCAGTTAATGAGGAAGTAACTGGAAAACATCAGCTGGATACGCAGATGAAGAGGTCAATTTATTGCAATGGTGTTTCACAATAAACAGAACTTCCCTCAGTTGGTATATGTCTCTGCAGCTTGCTGCACTGCATGATGTCTTCATAGCATAACATACTGGTGTTGAGCGATATGTGCATCAGAATATAAAGATTGGAATTGCAAGATTAGAGTAGAAACCATAAAAAATAATTTTATAAGGAAACAAAAATGAAATCTTCATATTGGGATTTGAGAGATATTTGATTGGTATACACGTCAGAACAGATAGTATTGGATGGTTTTTGGCAATTGTAGAAAACTTAGAAAAAAAAGTTTACTTGAAAATTAAAGATAAAATGAGGTTTTATTTGAGCGCTTTTCAGATCTCAGACACGCTTAAAAAGAAACTATAACACGGAGGCTACAAAGCTGATAATTTCAAGATTCAATTATACATTCTCAACTTTGAGTTGATTCGCCATGATGCCGACATTTAGCATGTCACTCAAATACAATATAATCATCCACTCCATGAGCCTGATGCATCAGCCATTTTATTTGTTAAAATATATTACCAAAATCAGCAGCACCAGTCATATTGTGGGGAGTTTTGTATTCAAAAAAATAACAGACACTTCCTCTGGCTAAATTGGACATTATTGGCACCATTTTTTTATGCACACAACTAAAATCAGTGCATGTTCATATCATTATTATTATTACAGTCCTATGCTCATTAAGGGTATTTATGGGTGTTGGTAGTGAGAGTCCTCTGGTGGCAGATTTTCTTAGGGAACTTCTTTCTTTTTACGCCAAAATGGAACGTTTTCAAAAAAGTAAGGGAAAACTGCTAAACTGTCAAAAAGAGTTCCTTTTTCATTAAAACTTTCAAGTCATAAAATGACATTTTATAGTATTCATTTTTGTAATAAAATAATTGATTTATTATTTGAAAGTCACAATGGAATTTCTTTGATTATATTGAAAGCTTCATATCTTTTTAACTCATAAAAAGTGGCGTAGTAATATATCACTGTTTCAAAATTTATTTTGTCATCTCAAAATGTTAAAGGGAAAAAGTTCTGCAGATTGTGGGGCCATAATAAATGGATTCCTAAACAACTTTGTAAAAGTGATCTTAACAATATTTACTGTGATCCTAGTGAAACAGATTTTCTAATTTTCAAATACATTAAGAGAAAAATAGAGGAAAAGTACACACTTGATCATTTCAAAAATATGTATTTTTTTACCTCCCTTCACACATATGATTGCCAAACTTCCTTTTTATTTCCAAATTACACAAATCAAAATGAGAAAATCTGTTATACTAGGATCACAGGGAATTTTCTTCCCAATGAAATGAAATAAACACAGCTAAAAACAAGCCTACTCCTATTGTGTAATCTGCAGAACTTATTTGCTTGTCTTCTTCATTTCTCATGAAAACTATCAAGGAAAATTAGGACAAAATACTATTTTGAAAGAAATATACTTGTAATCATACCTTATAGTTCAAATATTGAGGTGTTTAAATATTGATTCATGTCATTAAAGCTTTTAATTTAATAGGGAATGTATTTTTACACCGTAAATGTACCAATTCCCATCAAGTACAGTATTTTGGTAATTTAAACCTCTGCCACCAGGGGACACTCACTACCAACGCCCATAAATACCAATGATCATAAAGCTTACACCTCCTCAATGACCTCATTCAGGTTCCTGACATTTGGATTCTTGACTCTGATATTTCTACTTATTTGCACATGGTAGGAATTCCTACTTTGTCCTGCACATGGTAGGAATTCCTACTTTGTCCTGCACAATTTAGGAATGATTCCTACATTGGGCAAGATTCCTACTTTGCGCATGACAGCCTCACGCAACTGCGTTTCTCAGCTGAACTGTGTTTACCTTGCTCCAGTGGTTCGCAATGCATAGAGGACTTCACTCAAGGTTAAATCATCTTTCTACATTATTGACAAAACTAGTCTTAGATCTAGATTGTTCAATATTCAATACATTGTTCATAAGGCTTTGACAGAGGTTTGCATACTATAGCCTCACGCAACTGGGTTTGCCTTGCTTGCAACGTCAAGACAGTTTCATTGCAATTTAAAATTACATTTTCCAATTTTTGACATTTAAGTGTAAATAACAGTGCCCTGTTTTCATATTATTGTCGGTTGACTTGTTATCAATAATGTGAATAGGAATGAGAAAGTCATTAATTAATTTAAATAGAGCATCCGCTGCACCGATCGGCTTGATCTTGGGTCATTGGTTTGTTTGTTTGTTTGTTTGGAGTTTTCATCACTTTCAACATTATTTCAGTCATTTCGTGATGAGACCTACTTGTAGCAGATATAGTACTGCCTCACTGAATTGTCATGTCGCAGGTCCTTGACATGACAACCCACCCGGTCACAGATTTGCAAGGACAACGGGTTAACCCTTCAGGCACGGGGCTCAGCTCGTATGGGAAATTGTATCACAAGTTCAATCCTGGCACGACCGGGGTTCAAACCCACGACCTTTTGATCACCACAGAGGAACTGGTGCTAATAAGCTGGCACTCTAACCAACTGCTCCATGGCCCATGGCTTGGGTTCTTTGAAAAGAAAAAGATGAAATATTAAGAAAGGTGGAGAGGAAATAGCATAAATTTCTTTTATTATTAGTCGAAATAGCCAAAAACTGGTATTTCAAGCAGTACAGAGGGAGGAGCTTACAAAAAGGTAACAGCAGTATTCATATCAACATAATTTATGATGTTACTATGACGTCACTATGTTGACACTTCCATGTTTGACGTCACTATGACAACAATTTCCTGTCTGACGTCATTATGACACATTTCTGTATGACGTCACTATGCTTATCTTGATTGCAATGTCAACACAGTTTTAGAGCACGAAAAACCACCTTTCTATTCCAATTATTGACAAAGGTATGGTCTTTTGTATATATAATATTCGGTTGAATGAAATGTACATCTCGTAGCCTCAGACAACTGTGTTTACCTTGCTCGCAACGTCATTACAGTTCTAGAGCAGGTTAAATCATCTTTCTACTCCATTTATTTATGAAACTGTGGTCATTTGTATATACGATATTTAGTGGAAAGAAATTTGCATCTCGTAGCCTCACGAACTGTTTTTATCTTGATCGCAACGTCAAAACGACTTCACTCCAGGTTAAATTATCTTTCTACTCCAATTATTGACGAAACTGTGGTCATTTCTATATACGATGTTCAGTAGAAAGAAATGTGCATTTCGTAGCCTCACACAACTGAGTTTACTTTGCTTGCAACATCAAGACTTTTTTTCTCCATTTACTCCAATTGTTGACAATACTATGCTTTATATTAACTTGCACCTCTGCATTTCATATTATTGTCGGTTTACTTGTAATAATAATAATGTGCAGTTCCCTTAATTTTCCTGATATGTGATCGATCTTCCTGATGTTTCCTATGACACGGGCTGCAGAGTATTGAAGGTATTGTAACTTCTTAATATCAGATTTAGGAAGACCTGCAAGAAGGCCATTCCCATAGTCCAAAGTGGATGTAACAAAGGCATGTGTTAATGTAACAGTTGTCTTCTCGGCTAGACACTGTCTAATAGCTGCTAGGTTCCTAATGTGGTAGTAGCCCTTCTTACACATCTTCATTATCTGTGCCTTCATGTCCATCTTGGAGTGTAAAGTCTACTACTGATTCACTAGGCGTTATGTTAGAGTCGCCCACTCTGATAGTGTCAGGGATACTGCCAATGGAAGCAGTATTGTGCCTGTCAGTACATATAAGCATTTCAGTTTTTCCATCATTTATTTTCATCTTGTTTGAGATGAAGAAAGCTCATTGTTCTGTGCCTGCTTACGTCCACTTGATGGATAGAACTATGGTCAATTGGGATGTAGATCGTACTGTGAAGCATATATAATACCCCACATAGTGCAGCTGCTTAGTCACAGTTACATCAGTAACCTGTACAAGGCCTTTTTGTTTTGAACAACTATGTCTGAGACACATATTTATACAACCAGGCTATGACTATATAATATGTATATATATATATATATATATATATATATATATATATATATATATATATAGTTATAGCCTGTATTTTTTTTCAGATATTGGATATTGTTATAACTTGGCCACTGGGGGCGTGACTGTCCTGAGGGCAACCAACTTTAATATTTCACCTTTTCTTTCACCTTTTGTGTCCCGAGGCGCAAGCCACAGAGCTAACTTGAAACCACAAATCAAATTTCTTCCTCTTAATTCATCTGATAATTAATCACCAAGTTAGGAAAGCCATGCATGGATTATGTTGCTTAGCATCAAGTTCTAATTGGCTGTATCTTTATATACTTGTAGACACATGCGCACAAAGTTGAAAACTGTGTGAATATATATTAATGATGTAGATGGACAAAGAACTTCAAATTGTGGATGGTGTATCTTCTCCATCATGCATCCCTGAGCAGCATCCTTAAGGTACATAACAATATTAAACTGTTTAATATCATTCATATGTTTGTTGTATTTTCATAATTTAACTTATACTTCTTTATTTTAGGAATGGAGCATTATTTATTGAGGGGAGTGGGGGAAATAAAATTATCGATTTTTATCGCGTGATAGACCATTCAAAATATATTTTTCTCCAAATATTAAAGTTGTGTTGTACCTGGGACAGTCACATCTCCTATATTTCTCCAGCTGCGGGCTTCCTTATAGATATCTTTGCTTGTTCATGAATTAACTTGTTCATGAATTAACAAGGTATGTCAATCATATACTCTTGGCTTATTGGGATAGAGATACTTTTAAAACTGCCTTAACTGAGATTCACTCCGCTCCTATACAGAAAGGGTGAACCTTCACTGCATAAAAAGGTTCACACGGGATAGGGACTAAAAAATGCCCCACCCAAATAAGTTTCAGACATCTAAAAATATTTTTATTGATTGTTTAGCACCTCTCAATGAAATAAATTGTCATTAAACAAATGTCATTACTGAGATACCAAGTTTCCAAATAATTTATATTGAGGTAAGAATATTTTTTAAAACTCTTATTGGGAAGAACATGAGTGTTAGCTTAAATGTTATGTTGTTAATTGTATTTGCTTTCATGCATTGAGAAATGAGCCCCATAATGCATGGAGGGTTGTATATTTTCATGTGCCGAGCATATTGCAACCCTTTTAACAATATTTCTTTCTACAGATGAACGAGTCTTACTTGTTTCGCTCAATGTTGATGTATTCAATATTTGTTTCCCACATCAAGCAGTCTCACCGATATTTTTCCGCTTTCCTCCACACCTCAAATAATTAATGTTGCTCCCTTTATTTGCAGTCACAATTTTCCTTAGAATGAGAATCATGAAGTTTGCCTTTGTAGTTGTATTTAGTTGTATGTCCAGAGGTGTGTCGGTAGGTAAGTTGGATAAGTCACGAATTTCTGGTAAAATTTGTCATGAGCTGTCTGTAACCCAAATGATAAGAAAAGGCTTCATCCCTGGTATGTTTCTGTATATAGTATTAATATACAAACTAAGCGCATGAAAACTCCAAATTTTTGAAGGCACCACATTTCTGTCAATTCTATGCTTCAAATTAGATTAAAAATAAATGTCTACATCCTAAAATTTAAAAGATATAATCCATACAATGCTAGCATAGTAAAGCATTTTTAGAAAGTGTAAACCTTACCTTATTTTTTCAGATATTGAGTTGAAGTTTATGTTCCAAGCTAACGAGATAAGAAAAGCTGGTGATTAAGTGGTGGTTTACCCTGTAAATAATATCATTCTCTTGGAAATTTACTAATTTTGCATCCCCCATGTTTAATTGCTCATAATATTTGCAAAGACCTACAAGGCATTGCAACACCCTACCGAGTACAGGATTAAAATAGTATTCTGTGAGACATTATTGATTTCCATAATTCCCTCAACTGGATCACAGACTTTTCTGAATGTTATACGGGTGATCTTGGGCAGAAATATTAATCAAGGTAAAGCTAGGTTGTGATTTGAAACAGACTTTTAGGATTGGATGGCACAGATGAGAAATGTCCACACTTCAAGTTCATGAAAATAAAATTTACAGCTTTATACATGGATTAAAAATGTTATCATCCAAAGTTGTGATTTTGGATTTCATCCCTTTAGTTTTATGACAGAAGGGAGAATTGACATTGCATTGATCACACAATTTCGGTGCTATCTTAGTTTTTCAGATTCCCTTTGGTTAATAATATGACGGAGATATGATTTTCAAGATTTGAAAAACGATTAAATCACAAATGTATAACATGGTTAAGATGTCAACTTCACAAATCAGATTTAATTATTCAATATGAATACCAGCCTTTTGACACATAAAAGTATTTTTTTATAGAAATCCTCGGATTTTATTTTTTATAGTTTTGCATTGATGAAGCTTATCATATTGAGAGAGGCCGCCTATTGGCATAATTATGGAAGACATATTGTGCAGTTATTCAATATTGATGAAAATGAATACAAAATGTGAAATGTGCTACTTGTGAATCATTCTAAAATTCCGTAAAAAACCTCTATGATATAGTATAACATAATAATTTGTCTCCAGAATAATTAAATGGATAAAATATGAGACTTTATATTTGTCAAAAACTCATAATTTCATTATTGGTATGAGAGGTGTGATTTACAATGGCCAGATAGCTGTTTAGGGTAATGATGTTTAATGTGAAAAGCATATTGTTTTTTACCTAAATAATTCATATCTTCTTCATGTGAAAAAATCACATCTTATTCACATGGATATTTCATAACATTTTGCGCTGCATATTCCACCAGCTTTCCACGTCAAAACCCTGTCTGAAACTCAAGTCAAAACCATATCATTTCTACCAGTTTGGTCTGCTGGGGCATCAGAAAATTACTCGGATTAAATCATTTCTCCCACGTGAAAAAGGACGTTTTATATAATGGGTCCCTCACGATGTCAACATTAGCTTCAATGTCATCTGTTATATGGCAGCATTTTCTCAGAGTGAAACCTCACAAGATTGGCCGTTGGCATTAGATCCAATTACATTTGATTAAAATAGATAAGAATATATATATTATTAAAATAGAAAATAATATAGATAAAATAGATAAGAATATATATTAGAATAGAATGTATATTAGAATAGAATATATATTAGAACAGAATATATATTAGAACAGAATATATATTAAAATAGAATATATATCAGAATAGAATATATATTAGGATAGATTATATATTAGAATAGAATAGATTAGAAAAGATTATATCATGATAGATTAGAACAGATTATTACCATGCTCCTGGTAGATAATAAAATTGCCAAACTCAGAAAGACTGTGAAGTCCTACCGTTCTCGTATTTTGTCTAAAAGGTCAGTTCAATTGGAGTTGGAATCACTTCAGCACTTGTATGTTATGGCTCCAGCTGACAAAGCCGCCAATAACATCATTTTCATATGCAAAAGGTGGTATATCCAGCAACTTATCAGTGAACTAAACCTATCCTCAAATGACAACAAGGATGGTTCTTATAAGGTTGTAGATATTAACCAGCAAGATTTGTTGCAAAGTCAAGTGTCTGTTTGTCAGGAATTTGGCCTCAAATGCAATGCAGATAAAGCAAACCTTCCTACTATATATGGTTTGCCGAAAATGCATAAAGCCACTCCTAAACTTAGATACATTGCAGCTTCTTGCGCTTCTCCCTTAAAGCCTATGGACCTTGCAGTCACCAGTTGTCTTGGCGTGATCTATAAATTCATGCAAACCTACTGTAAAGGTATATTCAACTATACAGGCACCAACCGGATGTGGATACTAGATAATTCCATTCAGTTAAAAACTAAATTAGCTGAGTGTAATGAAAGTCAGTATGCTGAATGCATTAGTACCTGGGACTTTAGTACCCTTTATACTACAATTCCCCATAACCTCCTTAAAACCCATATCCATGAACTCATCCAATTTTCCTTTACAAAAAACAAAAAGTCTTTCATAGCCGTCAATAGTTATAATGCTTTTTGGTCTAACAAAGATGTAAAAAATTACACCCTCATTAGTAGTTCCAAATTGATTGATATGGTCAACTTCCTCATTGACAACATCTATGTAACATTT
This sequence comes from Amphiduros pacificus, assembly GCA_949316495.1. Classification (NCBI taxonomy): domain Eukaryota; kingdom Metazoa; phylum Annelida; class Polychaeta; order Phyllodocida; family Hesionidae; genus Amphiduros; species Amphiduros pacificus. The sequence goes on along the minus strand of OX439009.1, from coordinate 32,488,572 downwards.
GGAAACACCATTCACCAGCAAATCATTGGAATTCCAATGGGCATATCTTGTGCTCCTCTGCTGGCTAATTTGTTCCTCATGTCACATGAATACAAGTTCATGGAGAAGTTGGAAAAGAATAACATTCATAAAGCTAAATCTTTTAATTATACTTTTCGGTTCATAGATGACCTTGTAAGCTTTAACAACAAAGACTTCAGTGAGGGCGTGTCCAATATTTACCCTAAAGAACTCAGCATCAAACAGGAAAACACTCACAGTGATAGGGCTTCCTACCTTGATCTTTACACTGAGATCAACAACAAACAATTTCACACTAAACTCTATGACAAACGAGACAGCTTTAAGTTTGATATTGTGAACTATCCCTTTGTGAAGGATTCAAACATTCCAGAAAAGCCTGCCTATGGAGTTTATGCCTCTAGACTCATCAGCATTGCTCACGCATGTGACTCATTCAAAGACTTTAAGGATAGACATGAATTTCTGTGTTTGAAGCTGATGAGACAGGGCTTTCATTATAAATCATTAGTGAAACAGCTACACAAAACTAAGCATAAACACAGAGATCTCTTTGCTAAATACCAGTCAGTCATTGAAGTTCCTTTGCCCATCAACATCTCAAATCAACGGCATGTTACATTACGCTGATACTCATCTCACTGTATTCCTTCATTTTCATCCCTTCATTTTATCACTAGTGGAATCCTGCTTAAGATCGCGAGGGGGCGTAGTTTCCTACTATGAAGGTGTACGAGTAATGTTCCAGCATGCATGCCATTGATCTGTGTTTTCAGATCATGTGTTGGTACATGAAGCCTACACCCTGCTAGTTATAATCATCTGTTTGGTTCATTTTCATACAGTTTTATTTACTTCCATTGCATGCTTATACATTCTCATGTTATCATACTAGTCTTGTTAAATTTGTTTCTGTTAGTCATTCCAGTTGTTAAACATAGCATATATGCTTTCAATGAATTTAGGACGTTGATATGCCATAAAGAAACAATTGTTTAACTTATCATTGTAGACACGCATGCGCAGTATTGGGAACATGGCGGAGGATACTGGAGTGTTCAGTTCAACATCTCTAACAGATAACATAACAACAACACCTTTTATTGGAAGAACCCATGTCTTACCAACATTATTTTGGGCATATAACCTAATTCTGAAAATAATTGCCCAAAGTGCTCTGGTGACTATGCTGTTTGGGTTAATTGGAAATGCCATTGTCATCCAAGTTCTGTGCATAATGGTGAAAAACAAAAACTCTACTCATTTTTATTTGATTAATCTAGCTGCCAGTGATCTCATCTTCACTGTCATCCAGCTTATCCGGAATATCCCGAATCTGATTATCAAAGGTGATATTGTTCAGCAATCGAGAGTACTTTGCAAGATATGGTATTTTGTGAGTCATGTTTGCAAGTACACTCTGGGTGGACAGTTGTAGCAGTCACTATTGATCGTGTAATTGTCGTTCACTTCCCCCTCAAGGTCAAGGTCATCCTCACCAGATTCAGGGCCAGACTCACCATTGTTCTGATTGATAGCATTTCTGTTGGCGTGAATGTCTACCACTTTTTTGCATGGGCTCCTCCTCCATACATAGAAGGCGGGGTACTTGTCAATCCTGGTTGTATCATGAACCTTAGCAATCCTATTGTCCATTGGTTGGTAACTGTGCTTCGTCCTAAACTTGAACTTTTCTTCATATGTGTCATCCCTTTTATCATTTTGCTTTTTTCCAACATTTTTATCATAAGGAAAATGATCAGGAACATCAGGGAGCAGCCTGTGATCATGGTCAAACCTGATCAGAATCAGAATGGAATGAACTCCATGACCACCCTGCTTCTGATGACCAGCTTCAGCTACCTTATACTGACTGTTCCATACTATATCTGCCTGAATGTTTATAATGGAGACCCATTCAGTGAGGCCATTGATTCTGAGGAAGCAGCACATAAAAGTCTTGTATTTGGAATAGTTATCATTATTAACCGACTTAACTATTGTATCAACTTCATACTCTATATTGTCAGCGGAAAGATGTTTCGACAACATATCAAACTCGTTTCCTCAAGGTGGTTCCGCTGCTGCAAACCGGTACTTGGAACAACTAAGATGTATACGATGAGTTAAGAAGCGTTCTACCTGTCAACCAGAATTGAGTGGTATTATCTATCTCCAGTCATTAAATATATTTTATGGTGCCAGAAATAAAGGTATTTTAATACAGAAATCTTTTCATCAACAATTATCAAATTATTATCATGCATTATCATCAGGTGCATTTAATTTCTTATTCAATGTGAGACATTTTCTATGTCTGTTTCTGTTGCTTTGCTTTACGTCACTTTCAACATTATTTGAAATGACAACCCATCCTATCACAGATCTTAAAGGACAATGGGCTTCAGCTCAAACAAGAAATTGTAACATTGAATCTCGGCATGGTCCAGCTCTATGATAAAGCTGGTACATTACTCAGGCTTTTCAGATGGAAACACTGACACTGTAGAGGGCGCTGCCTACCAGACATATGTTTAGACTAACGGCCAAGGGAAGGTGATCAAAGATGACGGCCATAGAAATGGGCCACAACAAAAACAATATGGAAACTGGGGACCACAGCATCACCTCACCTGTGCCTCACAATTCAACCACCACCATCGCTCGTGGGAATACCACCAGGGTCAGGCTACAGTGGTCCAGTGTAGGACAGTCCCCAATCCTCTCAAATGATGCATATTGATGGAACATTAACGGACGGACTTGATGGTTACACCTTTATTTCACATAGCAGACAATACTTGTGAGCATATCAATGTATGGCAAAGAGACAGAGTTCTTTGCTCATATTAGAGCACAGTTGTGTTTATATTCTGAAGACCTGGGCCCGATTTTTCCATCGTACTTCAATTTGAAGTACATGCTCAGATCCTAATTTCATGCTCAGATTTTAAGTTTTGCTCAGATTCTGAGTATATACACAAATCCGATTTTTCCATCATGCTTGGAAAACACAGACTTGAAGTTTTTGCTCAGATTTGAAGTTCATGCTCACATTCTGAGTATTTACTCAGATCCAAGATTTTTGGATTTTTTCAATGTGCTCAGACATTTTTCATGCTCAGATTCTGAGTTTTCATGCTCAGATTCTGAGACAGCTCAGAGGCTGGCTTCAAGCTGAAGTCAATGCTCCAAAGTATGAATTTTTACGAAATATTGAGCAATTTATGTTAAATTAAAGGATTAGATATGGTTTAATTGAATAGAATCACATGCAGATGCATTCCCAGTCAATGGAAAAGTTGTTACGTTACATAGTGATCCCCCATAGTGATCCCCCATTCCGAGCCCCTTTTATCCCCTATTTTGAGCCTCTGTATTTTCTCATTTGAATATGACGTCATGGGAGTATTTACTCAATTAAACAATGGAAATATGACGTCATATGGCTCAAGTACGTACTTCAAGTCTGAGCAAATACTTCGTGAAGTAAGCACAATTGAAATTGTGAGCATGATGAAAAAATCCAAAATACTTCACTTTTGGAAGCAAACTTCGGTAAGTATGGCTTCAAATCTGAGTACATGCTCAGATTTAAGATTTGAAGTACGATGGAAAAATCGGGCCCTGGTGGTAAAGTATTGAGTTGGCAAAGGGCTTTGCAATAGCTGTCTGCAAATCAAGTAATAAGAACAAGCTTTGCTCAGCCTACTGTCTTTTCAAAATATTTCTGTATATTAACTAAGGGCATGACAAATTTGGCACCGCTATTTTTCAATGGAATAAACAAAAGCATTAATTCAAGTTAACTAAAATGTAAGGTTTACTCTGAATGTAAGATTTACTCTAAAATGTAAAGTAAACTGAAGGTCTATAATTTAGTGGTGAAAAGCCTCATTTCTGAACAGACTTATACAGATGCAATGTATGGAGAATATATCATCCCACATAATCTATGTATCACTGGACTAGGAGGTTTGTGAAATGTTTTTGCGGTCACCTCACATTGATTGTTTTTTATTTGTGGGTTAAGTTGATGGTGACACATGGAAAGAAAATGCATCATCTGAAAAAATAATTTTTGATACATTCAGAGAAGGACAATTTGAAAAAAATAGATATGAATAACTATCAAACCAATGAAACACCACCCTGGCTTTTCTTCTGAGCATACAGAGTAATAAGAACAATCAATAATTATTCACTAACAAAGCTCCGATTTTGTCCACTTATTAATTCATTTATCCCGATTGTATAATAGAGGACAATGTCAATCTGTTTGCAGCACACTTTATTCATGATCATTACAAGAAAATTATTATTAAAAAAAAAATGTATGTCTTAACCACTGAATGAGTGACAATAGGACACAATAGGACTTTTTTGTATGCAACTCTTAGAGCGATAATAAATATATGTAATAATATGTGTAGACTATATTGTAACAAATTATATATATAGTGATCAGAGACGACGACGGCTGGTGCGTATACGTCAAATCTTTCTGTGTACATGTCATTCTGTGATGCATTCGATCCATACTCTTGCGTAAATGGTGGAACTCTGAACCGTGTACATTCGTCGAGATGTACGGCCAGGCCTTGTGGGGGAAGGCGAAATATAAATATCCTTTTCAGAAAGGAAATAGCATTCAAATTCTTGTTTTTTAAAAGACTTTCTTGTTAGCAGTCAAAGCTTCGGAGGGTTGGGCACAGCTCGGCCAGGCCCCCTCCCGTATACAGTTGAAAACGGGATAACCTCTTCTGGAATATTATCGTAATCATCACAAACATGATGTAAAATTATTCTGGTACCTTGTGTGGTATTATTATCTGTATGACTACATACCCAAATAGCTGTCCGACAAAACGTGTTGATGTGCCAGCTTAATCAGACATTAAATACCTGTAGTTCACACAAGTGCCAGTAGAGAGGCAATGTCGCAGAGAGATGTGCCAAGGAGATCTCACAGTTTGTTCCTTGGCAATCACAGATGAACTCCACGACGCTGTGAGAGTCCTGCATGGTGATTGTCTTGTCTGGACACGTTGTCAGTGAGAGACTCCCATAGGAAGTCCTCTCATGTGTGTGGATGATGCGGAGGTCCTCCAGCTGACTGACCTGCATTGCCTTCATGATCATCCTCACCTTGATGCTGTTGGAAGGCACATAGTTCCGGGTCACCTCGTACACTTGTAGAAGGGCATGCAGTCCACAGCACGGGTAGCTGAAGCAGGTCTCATTATCACCATCATAGAGTCCACTCAGGTCAACTGCACTGGCCGGAGGAATAGGAGTCAGGGTTATTTCTGAAAATGTGTCATGGAAATAGGAGTCAAATTAATATCTCAAAAGTTACCATTGTAATTGGCGTCAAGTTGACATCTGAAAATGTATCATGGTAATCAGGCCTTGACATAAAGATAAAAATGTTGGTTGCCCAGTTGGGCCACCAGAGCCTGAGAAGTGGTGGCCCAAAGTTTCTAAGAATAATAGGATGTGCAATACAAGGTTTTTGATAACACTTTGACAATGTGGCATGCTCGGGGCTTATCCTTGAAAGGAAAGGTTACTGTCTTAAAATCTCTGGCATTGCCAAAGTTACTTTATCCCATGTCAGTTCTGCCTCTTCCAATCCACCTGGTATAGACAGTTGATAATTGATTTTGTATGGAGTCCAAAATAAAGAAACAGGTCAAAACACAGTCAATTGAGAATGATGGCATTAAATCCCAAATTTTGCTACTATGGTGGAAGCCAATCGTGTAACATGGATAAGGTGATTTCTTACAAAATAAGAGAGTAAATGGAAATGTATATTGGATGACATGATAAGGCCTCTTTCATTACAACATGTTATTGAATGTTACATGGATGATAGCTCTCTTGACTCGATCCCTATTCCATTCAATGAACAGATTTTTAGAATTTGGAATGCATTGAGAGAAAGGCCAACAACAAAATAAGAAATTGTGGAACAGGTTATATGGAATAATAGATATTTAGAGAGATAACACTCCTATGACTAATATTTGGAATTCGGCTTTATTTTCTCATCAAAGCATACATATGAATGAGTTCGGAGATAGCCTAGCCGGCGCTCCGGATTTTGGTGAGTGGGGCATGGTGCTAACTCGTGTGCGGAGCATGTTACGTAACGAGCAGTGGGTACAAATTGGGGTTCCGCTGCATCCGACGAATTTTGTAAACCCGTACCTGGAGGTTTTTGTTTTATATACCCGAAAGGAGAAGTATTCAACGCCTTCGTGAACGCCAAAGACTACGTCTTGAACCGCTGGAGGTCGGGATATAAGGTGGTTGGTCTGAGAATGATGGTAGACGGCGCAGTATTCGCTGCCATGCAGGCAGGTGAGGAAGCCCAGTGTCATCGCGACTTGAACAAGCTGAGCATCCGGGAACACTGATAACTGGGCAAAAAACTGACTGAGAATGGGGTAAGTTCAATTCAATTCAATAACTTTATTCCAGACTCATCATAATATACAGGGTATACATGCGGTCCATATAAAAACTACCTAATCAACTAATTAACATATAATTAGCATACATGAGTTTTATCCAGTGTCTTTTGATTTCAGATGTGTAAATTAGACTAGTATTTAACAAATCATTTATAATACCATTTTCAGACTTCTCTAATCTACACAAGAACTTATATATAAGGTTTCTAATTACAGCTGAACAACTTTGCACATCAAAAACAGTACATAATAAACTAGTGCTTTCATATTTGGAAAAACCCAGAAGATATTTCAACACATTGTGATAAGCAATATACAATTTGTTAATAACTCCTTTTTTATAGTTCCACCAGAGATGAGCAGTGTACATTGGCATACAATAAGCTTTGAAAAGTGTCAATTTCACCTCAATGGAACACATGTGAAATTTACGAATGATAGTATTTCCCTGTACATACAATTTACGACATTGACGATCAATATCATCATTATCTGTCAGATCATCAGTAATTTTATGTCCTAGGTATTTATAGCTTTTTACTTCCTGTATAGGTTCATTATTCAAATAAAATCTAGGGAGCAAGGAACCTTGCAGGTCTTTGGACAGAAATTTTAGAACAGCACTTTTCATAGCATTAAACAACATATCATGACAAATAGCAAATTTTTCACAAACTTTGAGCAACTTGTTCAATCCAGATACGGACGGAGAGAATATTACAAGATCATCAGCATACATAATATGATTAACTATTCTACTATTAATACTACATCCAATTTTATGCATATTAAGATTTGTACTCAAGTCATCAACATAAATATTGAACAAATATGGTGATAGGATTCCACCTTGTCTGACTCCATTTGTCACATTGAAATATTCTGAGTATACATTACCCCATCTTACACACATTTTTTGATTTTCATACCAGAACATGAGCAATCTAATAATGTAATCTGGCACACCTCTCTCAGTTAATTTATCAAAAAGGACAGAATGATTCACCCTGTCAAAAGCCTTACTGGCATCAAGAAAGCACACAAATACATTTCCATTCAGTGCACGATAGGATTGTATAATTTCTTTTAGGACATAAATCGCTTGGTCAGTACCATGTTTTCTCTTGAAACCAAATTGATTTGGGTTTGTCAATAAATACATTTCAATTCTGTCAAATATTATTATTTCTATGGTTTTACTGACAATACTGGCCAGAGCAATAGGCCTATAATTATTCTTTGACGAAATTTTACCTGTTTTGTCTTTAATGACTGGCACTATCACAGTATACAACATGGTTAAAGGGAGAAAACCATGTACCATAAAACCAGTTACTCAACAAAGGGAGAATTACATTGGAAGCAAATTTCAAGTGCTCAGCAAAAATCCCATCTATTCCACAGCTCTTTTTTAGAGATAACTCTTTAATTGCAGATTCCACCTCACCCTCAGAAACTGTAACATATTCATAATCTGTTTTGATTTGAGGTCTACTCAAAACTCTAGTGTTATTCAGACAATTAAATATATCATGAAAATGTTGCTTCCACAGTTCAGCAATTTTATCATTACCAGTTACATCATCAATATTTGTGGGCAAGGGTGTCTTAGAGTTGTTTATTAATTTAATCTCTTTCTAAAATTCGTCATTACTAAGACAGGAAAGTTTTCTTGCCAGTGACTCTTTTCTGAGGTTAGTTTCATTCCTTTTTATATACCTGAGGGCATATTTGAAACGGGCCCGTGATTTAACATGCATATCATACAAGGGACCTTGTTTAGGTTTCCCAGCACCTAACCATACATTCCTAGTTTCACGAGAGGCATCGTATAATTCAGCAACATGATCAGCCCATCCAGGTTTATTTATATAGCTTTTAACATGTTTTGAACCAAAAATGTTGTCACTTGCTGTTGTGAGCGCACATGTTATATCATTATAAAACTTTTCTACCATCTGTTTGTGTAAAATATTATTACAATTCATATCACAACAGTTCAGAGATTCAAGTGGCACATCAATATTATTTAATAAAACATCAGTTTCAGCACAATATTTATTGATATCTTCTGTTGTTAAATTATTCCAATTTAACTTATTTTTATACACATCATTGGTTACATTACAGAGCATAGGAGCATTGTCAATATTCAGTGATAAGCTCATCGGAATATGATCATCATCAGTAATATCATATTCAATATTCATATCTTCAATAATATCATGAAAATCTTTGCTTGAAATCACATGATCCAGCCAGGAGCAAGACCCCCAACTAGAGCTAACAAATGTGTAGCTACCTCTGGGTAACTTAATACAAGAAGATATATTCAGATCAATATCATTACAGAATTCAATTAGATGACTAGCAAACATGGAATGTTCAATGTCCTGTAAATTGGCATTCATATCTCCTAAAATAGCAAAACATGTAACATTTAACTCCTCAATGAGGGTTTTCAACACCCCTAACTTTTCTATATATTCGTTTTCATTTTGTGGACATTGGTATGGAAGGTACACATTAAATATAACACATTTTCTATTATTTACACATATTTCAATGGCGATACACCAGTCAAGCTTAGTGTCAATTGGTTTAATATATTGTTCATATTCTACTTTCCATAAAATAGAAGTGCCTCCAGGAGGGTGCCCATGGAGTATCCCATTTCCATAATCTACCGTAGCTGACCCAATTCCATGATATTTATCATGTAGACTGTTTAATTTTCCAAGATCATTCTTGGTATACCAAGTTTCTTGTAAACAAACTAGGTCATTATTTTCAATGATATCCAAAATATCAGGCCTTAGCACCAAGGACTGCTGGGTTTTTGGCAATCCACGACAATTATATGTTGAGAGTTTAAAGGGGGAGTTCCTAATAATTGGGTTGTACCCCAAACCAAGTGTTTTTTTGTCATAAAATCATTCATTTGGTTGCCAGTAGTCATCTCACAAATTTCAAGTGTATCTTGTAAACGTTGTGATAATCAAATTTCACTTCAAAGTTTGGATCATGACATATCTCCGAAGTCAGTCCGGAATTTTATTACCCCCTGTCACGTGGGGTGGTGACGTAGAGAGTGTAACATTTTGGGAAAACCCCTAGCCCAGCATCATGGAGTCGGAGGGAGATTTTACAGATAGTGATTGTTCAACAAGTGTTTCTGACATAATAGAGGTCCAAAGTTTATGTGGATCATCTGAGGATGAAAGAAGTGGGTCTGCGCCACCTTCAGGTAGCTTTATTGAGCAGGGTAAAGTTCAGGGATGGCAATTTGACCCCCCACAACAAACAAGACTCGTAGCCTGCAAACTGTGATTGAGAAGAGTCTGACAGTGGGGATGATCTTCAACAAATCAAAATAGTATATGTTATGATAGCAGATAGTATGTTATGACACAACATATCACACTGTGCCAATTAACAATTATGAAAACAAAACACGAACCTTGGCCATGCGATTTAACTTATCTTATTTTTCAGTCATTTGTATGGACCACAAAGTATATACTCAAAGTTTAAAATCTTGAAAAGACTTGCATATCACAAACATGTTCATATAGAATAATAGTTAAAAGAGGTTTTAAAATTAAGGACCATTTTCTTTAAATTTGACAATATTTTGGTAAATGTTTTCCTGGGGACAGCACATTGAATCACTGAGGTACTGTATACAGACAAATTTTCGCGACCTTTTTATTTTCGCGTTAATTCGCGCCAGGACGTCATTCGCGAAATTAAATGGACGCGAAATTGAAGATGCAATACGCAATATGAGGTCGTCATGTTAAAAAGCGGGAGTGACGGGGACAAGCTCTTATTTTTGGCGCGAAAACAATTGGAGTCTATCAACACGCATTGAAATATTAATATATTGCGCAATGATGGATCCCTGGCTTCTCTTCATGTTCCGCACATCGAATTTACTTTGAAACGATGAAATAACAGAATTGCGTAATGCATGTTAAAGGGATGTATGGTTTTGTTCTGTTCTCGACCTGCAAAGCGTATATTGTGTTAATATTGGGTATATACTTTTATTTATCATTTAAAACGCAATTAAAATCGATCCACGTGTGAAGGCATTTCTGTCAAAAAGGTAAGACACGACTCAACGCAACACGTGGTCGCAATTTTGAAAGGCGGAAGTGACGGGAAGAGGCTCTTGTTTTTAGCACGAAAACGATTGTTAACTCACATTGAAATATTAATATATTGCGCAATAATGGATGGTTTTGTTCTGTTCTCGACCTGCAAAGCGTAATTTGTGATAATTTTATGTATATACCTTTATTTATCATTTAAAACGCAATTAAGATCAATCCACGTGTGAAAGCATTTCTGCCAAAAAGGGAAAACACGACTCAAAGCAGTGGAAACAAAGACGAAATGCAAAACTGTGAACGCTGATAATTGGAATCAGTGAGAACAAAGTCAAAACAAAGTGTTTCGAAATTTTTTGTTTTGTTCTGTTCTCGACCTGCAAAGCGTAATTTGTGATAATATTGTGTACTAGAAATCCAAAATTCGCGAAAATAAAACGGCGCGAACCTGTCTTAAACGGCGATGGCGCGAAAATAACTAGGCGCGAATTTTTCTCGGTATACAGTATCTACATTCACCTCTCATTTCAGCATCCTGACACCCACTATGCTAGTGTTTCTGACACTGCCACTTGATCATGGCATCAGTAGTGGAGACTTGTCTAGAACTTCTTTCCTCTGTTTTGTGGATTGTGAAATGACCTCTGTTCAGCTAATCTAATCCTCACTAGGTTTGTGATGTGGTCTAATAAGAATTACAGTTCATTTTAGCCTAGGGAACCTCTGGTAGTCATTGTTTCAGGCCCAACTGTTACCATATTCTGACTCAAGAACAAAATATTCTCTTCATAGATAACCCTGGTTGTGTTTCAAACCTGCGTATTTTGTGTATTTCAAACTTTTGTTGCCACAATTTTTGGGGAATTGAAAACATTGATCCCTTGTCAATTACTTTTGTCACAAATATTTATGGCACACAATTCCCCTGACAATGAGAGCAGCTTATTTTGAGTACATGTGGAGGGGCCAGCTTCACCCACCATTGTGAGACCCAGTTTCCCGGGAAAAGGAGTTACACCCGTGACGTATAATCTCCGAAGTTTTATTACCCTCCCGAACCCGACCTTTCTTTCCAGGACAGCCTGCTGCCACAACAAAGATCCACTTTGTAAATAAACAGTTGGCCAGATTAATGTAGGATGTGTGTGATATGATATCTTATTACCATATATTTCATTACATGTTAAAAAAAAATTAGGTTAGATTATTAGGAACTCCCCCTTTAAATTATACAGTCTTAACCTGTGTGACATCTCCATCTTTTTGGCTTACGCTAGTGGGGACCACCAGAGTGTCAGCTGCAGCTGATGGTTGTTGATTTTCAGAGTCCATATTCAGTCTTGCCATTGGCCGCACAGGTTGCTCCTCTTTTGGTTTCCGCCACCACCTCACAAAGGCTTCTTCAGGCCATAGATCAGGATCCATAAACACTGAGGGATCATTGCATTTACTCGTAATGTGAAAGGAAGCATAAGTGTTGTACTTAGTACGTACCGACTCAACTTCCACATCCAATTTTAGCTTAGTCTGCAAATAGTCACGCATTTCTTCCGGTGTTACCATGGGATCAAAGCGAGTGGCAAACACGTTTGCCGTCCTCATCCTCTTCACTGTGGAAAGTGACTTCCCACCAGTTCCAATAATGCCTTTCTGAGGCTTCTTCGTAGCCACCATACTGCGTGGGCCTTGCACTGGCACACTCTTGGCCGCAGCTGCATAATTGTACGGTGTCGACATCATTACACGATCATCAGAGCTTTCAGGCACATTGCCAGTCCCAACGTGTAAATTGAGTGGGTCTTCATGTTTTCTCTCTACACGTTTCAATCGAGTTTCCATATTTGTGAGTGGGTCTTCATGTTTTCTCTCTACACGTTTCAATCGAGTTTCCATATTTGTGAGTGTACCCTGCATATCTTTACTGACACTGTTCTGAGCATTTACTGTTTCCTTCAAAAACTTCATTTCATTCTGGGTTTTTCTGATTTCTGTCAGTAAAACTGACACATCGACACTGTCAAATGTTATTGGAGGTAGTTTACCAAGATTCAAGGCAGCATATTTTGGCACATCATCACCCTTCTCCTGCAGCAATTTTATGACATCTTCCAAATTGTGCTTACTCTTTTCTGGTCCTTGTCTCCTTCTGAGTCTTGTAGTGCTCTCATCTGCACACAGTTCAAACAGAGTTTTCTTTGAAGCCTCTATTTCTGCTTCATCAAAGCTGTTGACACACAGTTGTACAATTGTCTCTGGTGGGAGAACATCCATTTTGTTGGTAACAAAACACAACAGTTCATCAATGATCACTCTATGTGAAGATGAATGGCCATCTTCTCCATTATCACCCATGTTGACAGCTGGCACTTTCAGTGCAAAGTTCTCTATGAAATACTACACCTGGAATTCCGGGTGAAGTGCTGCGTGTTCTTTGTATATTGCTACATCATTTCATTATGACATGGCACAATCCAATAATGTTTAGGAGTGTTTATCTTTGATATAAGTATTCAAGCATGCTTCTACCACCTGCTTCTACAGTTATTGGAAGTTTTTGAGATGGTGGTTTACGATTGTCTAATAATGCTCTGAGGGCTAGAGATACATGTGGGGTGTTGGTGGGGATGGGTGATGGCCGGTGAGGATATGAAGGGAGCGAACAGCAGCTAGATATACTGAAACTGAGGCAGGGGAGAGAGGCTTAAGTCTGGTGGGCATGGTGAGGAAGGCAACGTAATTAAGAAAAACGTCCTCCGTAGCAGGTGTAGCTGTGAAATTATACCTTGTACAGAATTGTATAAATAACCTTTGGACAAAATTTTAAGTATGCCTTGTATTGTTCCTCAAACCAGCCTGGAAAAGACCCTGAGCCCTGGCCTGCAGCTCTGAACAAAAAATAATAAGTACATAATGTTTTACATGTCTACAGGTATCAATGCTGGCTTAGTCATACATATATCACTAAGAGGGTTTAACATTTTAAATCTTGGAAGGTCGAGCCTGCTTAAGGCGTTCTCGGCTGAATATAAGTGTATAGCCTCATATTGAATGTTATAGCCGTTATGAAGTAGTATAAGATGTGAATAAGTCCCATCATTTTTGGTTCCTTCGAGCAACCTGCGTTCACACAATAGCAAACCCCCATATTGTCAATATTCATATGAACTTGTTTGTCCTTTAGCCTGGGGCCGAATGTAGCCAAAGCCAAAACCACAGTGTATAGCTCTTTCTAGGCTATAGATTGAATCACCATCCAAGAGCTGTAGCCGTTGAACTTAAGTATGCTCCAGGAATTGTCATAAAAAATACCACATGCGAGGTCTGACATGCGATTATCTGTAAATAATAGCTCTGCTGATGAGGCATCAAATTCGACCGGGAACATGCTTACCCCATTGTGGCTAGTGATGCTTTGATGCCACTACGTCACATCCTTCCTGGCTTGGGGTGTGATGTGGAGCTTATGATGCAACTTGTTGGTTCGTTTTGCCAGGCGTATTAGCCTGCGTGTGAATATAGAGCCATATCACACGATCCCGGCACAGAATGTAAGTTTTCCTATTAAGGAGAAAAGTTCACGCTTTGTACAGATTTTTTTGCTGGGATGCTGGGATGTTGATTTCTATCCCTAGAAACTCAATGACTTGGGTAGGCAAAACCTTTTTTGTGGGCTGGATGGTAAAACCTGCCTCTTCACATGTAGAGAGAATGACATCCAGGCTATTCTGGCAGGCCTGGGGGCAATCCCCAAGGGTGATGACATCATCCAGGTAGTGCAGGGTGTCTGGGGATGCCCCCCTTTCCTTATATATAAAAACCAGGGCATCAGCATACATGTTGAAGAGCTTGGGGGCTGAACGTAGCCCAAATGGTAAAACTGTCATATAATAGTAATTTGCTGCTCCCTTGAGGTCGTCCCATCTAAAACCTAATAATGGCTGGTCCTGGGGGTCTACATACACAGATTTAAATGCTGATGAAAAATCGCATTTTGCTGCCCAGGGTGATTTGTACTTGCTGATGAGGGCGACAGCGTCCATCACGGTTACATAACGTAGAGAACAAAATTCTTTATCTATCCCATCATTAACTGACTTCGAGGGGGGCCAAGACAGGTCACGTGTCTTACCTGTGGCTTGCTTCTGGAATGCTCCCAGTGGGGAGGCTCTGTATCCCATGGGGAGGTCTTCCTCGCGTAGTGGACCTACTACCCTGCGTAGCTGCGTATTATCCCGGACGAACTCTCTCACTTTGCTGTGAAGTTCCTTGGCAGACGGCCAGTTCGTGGACAAGAGGGGGTTCGAGGGCCGTTGTACCCTATTTTTACGCCATGTTTTGAGTTCATATAAAGTTCATAAGCCAGTTTCCTGTCGGGGTGGTTTTCCAATGCTTGCTTCCAAAACTTGCTACATTGTGCTACCCCTACTTGGGGTACTGGGTCCTAGGCCTGCGTGGCTAAGTCCGGAGTTAATGAGGCTGTTGTTGCTGGCTGAGGCACATCTGCCCTGCTTACTGCAGACCTCATATGGGAGGAATCCTCGACATGTCTTGCACTGGTGTAGGCACCTGCATGTTTAAAGTTGCATTTAAGCATATTCCAGTTGTTGCAGACCTCTGTCGCCGCCCCTTGAGGGCCTCCCTTCTTCTTGGCCCAAGGCCGAGGGGAAAAATGGGCACTCCTGGGGGGACACGTGGTCAAACTCCCTGCATTGGGGGCATCGCGATGCAGATAGCTTAACCTGGGTTGCATCAAGTGTTGTAGTTATCATATCCATGGCGATGAAAGCATACTGCACGTGG